>JAYESA010000012.1:42454600-42992262 GCA_036927795.1 Iris macrosiphon
TTAGAGATGGTATTCAATGTGACATCAATTTCAAGACGAAACAAACAATGATTGAATCGTGTTTTAGGAAGGCCTCATGTAGTCGAATCATAAGCACTATGTATATCAAAATTTATTAATTTATATATTACATGGGACCTATATAATTTTTTTTATAATGTAGTATCTTTTAAATTTATCGAATTATTAATTTAGCACATTATCCCCAAGACAGAAACTAGCCAAAAATATTATTTAATTGAGGTTATTAATTTATCGGGTATTAAATTATCAATGTTCTATTATATATGGATAAATTGAACATATTGAGCATTGGGCAACAATAAGGAAGCATCATCGACCACTGTGACAATTTTATCGATAATTAAGAAGAAGAAAAATAAGGTGTATCATCAGCATCTTATGTTGGTATCATTCATTAATATAGCATCATTGCATCAATAGTTACATAATTTTTGGTCAATATTAATCTAGGCTAATCCTATAATTTCTGTATTGGTTGATACACAATATCATGGTGATAAGTATTTTATCATTTGATATCGGTAGTGTAGCATAAGATAAGCTCTTCTTCCTATTGTTTATAAGTTGTGTTGTATCATACCATAATATATTGATTAAAAAAATACAAATTTACCTCTAATTATCTAGGCTGTATACATATTTGTATATCATTAGATACTGACAAAAGTTCATATTTTTGTAAGTTGTATACATATTTGTGTATCATAAGACACTAACAGTAGAGGTTTTGTGATAAATGTTATGCTAGGAACCTGACTATCTATGTTCTATCTATTTAACTATTATCTAAAGGCTCTCCTTTTCCCAGTTATGTATGGAAAGACCAGAGAATCAATTTCAGGATGGCAACTAGTCATTACTGTCAATATTTTTTGTAATTATGATGATGAACATACATAATTGACTTACCGATGTATTTGTTCAAAATAAAGTAGGCAGGTTAGATTGTAAGATTTGAGCCCATTGGACAAAGTTCTAAAGTAGAACTCACGGGGTATGAAATGATAGAGAACAATAATAATGATCATAGATAACCAGGACTTTAAAGGAAATGACACTAAATATGAATCCATCCAACAAATAGCTGAGAAGGAAAGATAATTAGAGGTGCACTTGCATTTATGGTGGAGACTAAAACAACTTGGGTTGGACTGGGGATGACATAGAAGGAATGCACAAGGACTTGCACTGGCTTTTATAATCTGATATTGCTCTTAGGACAAATGATAGACAATTTGTCAAAGTCTTATTTCAAAAAGTCAAGTTCCAAAAGTTGGGCATGGCTTCATGACTATATTATAAATTCCATGTTTGAATAAAAGAATATGAAGTAAGGTTTTCATATTACATGATACAAAAATGTAAATGTTTTGATATCTAACGATATAGAAGACAAAGAGTTTGGATAAAACAATATAAAGTTAAGCTTTGAATAAAATGGTATAAAGTTTTTCAATAATATAGTAGCCAAAGTGTTCTTATTTATATGTATATTTACTTTCAATCCCTTGTATATTTTTGTTTCCATAATAGTATATTTTATTATGTCGACTCAAATATAGTTCCTATATTCGACATGCATGTTACATAAGAAGTACAATTTATACCTCCAAATAGTTTCTCCCGTGAAAATAATTTAGTTCCAGTGCTTGACCCACCAAACAGGCTTTCTTACCAACACTTTGCTTCACTATCCAAGATCAATGGCCTAAAAACCTAGAATGATATTTGTTAAGCATGATTATGAGTCTAAAACACTCATTAACATTGATAATTCATATATAGGACACTTGGACTCAGTTCTAGCACTATTTGGTGTTCATTTCTCAGGATCTCAGGTGAGTACATTATCTGATAGTTTCTATTATTTGATATTTACTATGATTCATGTACTTAGTGATGTTCTGCTTGATTTCTTATACAATGGTACATGGATTGGTATATATTGGTTCCTCAGTCATGAGATGTTACCTTCATACAGTACATTATCCATCGTTTTATGATCAAAGATTGTATTATAATTTGTGCATGATGTCCTGTCACTCTCCATTTCTGATATACGTATTTGGAACGTATTCTTGCTTGCTGATATGGTTGTCAGGTTGGTTGGAGGCGAGACTATTTTCTAGTAGAGTTGGTCCTTAGTTTATTTTGATATCAGGGCTTTGTCATGACTTGAACCATTGATTAATTGAACTCAAGCCCTTCCTATATAAACCAAAATACACACTCTCTCTTCTCATTATTTTCTTTCTATTCTCTCTCTTAGGTTTTCTTTCTCCCTCCATAGGCAAGTACATCTTGCATGAAAATGGAGAAATATTCTATTTTATGAGTCTATTATGTTTGCTATGTGATTCTTCATATGTTTAGAACTTGGTATTTTAGGATTTTGTGGATGGATTAGTGTAGATCTATATTTTTAGTTTAGAATATTTTATATATTCTTAAGTTTTCTTGGGTTTTGATCTCTAAAAACTTGTTGTTCTATGTCGATGAGCATTTGATTTTGAGTAGTTTAGAACTTTACTTTGTTGGATTTGGACTTCGTTTGAGGTTTCCATGGAAGGAACAAAACTTGGGTCTTCGGAACTTCCATGGCCGAAACCTGTTGTTCTGGAATGAAGGAGCTCCATGCGACAAGCTTAGCATGCAGCCTAGACTTCTTGCTCCAAAGTTAGCATATGGCCATCTTGTTGGACGCATGACTAAAATTTGCGCATGCGTCCCTGTCACGACCCGCACCCGAAAAATCGGGCATGAGTCGTGGGTACGTCCAGCCTACATCGCAGCATCGACGGTAGAACGCTGTCTAGGTCTACTATCTAGCTAACAATCTCACACAATCAATATATATACCTATCAAGATCTTAACTCCAAACGGAGGAGCAATATCGTAATGATAATCACAAGTACTCAATCACGAATCTAAGCACGATAAGATAACACAGAAATCTAACAAGTACAAAGTCTAAACAATAACAACTACTAAAAATCACCACAATAATAATAATAATAATAATAATACAACAATATCCAGAATTAAATATAATACAAGGTCTCAATACAAAACTGGGAACAAATTCGGTACCAAAAGCTAATAAATACAACAACTGAGGTCCTAGTGATCCCGGCTACCAACTCGAAAATCACTACTAAACTAGGGGGTCCTTGTCTACACCATCGACAGACTGAGATCCATAAAATGTCGGACACCAATCTTTCGGATACTCTAAAAAAAATATGTCCAGTTAAATGATAAAAACTATAAAGCAGTTGTAGCAAGTAGCAAAGTGAAGGAGATAAAGTATGAACAAAGAAATATATATATGTCACTGGTGCATAAAGGTAAAGATGCATGAATATCAGAAGCAAGATAGTAATGACTGCAGGATGCAAAAAATCTAAACTAAGTGCAAGTATGTGCACAGAACATGTAGTGAGTCCAGCAAGAAATACATGTAATGAGTCAAGTCTAGAAACTATAAGTGAGACCAGTAAGAAATACAAGAGATTCCAGACTAGAAAGAATGAACTCGTGTCTTTGAAATACCTGTTTCGACATGTAAACGGCTAGGGGTAAGTACGGCTCATCGCGCACTGGGTGCGCGACTGCTATCATTCCAGATTAGACCAGAGGGGGTGATTCCAGTGATTCCAGTTGAAAATGTTTACATGTCTACTCGAGTATTTCTCTGCCCCGACTAGTACAAGTGAATCCAAGACCCGACACATAAATCAAATATGAGTCCAGCTAGAAATATGAGTGAAGCCTGTAGTGAGTCACGATGTTATGCCAGTAGGTAATTCCAGAATAGAGGCCAGAAACATAAAATATACGTGTCGCAAGTAAATGAATCCAGAAATACTAGTCCGTGTAATGCCAGAAAAATTAGAGAATACTATACTAGAAACTGAATCATAATAATCATCAGATAATAAAAACTATCAGAGAATGTACTCGTCTGACGTCCTGAGCAACTGACAATCCGAACTGGTATCACAAGGACCTATTACGAAAAGCAAGGTTAAACGGGGTTCTAAAGAGTTAAACAGATATAAAATAGCTAAAAATAAACTTCTAAGGTCGTTCTAGGTCAAACCGGTAAAATCTGGGTCAAAAAGTCAACTTTGGGTCCAAAAAGTAAACTCTAGGTCAAAACTACGTCAAAAGTTGACTTTTGTGGTCAACCGGGTCAACTACGGTCAACTCTAGGTCAAACTAGGGTGCTCCTAAAATTCTAGGTCAAAACTAGGTCATTAAGCTAATAAACCCTCAAACTCGCCTCTTTGAGATACCGGAATACCCTCGGTATCCGATATCTGAACCTACGCGATACGCCCCGTCTATACCCTCTAATATATATATATATATATATATATATATATATATATATATATATATATATATATATATATATATATATATAAAAGCAACTCTAACCTTAATCCTAGGCTAAAACTCAATACCTTGCCCCGATGCCCAATATCTTGAGTATCTCAAGGTATTGAGATACTCAAGCCTTACCCCTCACTAATACTAGCTAACTAACTAACTAACTAACTAACTAACTAACTAACTATATATATATTATCATATACTAATATATATATATATATATATATATATATATATATATATATATATATATATAACATATCTCTCTCTCTCTCTCTATATATATATATATAATCTAGTGTATAGGTAAACACCTCAATACCTTACCTCCGATACCCAACTTATCTCAATACCTTGGCATCTCAAGGTATTGAGATACCTTACCTTCAAATTCTAGCTAACTAGCTAGCTATCTATAATATATACTTATCTATATACATAACATCAATATATATATATATATATATATATATATATATATATATATATATATATATATATATATATATATATATAAAACTTAGTATTAGGTTACCTCAATACCTTACCCCTAATACCTCAATACCTTGGGTATCTCAAGGTATTGAGATACCCAACTATCCCCCTTTCTAACACTAACCATATAGCTATCTATCTATATAAATATATACCTGTTTGTGGTATTAAACGAAAGAATGAAAGTGTATTTCAATGACGGGGTTTGTGCGAAACCCGCGCCCTTTGGTTTACAAACAAACTTGTACAATATAATCCTATACGAGGATGTGGGAGTACAATTTATTTAATCTGGGTATAAATTGCTATAGGTGTCTGATATGCGGTCGATCACTTTAGCCCTTGGACCACGCGATGTTGAAGAAGTGCCGTGGAAGACAGGTAGCAGCTTCGAAGGTTGTAGGAGAGGGTGGATGCACGATGCCGAAGTCGTCGATCCCCGCTCTTTGCCTGAGCTCCGGGCTCTCTCTCTCTCTCTCTCTCTCTCTCTCTCTCTCTCTCTCTCTCTCTCCTTGTTCGATCTTCTCCAATTGTCGACCTTGGATCTGATATTGGTATTCTTGACCGAATTTTCTGACCTTGTTCCCCATTGACAGGGGCCTCTATTTATAGAGTCTTTGGTGACAGTGACCACTCCGTTGGTGTAGCAACCGAGGAGTGGAAAGTACAGCACCCTTTTACACAACGGTTAAAGTAACCAATGCCTACGTATAGATGATCTTTTGACTGAGCGGGTGACGTGGGTCCAACTAAGGGGACACAACACGTACGATTGCTACTAAGATCACGGCGTAAAAGTCACGTAGGTAGGTATCCATTGTGTAGAAGAGGTTGGCGTAGAAGCCAAATGTCCGTCACCATGGCATAGAAGCCAAGTAGGCATAGAAGCCGAACAGGCATAGAAGCCGAACAGACATAGAAGCTGAGTAAGCGTGGAAGCCGAATAGGCACAGAAGCCGAACAGGCATAGAATTCGAGTAGGCGTGGAAGCCGAGTAGTCGTAGAGACTGAGTGGGCGTGGAAGCCGCATGAGCACAGATCCTGAATGGGCGTAGAAGCCGCTGCATATCGTGCCAGAATGGGCGTAGAAGCCGCTTGAGCACAGATCCTGAATGGGCGTAGAAGCCGCTGCATACCGTGCTGATGCGGACGCCTTAGCCGAAATTACGGCTTTTGAAGATATAACCAAATCTCTTGTAGAGATTTGCCATCATCTTATGCATTAAATGCGGAGGCGTATTTCGAAGGTCTGCAAGCCTTCTGGGCACCCGTCGTAGAGACGTGTCTTGAGAGAAACTGTCACCGCTCTGTGCAATTAGACGTGGAGACGTGCCTCGAATCCCGTACGAAGTACAGCTTTTGACGTGGCAGGCGGTTTGTCTGCTGCGGAGCGTAAAACAGCTCATGTTTGCCTGTGTAAAACAGGACGACATATTCCCTTGTACGCAAAAGAGCGGTTTATGCTGAGAGGACTCCAGTAAATGACGGTTCGGTGATGCTTTACCAAATCCTCTGCATTAAATGTCGAGATCCGCCATCATACTGTGGGGCACGTCCCGAGGGGTCTGCCATCATTTCCAGCCGTCGTCTGGGTAGCCGTGCATCACCTTTTGTCAGGAGTCAGAGGTCAGATTCACTGCGTGACTTGACAGGTTCATTTCGGGGAAGATAAAGCGTTCCTCGTACGCTATAACGCTGCTTTGAGAGCGGATGAGTTTTACGCCATGGAGGCGATGAAAAACTCTGTTCATGCTGGAGCGGCCTGGACGTACTGCACTTACGCGGATGGTCCTTTGAGTTTTATTCTTCATGCTGTATTTTAGCGGAGAAAACTCTGTTGTACGCCTGATGGCTCTGAAGGCCTCTGCTTACGCTGCTCTGTATCAAGAGGTTGCGTAGCTCTTCCCAGCGTATTTTTCATGTTTCTACAAGACCCCCTTCAGAGCTTTTAAATTCCTTGGAATTTGAAACGCTTTGAACGAAGCATGAACGGCCCCTCGTAACTCAAAATGTTTCTGAATGGAGCGTTGAAACGGTCGATGCAGACTTTATGGCGGATTTATGGGGGACCGCTGTGATCTCTTTTTCCTATAAAAAGGCTGGGGGAGTTAGCCTGTTCTCCCCACATCTTCATCACCACGCAGAGATGATCATCGGAGTTCGCCGGGTCGATTTGAGGAAGAAGGAGATCATGTTCTTCCAGCGTGTAAGGAGCCGAAAAAGACGGCGTCTTCGAGCAAGTGTCCACTGCAACGATAGATCATGGAAGGATATCTTAGCCTTCCTTGCTCGGGATAATCAACAACTTTGTATGGCGTTGCCCCTGGAGAGAGGAAGGGTCGTATCTGACCACGGCGGCTGGCATGCCGCGCCTTTTCTCGATGCCCTCCGGTGACGAGAGTCAGACAGACTCGTTCTGTCCCGGCTTGAGCGGCGCGCGGTGCATGGGATCTGCAAAATCTATGCGAGCTCCAACTCTGTCGTGCCCGCCGGTGATCATTGCCATGTCGGTCAGTTTGCTGGAGCTGACCGACTGCCGGAGGAGATGGATGAAGAATTGAAGCCCAGGGAGAACCTGTCAGAACAACTTCTGGGCGATCTTCAGACGACGAGGGGGTATCTCCTTTGTAGACGGAGTTTCCCTCAGACGTAATCATGAAAATGAAAAGAAAACCCTTGTAGATTGGATTTCCCTCATATGTAATCATGATTTTGATCTTTAATAAAATCGTCTTTTGTCACGCCCCAGTCCCAAAATATAGAGGGACTGGACGCGTGATAATGGCCAGCAGCATACACCGATGGACAAATCCAATTTAATGGATCCATCGGGCATACTTAAGCTGTATTATATCAGTCAGGGTTTTACTATTCTCATCCACAGATATAAGATAGCAACATCAGCAAAGAAATATAATAAACATCAACCAGTCCAAGTAAATAAAATCGGGGAACAACCCGATATTAGTCTGTTACAATGTTCTCATAAACAGGAATTAAAGAGTTTAATTAAACAGGAAATAAATACTATTTTTCATATTTGACTGAGCATGGCGAAGCAATTATTCAGGAGAAGTCCTCAGCGATCACCTCATCCTCAGGATCTGGTACTGTTCTGAGAAGTGCACCTGTTTCGTATACCTCTGGGTAAACTTCGTCTGCAAGTCCTGGGGACATAATCCGGATCCAGGTTCTCAGGGGACATAGCAAGGTATAGAAAACACAAGCCAAAATAAATGCAGTAAAACAGTTAATGAAACAATAGGGTCAACTATATATCCATCTATGTGAAATTCAAGTTGAGAGCATCACTAAAACTTAGGCTGATACCACTACAAGCTCTGTGTCGGGGAGCCGGTAGCAGCTATACTATGAATTTTACTATGTGTTTACTATGAATTATATATATATAATCAGCCTGTAGCCTATGTGTCTCTCCCCACCCAATGTAATCATACATATCATGTCCACGATGCCTCATGTCCACGTCACGTACGATCATATCTAATGCAGTAAGTCATACTATGTCTATGAACATAATGTCTAGGAATGTAATATCTAAGTCATAAATCCTGGAACCTATACAGAATCACCTTGAATATTTCAGGAAGATCCTGTCTCATGCTCTGTGTCAGGTGTCCTGGGTAATAAGTACTTGATAGGGCAAGTACAAGAATATAAATGTCACGATATCCATCTCTAAATGACATTGCCCAACCCCGCGTACGGTGTTGGCACCCGACTATGATCGGACACTAAGCAAGTCACACGGCCCTAGGGTTGAGCAAGTACAACAATCACAAGAAAAATAAATCTAGAGAAAATGAATCATTAAACTGCATTTATGGCAAGGTACACTTGCCTGAGTTTTCGGCTCCAATTGTCGCTCTGGCTTCAGCTGGGATTTCAGGCAGTACTCCGGTTGCTGAAATAGACATCACCATCAAGTCCAGAAAATATTAATCAGCTAGAAACGCCTATCCTTGAGTCCAATTTGGAGACAAGGGCAAAAATATCATTTTCGGGTCAAAACGGGGTCCACATGCGGGCCCGCTTTGCACCGAAAAATGTGTCAGGATCAAAGGTCTCCAAATTCACCAAACTTAGTGTCAACAGGTCAGGAACGATGATACGAACCCAACGGAACTTCCAGAATTGGATTCCGATGAGCCGATCACAAAATCGCCCGTCGAGCGGGGCCTGTGGGGCCCACGACACGCGATTTTGTCAACGTTCTTAGAATCGAACCAAACTTGGCTCACAGGACCAGCGTATCGCTACGAGTCCGATGGCGTAAGTTTCGTTTCAATCCGACGTGTGTACACAAAGTTAGGGTGAAAAACAAAAAAATCAGATACGGGGCGGTGTCCGCGGATACGCACTGATTTCGGTGTGCACGCACATCCGAATCAGCTTCTGCGAGATCCCGCACGTCCGTATCAACGACGCGCACGTATCTGTGAAGACCGCACGCGACCAAGTCGTCCCGTTTGGCGGGGCGTACTCGATTTTGGGGTGAAACATGGCTTGGGTTTTCCTGTTTTTGGATCGCGATGTGCGATCACCACAGGACGCGATGCCCCGAGCGGTTCGCGCGGGCACCGAGAGGGTCATATAGGCTACGCAATACAATTTACGGAATCGAAATCGGAGCTACGAGGCGCAAGATACGAGTACCTGAAGTGGGTTCCGAAAACCTGAAAATCTTGTGTCCGACTCGTGTCCGACACGAGACACTGAAACTAGGGTTAGGGTTTTCGACACAGAACACCGGAGCTTCGCCGGAGGAGGGAGGTGGAGGGTTGTCCGGTGAGGGGAAGCCGGAGCGGAGGGGTCGGGGAAGACGGAGAGTGGCGGCGGCGGCCGTTTCCGGCGGCGGAAGGCGAGAAGTCGGGCGGCTGATCGGGTGGAGAAGAGAAAGGGTTTCGGCGGGTCGGGTTGGTGGCGGGTCGGGTCGGGTCTACGGATCCGGCCCGATCCAAATTCAGATATGCGGGTCGGGTTCGGGTTATTGGGTCGGGTCTGGATTGAACCCGGATCCGACCCAATAAGAAATTTGGTTTAAAAATAAACCCGGTTTGGTTCAACTTGGTTTGGTTTGGTTTAAAAACCCGGTTTATTTTGGTTTAATTAATTAAATTAGTATTTAGGGCTTTAAAAATTTATCCGAGGTCCAATAAATTCCCGGAAAATTATCCTATGTCTGGTTTTCTATTTTACACCATAAAATATTATTTTCATAATATTTTTATATTATTTATTAACATTTAAAAATCTTTTAATAATTAAAACACCTTAATTTAATTACAAAAAAATCCAAGAAATTTCCAGAAAATTATAAAAATCTAAATTTAAAAATTTTTGAAAATCAGGGGGATTACAATCTACCCCCCTTAAGAGGATTGCGTCCTCGCAATCAAAGATTAACCGGTCAACAGAGATGATACGGTTGCAACCATTGTTCGAAGCACATCAAATCAAAGAGCACCTAGGAAAAATTATTTTCCTAAGCATTAAAAGTTATGCAATTTCCCAAATGTGGGAAATCTAGAAAATTACAGTTTTTAGAAAACCAGGTTATTCTTTTAAAGCATATTAATTAATAACAAAATTACTAGGTGATCACTAGGTTATCTATTATTAGTAAGTTAAAATTGTTAAGTTAAGTCTATGGTCACGAACCAGCAGGCACGAAGTAAAGCAATAATAGAAACAGAAAACTATAGAAACTTACGCGCATTAGCTACTCCTTGGTTCTGTGCGTCTTCCAAAGTCATCACGAAGGCTTGTCCGCGTCCTGGTGGATTCCTCTGTTGCTGCTGCTGCTGCTGGGCTTGTTGGAAGAGTGCCGCTTGTGGTACCAATGGTGGCCTTGGTTGATACCCTCCTGGTGCTGGTAGAGCTTGTTGGTTTGCTCTTGGTGCTCCTCCTCGATGATAAGGACAATCCTTGGCTAAGTGTTGATTGGTTCCGCAAATCAAGCATAATCCCAACTTACGTCTGCAGTCCTTCTCAGTATGGCCTACCTTGCCACAGTATTGACATGTAGGTAATGTCTGCGGAGAGGCTCTGGGTGGCTGATGTATATGAGGCCTCTTTGCAGTTTCTTCTTGTGGTGCCTTGGATGTTGCTGATGGGGTAGGCCACTTTAGACTGGTTTCTCTCCTGGTGACGCGCTCCATGCGTCGGGCTGCAGCAAGGACGTCCGAGTATGAAGTAGGTGCGACTGATCCGATCAATTTCTGTAGCTCAATGTTGAGTCCGTCGAAAAACTTCTCGGCCTTCTCTACTTCTGTAGGGATCAAGGTAGGTGCGAAGCGACTCAGACGAATGAACTCGGCATTATATTCTTCCACCGTCATAGCTTCCTGGGTGAGGCGATTGAACTTGTCCCTCAGTTCTGATCGAGCGATGGCCGGAATGTACATATCTTGAAAGAGTCTGGAGAACTCTTCCCAAGTGACTCAGTCTGGTCCGAGCCTGGTCTCTTCAGATATCCACCAGTGATGGGCATTGTCCGTCAACTGCATCCTGACGGCGGTCATCCAACGTTCTCTTGGAAGTTCAGCTGCTTCCAACTGGTGTTGTATGTTGGTGAGCCACTCATGAACTTCAGTTGGTCCTTCTTTGTCCGAAAAGGTACGGGACTTGAGTTGATGGAAATCAGTGATAGATCCCGTCGCTGGTCGCCTAGCTTGTGGGTTCGCTTGCTCCAATGCGTTTACTAGGCTGGTTCTTAGGTACTCTGCCTCCTGACGATGTGCCTCCTGTTGAACTTGCTGTTGGGCTTGCATCATGGCATAAAACATCTGGAACATCTGCTGCCCGTCCATTGCTTGCCCTGGTGGAAAGACAGGCATCTGTGGAGGGAACTGCGGCGGAGATGGGATATCATCGCGCCTGAACCTTGAGTTATGCTGTTCAGCTTGACCACCTTGAGAGGATTGCCCTCTGTTCTCTGGTGTAACTCCATCTCCATAGGTAACCACAGCGTCTTGTGGCGTACTCAAAGGAATTTCATCTTCAATTCTTGGATCCATCTTTCTGCATCCAAAATAAAATATAAGAAGCGCACAAGATTCAAGGCAGGATGCAAATCAAAAATTAATTCGAGTACGATACAGATATCAGGAACGTTTTCAAGCAAGTGGATGAGATCCTAAAAACTTATCCTATCTTATTGTAGGCCTGTTCGGTCCCTAAGTTGAAACCGAACAATTTAGTCGTTGACCTGCATGGGCCACCACAAAAACCATGTCACGCCCCAGTCCCAAAATATCGAGGGACTGGACGCGTGATAATGGCCAGCAGCATACACCGATGGACAAACCCAATTTAATGGATCCATCGGGCATACTTAAGCTGTATTATATCAGTCAGGGTTTTACTATTCTCATCCACAGATATAAGATAGCAACATCAGCAAAGAAATATAATAAACATCAACCAGTCCAAGTAAATAAAATCGGGGAACAACCCGATATTAGTCTGTTACAATGTTCTCATAAACAGGAATTAAAGAGTTTAATTAAACAGGAAATAAAGACTATTTTTCATATTTGACTGAGCATGGCGAAGCAATTATTCAGGAGAAGTCCTCAGCGATCACCTCATCCTCAGGGTCTGGTACTGTTCCGAGAAGTGCACCTGTTCCGTATACCTCTGGGTAAACTTCGTCTGCAAGTCCTGGGGACATAATCCGGATCCAGGTCCTCAGGGGACATAGCAAGGTACAGAAAACACAAGCCAAAATAAATACAGTAAAACAGTTAATGAAACAATAGGGTCAACTATATATCCATCTATGTGAAATGCTAGTTGAGAGCATCACTAAAACTTAGGCTGATACCACTACAAGCTCTGTGTCGGGGAGCCGGTAGCAGCTATACTATGAATTTTACTATGTGTTTACTATAAATTATATATATATAATCAGCCTGTAGCCTGTGTGTCTCTCCCCACCCAATGTAATCATACATATCATGTCCACGATGCCTCATGTCCACGTCACGTACGATCATATCTAATGCAGTAAGTCATACTATGTCTATGAACATAATGTCTAGGAATGTAATGTCTAAGTCATAAATCCTGGAACCTACACAGAATCACCTTGAATATTTCAGGAAGATCCTGTCTCATGCTCTGTGTCAGGTGTCCTGGGTAATAAGTACTTGATAGGGCAAGTACAAGAATATAAATGTCACGATATCCATCTCTAAATGACATTGCCCAACCCCGCGTACGGTGTTGGCACCCGACTATGATCGGACACTAAGCAAGTCACACGGCCCTAGGGTTGAGCAAGTACAACAATCACAAGAAAAATAAATCTAGAGAAAATGAATCATTAAACTGCATTTATGGCAAGGTACACTTGCCTGAGTTTTCGGCTCCAATTGTCGCTCTGGCTTCAGCTGGGATTTCAGGCAGTACTCCGGTTGCTGAAATAGACATCACCATTAAGTCCAGAAAATATTAATCAGCTAGAAACGCCTATCCTTGAGTCCAATTTGAAGACAAGGGCAAAAACGTCATTTTCGGGTCAAAATGGGGTCTACATGCGGGCCCGCTTTGCACCGAAAAATGTGTCAGGGTCAAAGATCTCCAAATTCACCAAACTTAGTGTCAACAGGTCAGGAACGATGATACGAACCTAACTGAACTTCCAGAATTGGATTCCGATGAGCCGATCACAAAATCGCCTGTCGAGCGGGGCCTGTGGGGCCCACGACACGCGATTTTGTCAATGTTCTCAGAATCGAACCAAACTTGGCTCACAGGACCAGCGTATCACTACGAGTCCGATGGCGTAAGTTTTGTTTCAATCCGACGTGTGTACACAAAGTTAGGGTAAAAAACAGAAAATTCGGATACGGGGCGGTGTCCGCGGATACGCACTGATTCCGGTGTGCACGCACATCCGAATCAGCTTCTGCGAGATCCCGCACGTCCGTATCAACGACGCGCACGTATCTGTGAAGACCGCACGCGACCAAGTCGTCCCGTTTGGCGGGGCGTACTCGATTTCGGGGTAAAACAAGGCTTGGGTTTTCCTGTTTTTGGATCGCGATGTGCGATCACCACAGGACGCGATGCCCCGAGCGGTTCGCACGGGCACCGAGAGGGTCATACAGGCTACGCAATACAATTTACGGAATCGAAATCGAAGCTACGAGGCGCGAGATACGAGTACCTGAAGTGGGTTCCGAAAACCTGAAAATCTTGTGTCCGACACGAGACACTGAAACTAGGGTTAGGGTTTTCGACACAGAACACCGGAGCTTCGCCGGAGGAGGGAGGTGGAGGGTTGTCCGGTGAGGGGGAGCCGGAGCGGAGGGGTCGGGCAAGACGGAGAGTGGCGGCGACGGCCGTTTCCGGCGGCGGAAGGCGAGAAGTCGGGCGGCTGATCGGGTGGAGAAGAGAAAGGGTTTCGGCGGGTCGGGTTGGTGGCGGGTCGGGTCGGGTCTACGGATCCGGCCCGATCCAAATTCAGATATGCAGGTCGGGTTCGGGTTATTGGGTCGGGTCTGGATTGAACCCGGATCCGACCCAATAAGAAATTTGGTTTAAAAATAAACCCAGTTTGGTTCAACTTGGTTTGGTTTGGTTTAAAAACCCGGTTTATTTTGGTTTAATTAATTAAATTAGTATTTAGGGCTTTAAAAATTCATCCGGGGTCCAATAAATTCCTGAAAAATTATCCTATGTCTGGTTTTCTATTTTACACCATAAAATATTATTTTCATAATATTTTTATATTATTTATTAATATTTAAAAATCTTTTAATAATTAAAACACCTTAATTTAATTACAGAAAAATCCAAGAAAATTCCAGAAAATTATAAAAATCCAAATTTAAAAATTCTTGAAAATCAGGGGGATTACATCTTTCTTCTTCATATGATCATCTTGCCATACGTTGCTGTGAAGTCTGAATATGTGCAGCTTCAACACGTCTGAATCTGTACGCCGACTCTGTAGAAAGAGTGCTAGGTCCTGTCCTTTACGCATAGCGAGTAGTCCATAGAACGCTGTAGAGCATTTTGAATATTTTTTAGAACTGCCCTGTTGCTAGGACTGAAGAACCGCGTAGAGCTCTGAACTTCTGATAAACATATTTTTTTTTTGTTCAGTCTTCGTCTTCAAGAGTGACTTCTCAAAAATCCCTTGGAACAGGGTCGAGGAATGGCTGTCAAAACTGAGTTGCCATCTTTTGATAGACGAGATATTCAGACTGGAGTTTGGATGAACCTCCAATTGACCCGAGAAGAGTAATTTCTCAATGTTTAAACTCTTGTATGTTTCGGGTACTTGGGATATGTTGAGGCCAAGGAGGAGTATCTTCTGTGTGAACTCCTGTAATTGACCGTCTTGGGGACTGTTCGAATATACGGAAAGTCGTGGAGCAAGAAATCATCAGTCTGTAGCCTCCGGGCGTAAAACACCGTCGAGCGTGAAATCGTAGACTTGTAGTTCCTGTGCGTGAAGTCATGGGTTTGTGGCCTCTCGAGCATAAAAGCTACTGAGCACAAAGGCATCCGGGCCGAAAACTTGACTTGTAGCTGTCGAACGTAAAGTTGTAGATTCGTAGCCGTCGAGCGTAGGAAGCTCCTTTAGCGTAGAACTGTTTATCTGTAGCTCCTGAAAAGAAAATTTATCCAAGCATGAAGTCTTGCGGATCTGTTGCTTCTGAGCGAAAACTGAGCGCCACCGAGCGTGAGATCATCGATTTGGTATCTGCTGAGCAAAAAGTCATAGATTTGTGGCCTCTCGAGCATAAAAGCTACTGAGCACAAAGGCATCCGGGCGTAAAACCATAGACTTATAGCTTGCGAGCGTAAAACCATAGATCTGTTGCTGTCGAGCGTAGAAAGCTCCTTCAGCGTAGGACCTGCTGAACCATCTTTGCACGAAAAACTTTTCGAATTTGCTGACTGTCCGTCTTTCAAGGTTAGTGGGCTGACGTGGCATCCAATCATAATCCATTATTTAATTTTGCGAGATTTGGTTAGGGTCTCGAGGAGTCCGTCTGAGGATTCGAGGAGTCGGCCCGAACTCTATATATATCCCAAGTTTTCTGAGAGAGAAACTTTTTATCTGTCTTCTGCGAAAGAGAGCTTTCGACTGTTCGAGTTCTTCTTTGTTCTCTCTCCGAGCATCTCGAGTCTTCAGAAAATAGCGTCAAAATAGACCTCCTTCGCTAAGGGAAAGGGTATAGGTTCCTCTTCTCATTCTTCCGCCCCAGCGAGGGAGTCTTTGGTCGGTCAAGGCAAACTTCCTTCTGAGCGAAGTGTCCTGCCGACGAGCAGTGCACCCAGTTTTAGAGGTAAAGCCTTTGGGGTGACAAAAACGACAAAAATCCTTCGTACACGTTGAACGTGACCGTGCTAGGTCGTCTTCTGTGCTGATAGCCTCTCCTTGAGAAAGATGATGCACGGAGGCGTTTTCATCTTTTATGCCCACATTTCTAATGTGTCAGCGTAAAGACTCTATATTTTCGTAGTTCTGAGCGTAGAAGCTCTGGCTACCGAAAATGGGGGTATATCGTAAAATTTGAATTTTACGCTTGTGGGGGGGACCTCCGGCGTAAAATTGCCCGATTTGCACAATCCTGCGTAGAGCACAGACTGTTGTTTCTTTCGGTCCGTATGTTTGTGCAAGACTTGTGATGACGTATTTTCCTTGCACTTTTGTAGTTGACTTGGGTGAGTCTCCACTGGCCGAGGTGATGGGCTCCGCTGCTGGGATGCTGCACTCGAACTACCTGGAGGACCTGTCCCACGTGACATTCCCTATCTCCGGACCCCAGTACCCTGAAGGAAGGAGGGTCTTAATATCGGCTCAGGGCGAGCGAATGCTGCTGAGCATGATCAACGGGGAGCCTCTGACTTATGTAGATGGGGAGCCGTACGTAAAGTCGGCTTTCCTTTTCGGGGACATGATCGACAAACAGTCCCAGACGAAGCCTAAGAGGGAGCCCTGGGTCTTCCCAGCCGGGAATTTGGTTTTGTACCTGCCAACGATGCCGAGGGATTATCCCATCTCGGCCTTCTTCCATGCGATGCATCCTAGGAAGATGTCGTGGATGCTGACTCCTGATCTTCACGGCAAGCCGGGGAAGATTTTTTATCTGAAAGGAGCTGACCAGGGGTCATTCGTCAGTCGCCCCTCCGACGTTGTGCGTTGTTCAGAGGACTGTGCCTGGGCAGTGTTCCAAGTGAAGATAGCTTGGTGATCCAGCCGGTCCAATTGCCGACCTTCTGCAACGACTTCATGGGTCGAGGTGGGGTATATCCCAAGGAGAATCCTCGGTGCAATGGGTGGATCGCCCCAACGAACTCCCGATGGAGATGCCTAGTTGACTGGGCCTTGAAACACTTCCAGAGAGAGTTGGAGGGCATTGGACTATATGCCGCTGTGAGTGCGACGAGCGTCGGGTTGCCTCCGAACCCTAATTTGTTCATGGCGCTGATGGAGCGGTACATTCCGCTCACCGGGACCTTTGCCACTCCACTGGGGGAGTTGGGATTGGCGCTCCACGAGATGGCAGTTGTCTCGAGACTGCCGATGGGGGATACTCCATATGAAGAGTATGTTCCCACCAACCGGGAGTTGGGGGATTTGGACCCTCGGGTGGCGGAAGTATATCAGGAGCTGATGTATTAATACTTCGCGTGCACCACCTTTTATAACGAGCCTTCTGATTTGGCTCACACCACCAAGTGGATGTCCTACCTCTTCTTCCACCGAGCCAGGGCCGCCAGGTCGGAGAAAGCCTCGGGTGGCAAGAATGAGCCCGTGAACTGTTTGGGCGTTCTTAGTGCCCAGGTTGTGGAGACTCTTATGGAGGAGGCTGCAGCTCCGGATCAGATTCTTGTCGAGGGGGTAGGAAAGTACCCGAAAGGCACTAAGGCCTGTAGTTACTTGAGGCGCTGTCGCAGGCCTCTGTCTAAGGAAGCCCAGCTGGCTGGTTTCCTCTCCATATGGCTGCGCCAAGTAGTGGTGCCAGGTACCGCGTCCGCGGACCGCATTCACCGGAACATCCTCTGGCCGGCAGTGCGCCTGGTGTTTGGGGCAAGACTGGGCTTGCTTCCTACCATGGTGTGCCGTATACAGGCTGTCTTGAGAGCCATAACTAACGGGTTGCTCGTCGACGAAGCTCGACGTGAGAGTTTTTCCAGGGTGGAATTACCATACCTATACTTGATGGGATGGTTGATTCTCCACAATCCCCGGGTGATGTCTCCTGGATCCGGTAGCAGCTCGGGGGGTATATTCTTGCTGAATTACAAGGATTCCTCCTGGAATGTAAGCACAGTTTTAGACTGCCGGCTGGTGTTGAACCTCAGCCACGGTTGGAAGCTCCTCTGTACTGCTCCCCCCGTGCATCGCAATAAATCAGGGGTGCGGCTTAAGGATTCAGGTGGAGAGAAGACCGACCTTTCCCCGAAAGCTTTTAACTGGTTGGTCTGTATTAGACCCTCCCATCTGCTGTACAGGAGCGAAGATCACTGCTTCTTCGAGCCCTACTTGCCTAGTCGGTTTGCCAGGCAGTTTGGGTACGATCAGCTGCATGTGGGCAATGCCGTTACCAGCTTTAGGTCCAGGGGCGGACTCATTGATGGAGCTAGAGGGTGGCGATGTTTCCTCATGGGTTGTACGAGGGCAACCTTCATTGTGCCGGTCGTTACAACCTCTCCGGAGCTTCGCATTCTCCATTCTTACGCCCAGTTTTACGTGGCGATTAACACCTTCCATCGTGATTTTGACGTGCGTGGAAGCTTCCGGGTGCCTTCTCCCAAGCCTGGGGGAAGAGTTGACGTCCCTTCGGTTTCTTCGGACGAAGGTGAAGAGTCTGGTACTCTGGACGACCTCTGGTGTCGGTACCGAGGTGCGAAGTGCCTCTGCCTGCGGGGGCTTTGGTAGTCCCTTCTGGGAAGCGACGGGCTTCTGCTCTGAAGGAAGTTTCTCTTCGCAAGAGGAGGAAGGAGACGGTTGCTCGTCCTCTCCGCATTCCTGGTATTGCGGCTCCTGGGAGTGAGCCTGCCTCTCCCTACATCGGGGATGATTCTTTGGCTGGAGGTTTCTCGCCTTCTAGAGAGGGACCTCCTACAGTTCCGGTCGTCGATGCCGGAGAATCCTTGTTAGAGGTGGCTGTGGCGGCTACTGCTCCAGTTAGCGGAGCGAGATTGCCTGTGTGGCCGAGGCAGATGGGAGAATCTTTCCCGAGGCCAGCAGCGGGCATGACTCCTGCCGCGTCAGTGAGTGCGTCTGGCGAGATTCCTGTCGATAAACTTCGACCACGTCTTGGTGGAGGCCTGACAGAACTCTCGACGATGTCGGTCGGCCCACCTCCTTTTCCAGGCATGACGATTCGCATTGCGTCATTAAGGCGTGGTTTAGCTATATCGACTGCATATGCGTCGTATATGCCGTTGGCTCCGGGTAAACATCGTCTTTATGCCTCCCTTCAGAAAGATTATCATCATACTGATATTGACTTTCTCGTCTTCTTCTCAGGGGATAGCGCCCACGGGGAGTATAGCGTTGAAGCGCATTCTGGTTCCGCTCGGGCTTCTGACGAGGAGGCGTTCGACTTTGATGAGGAAGTTGCTTCGGGGGCCAGTACGCCCGGAGTAGCCTCATCACCTTGAGAGGAGGATGAACACGCCGTCGTGACCTTGCCTCTTGTGAGTGTGGCGACGACTTCGATCGCCGTTACCGCACCTTCTTTGATTGTGCCATGTGTCGATGCGACGGCTGTGGCCACCTCGTCTGCAATCATCTCTGGAGAGGGACTTGCTAATATTGCGGGCGCTCCCGGCGTTCAGTCGGATCTAGTTGCGTTGACCGAGCAACATACCAGCCTTTTCTACACCGGTTTGCGAACGATGGTATCAATGGTGTTAACGAAGAGTCTGGATTTTGAGTGCCTGAGGAAGACTTCTCTCGCTTCGATCAGGGTCATCAGGGAGCTCGGCGATCCTGGGGTAGCTGACGCCCTGGAGGCGGTGGTTAATGGGTTAGAGCAACCTATTAACGAACATTTACAGCTAACTCGGGGTCTCGATGCTGATGTTCAAGCTCGATTTGACCTCATAACTATGCGGCTTGCTACGAAGCTGGAAAGCCTAGACAACTCTATCCAGAAGCATAAGCTGGAGGTGGATAGGAGAAAACTTGTCGTGGAAGAGGCTCTTGCCGTTGAGACGCAGTGTCGTTCTGAGCATGAAGGGAATGCAGCGAGGGTCTCCAAGCTGAAGGAAGAAGTCGCTCGGGCGGAGGAGTGGGCTTCTCAGTCGCTGGTGGGTCTGGAGGTAGCGTTTGGCCGACTGAGCACAGCGCGACGGGAGTTGGACCGTGCAGAAGCTGCTCGCGCGGGCTGTCTTCGGACAAAGGCTGATCTGACCCTCACGGACACTCCCGAGGCACGGCTGGAGCAGGCTCGTACCGACGCCTTGGTTCTTAAAAATGAGAGGATAGCTACACTGGAGCGGCTGATTCACGATCTGACTCACCCTCCATTATGATGTATCCTTTCCCCTTTTTTTGCTTGCCCAGATGTAATTCTGCCTCCCTCTCGGGAATAAATAAAGGCGACTCTTTTCTGACTTTTGTGGACCCATCATTTCGGAATATAAATGACAGGTTTTGGTGAGAGTGATATCAGAGGTAGTATGGACATGATAGACTCTCGATAAACTTCTTAGCAGGACACATCTATTCAGAGGTCATACGGACATGATAGAGCGTAACCCTACCAATTGTGTTTTGGAAGTAGTTTTAAAGAATCGAGATCCTTGCTACGTCCCACCCGAGTAGGGGAGATTAAGCATAGTACCTTTTCAGGAATTTGCCGTTGATAGGAGCCATTAACAGGTCTCCGTTAGGCTGGGCTATCCTGTAGGCGCCGTTCGAGAACGTTGTCTCGATCACATAAGGGCCTTCCCACTTGGGCTGGAATTTGCCTTTACTTCTGTGGGTAAGAATCATCGGCCTCTTACGGCTAGAACTAGCTCGCCGACCTTGAACACTCTTTCCTTCACTTTAAGATTAAAAGTTTTGGAAATACGTGCTTGGTAGAGCGCGATGCGCTGTTAAGCTTGTAGGCGTTTCTCGTCTAATCCTTCAAGCTCTTGGAGCCTTAACAGGTCATTCTTTTCTCGAGTCAACTC
The DNA here is from genome assembly GCA_036927795.1 of Iris macrosiphon. Taxonomy (NCBI): domain Eukaryota; kingdom Viridiplantae; phylum Streptophyta; class Magnoliopsida; order Asparagales; family Iridaceae; genus Iris; species Iris macrosiphon. Next base: position 42,475,698 of record JAYESA010000012.1, read on the forward strand.
ACTAGTCACTGCTATCCTGAGCGACGGGATCTGGATTTCGATGGGAAGAACTGCCTCGCTCCCGTAGACCAGTGAAAAAGGGGTACAACCTGTAGGTGTCCGTACCGTTGTGCGGTATGCCCAGAGACATTCGCCCAGCTTCTCGTTCCAGTCTCTTTTGTTTGAAGAGACGAACTTCTTCAGGAGTTTGATAATGGTTTTGTTGAAAGCTTCCGCCAAACCATTAGCAGCTGGATAATATGCCGTAGAGGCAATATTATGTATTCGACTTTTATCGCAAAATCGATAAAATGCTTGGCTGATGAACTGAGGTCCATTGTCATGGATTATCCTTCGAGGAATCCCAAAGCGATAAATAACGTGGTGCTTGATGAAGCTGATCATGTCAGACGCTTTTACCTCAGCCAGAGGGATCGCCTCTGCCCATTTGGAGAAGTAATCCGTGATGGCCAGTATGAACCGGTGGCCTCTGGAGGAGGACGGGTGAATGGGACCGACGATATCCATACCCCATGCTTCGAAGGGCCAGGATGCGACCGTGGGATGTAGATATTCAGACGGCTGGTGTATGAAGTCTGCATGAACCTGACAGGCTCTGCATTATCTTGCATAGCTGATCGCGTCTGTGATCATAGTGGGCCAGTAGTAGCCCATTCTCCTGATACGATCCTGTAGCTTAGGGCCGGGCTGATGCGCTCCGCATACGCCGTCGTGAGCTTCCCAAATAATCTGCTGTGCTTCGTCGTCTGAGAGAAATCTTAATAGCAGTCAATCGTAGGTTCGACGATATAGGCAGTGTGAAGATGCATCGAAATAGAAGCATAATGATCGTCTCTTGACGAATACTGCTTCTTTGGGGTCCTCTGGCAAGATTCCGTATGCAACAAAATCTATGAAAGGACTTCTCCAGTCTCTTCCGGGGGGATATGTGTTCACAGCGTGGCTGCGTTCTATGTGAAGGTTGTTCTTCACGTAAAATAAATCTCTGTTAAGAAGGATCACCGAATCTTGCCTTCTTATAGGGGTAGCTAAGTCCGCAGCTAGACTGGCCGGGGCATCAGCTTCCAGATTCTGAGATCGAGGTACATGATCTAGGAAGAACTCTTTGAATATCATGGCTATCTCGATTGTCGCTCGGTGATAGGGGATGAGGTCCGGATTCTGGACTTCGTATATTCCTCTGACTTGATTGACGATAAGCAGAGAATCACCGAAAGCTTCCAGGGATTCGACCCCCAGCTCTTCAGCGACTTGGAGCCCGATCAACAGGGCGTTGTATTCCGCCACATTGTTGGAGCATGGTTCATTAAGAGAGTATGCCCGGTAGATGACGAGTTTATCAGGAGTGACCAGGACGATTCCTACCCCTGAAACCACGTTTCCCTGGGGGCCAGTCCTGGAGGCGCCGTTGAAGAACAGTTGCCATGTGTCACTTTCCATTGCGGAATTACACTCTGCAACTTCGTCGGGAATGTCTTCGTATAACTTGGAGGCCTCCGGGATCGGATGAGCAGCCAGGAAGTCGGCCAGCGCTTGGCCTTTGATGGACTTCTGCGGGATGTACACCATGTCATATGGTGTTAACAGCATCGCCCAGGTTGCGAGTCGGGAATTAAGAATACTCGGATTGCTCATCAGTACTCGAAGAGGGTTGATCCTGGAGATGATATGAATAGTCTGGCCGATGACGTAGTGCCGCATCTTTTGGATAGCGAACATCAGAGCCAGACATTCTTTCTCCACTGGGTTGTACCGGTGTTTGGCTCCGACCATCATCCTGCTGAGGTAGTAGATAGCCTGCTCATGCCCCACGTCGTTCTTCTGCGCTAGAAGAGCTCCTAGCGAATGATCCATTGCTCGGACGTACAGAAAGAATGGTTTCCCCATGATGGGGGGCACCAGAACTGGCGGACTGGTGAGGTAGCGTTTGATCTCCCCGAATGGTTGCTGACAGGTTTTGTCCTATACGAAGGATACACCTTTCTTCATGAGGTACAAAAAAGGCTGGCATCTTCCTGAGAGGTTGGATATGAACCTCCGGATATAAGCCAGACGGCCTTGAAATCCCCGGAGTTCCCTCAGATTGTGGGGCGGTCGCATTTCTACGATGGCCTGGACTTTGTCAGGGTCCACCTGGATGCCTTTGGCGGTGATAACAAATCCCATGAATTTGCCACTAGATACGCCCAGGAAGGACTTCGTAGGGTTCATCTTGAGTTGATGTCAGCACATTAACTCGAATACCGTCCTTAGGTCCTGAATGTGATCATCCTTGAGGCGGCTCTTGACGGCTATGTCGTCTACGTAACATTCTACTGTTTTGCGTAATGTTCATGGAATATGCCGCTCATAGCCCGTTGGTACGTAGCCCCGGCGTTCTTCAATCCGAAGGGCATGACCGTATAGCAATTGTCACTACCCAATTCTAGAAAATAGGGTATTTTTTTTATTTTTATTTGATAAATAGTGGTTTATATTTAATTAATTATATTTATATTTATTTAGTGCTTGTAATATTTTTTAATGATTGTTTTAGGGTTTTGGCTAGCCTGGACCCATGTCCGACCCTAGTGGACCCATGTCCGACCCAGCCCACACCCATGTGAGAATTATTTTGGGGCTTAGATTTATTTATTATTTTTAGAAGGTTAGTGGTAGAGATTTGGAGTTAGTTTGAGTGTTTTTGGACCCCGAAACCCAAAACCAATTTAGGGGAGGGTATTTTGGGCATTTGGAGCTTTGGAGAACCCCTTTTTACATGTGGCCGGACCCCCCTACCTACCATTTCCGTGTGAAGCCAGCAGCAGCCCCCTCTTTCTTCATTCCTCTTCATTCTTCACTTCTTCTTCTTCATTTCTTCTTCTCCACTTCTTCTTCCTTCTTCTCCAAGGTGAGTTCTCTCTTCACTTTTCTTCTTTCTTCTTTCATTCCTTCTTCCTTAAGCTAATCCTAACCTTACATTTTCTCTAACCTAGATGTGTGGAGCCTAGACTTTGTGTGGAGGCTAGTTTTGGTGGCTTGGAGCTTGAGGGAGGTAATTTCTAGGGGTTGTGAGACTTTGGCCTTGGGATTCCAACTCCCAAGAGGTAAAACCTAACTTTTCCCTTCCTAATTATTTTTGTGTAGTGTAATTAGTGTTGTAGAACCTTCATAGACCCTAACCCTACCCGTAGGAGGAAGTTGGAACTAGTTTGGGTGAGTTTAAAGACTTTGACATTAGGTTTTGTGTCGAATTCGGGTGGAATCCGAATTTGGCCCAATTTTGGGTGATGCCCTAGGTTAGATGGACCTAGGTAGACGTTGTCGGGTGTCTAGAGGGTGAGTGCGTGTCTCCGTTCGGACACGGGAAGCCGCGTCGCGGAGAAACGGGCATTTCGGGCAAAATTGGGGCTTTTCGTCGTCGCCAATTCTAAGTGCGTGCGCATTTCCACCACGGACCTAGAATCGACACGGGAGCGCATTTTCTAGGATCTAGATATCGTGTAGAGCGCGTGGGTAAATTTTGGGCCGATTTCGAGTTCGTTTGGTGTGCGTTTCAGGAGGTTTTCCGAGCCGCGCACCACGTGTTCGTCGAAATGACCGAACGGCCATTTCGACTTGGTTTTCTCGTTTCGGGTTTGTGCGCGCGTTGGGTTAGTATCGGAGAGTGTGTGCTAGAGTTTTCGAGTTATATTTTATATATTTTAGGGTATTGGTGAGTGTCGGGGTCGTTGGGCGTGAGTGGGGCGTGTGGTTTGGGTGATGTTGTGTGTTGTGTTGTGTTAGTGTATATGTATCTATATATATATATATTTATATATATATATGTATGTGTGTTTATATATATATTTATATATATATGAGTGTATTTATATCTATGTGCTTGTGTGTGTATATGTCTATGTATATATATATGTATATGTGTAAGTGTGCTTGTGTGTGTGTATATGTATATATATATTTTGGGTGTATGTATATATATATATATATAGTTGAGAGTGTGTGTAGATATATATATATATATTAAGTGTATATATATATATATGTAGCTATGTATATATATTTATGTGTGTGTGTGTTGTTAATATTGTGTGTGAGTGTGTGTGTATTAGTGTGTTTGTGAGTGTGGAGGTGTGTGTGTTAGTGTGTGTTAGTATATAGATATATAGGTGTGTGTATATATATGTATCTAGTTATATATATATATATATATATATATAGATAGATATATATATATGTATGTATATATATATATAGAGGATGATATATATATATATATGTATAGGAGTGTGGGTGTGTGTGTTTGGAGGGGAGGAAGAGCACAGCCGCAGCGAGCAGCAGCAAGGAGCTGCAGCAGCAGCAAACCAGCAGCAATAGCAGCAAAGCCAGCAGCCGCAGCAGGCTCAGCAAGAGCAGCAGCAGCAGTAGCAAATGCAGGCAGCCGCAACAGCTTAGCAGCAATGTTAGGGAGCAGTAGCAGCGGCTAGTAGCAGTAGGGTTAGTGAGGTTTAGTGAGAGTGAGAGATTGATATATATATATATACATATGTTGATAGTTAGATAGATAGATAGCTAGGTATTTAGATAGATAGATACTAGATAGGTAGATAGATAGTTTTATCTATCTAAGAGATAGATATCTATATACCTATAGTTATATATATATATATATATATAGATATCTTGATAGGTAATATATATATATATATATATATATATATATATATATATATATATATATATATATATATATATATATATATATGTTATGTTAGGTAAGATAATGGGTATTGGGTATATGTGTATGTGGATATATATGTATATAGGTAGATACCTACTTAGATATATATAAATATGATAGATATATATATTACCTAGCCTAGATTAATAACTAGGTGCATAATCAATAGCTAGATAGCTAGTTAGAGGGTTTTAGAGCGAAACCTCAATACCTTGAGATACCGAGGTATCTCGATACCTTGAGATATTCAAGGTATTGAGTTTCGAGCGGGATATTTGAGCAATAGCCTAGGAAATGCTTTGGAGTAATTTTTATATGTTTATATATATATAATTACGCGTGCTAGCATAGGTTTTAGCGGGTTTAGGCGGGGTGCGTGGCCTAGGACGAGGTATCGGATACCGAGGGTATCCCGGTATCTCGATTAGGCGAGTTTGTGAGTTTAGTAGCTTAATGAGCTCGGTTTGACCTAGAATTTCAGGGGCACCCTAGTTTGACCATAATTGTCCTCGTTGACCGTAAAAGTCAATGTTTGACCTAGTTTTAACCTAGAGTTGACTTTTTGGACCCCCCGGGTTGACTTTTTGACCCAATTTTCACCGGTTTGACCCGTTCGACCTAGAATAGCCCTAGAAGCCTGTTTTTAATTATTTTATATCAGTTTAAATGCTTAGAACCCTGTTTAATCTTTGCTTTTTCGTATTAGGTCCCTGCGATACCGGTCCGGATCTCGATCCTCATCAGTTGCTCAGGACATCAGGCGAGTACCTACCTCTGATAGTTTTCATTTCATGATAGCGTTTATATCACTTGTTCTAAAACTGTAATACTTGATTCTGACACATTGTTACACGAGCTGGTACTAGTGGATCCCGTCATGAGATGCTATCCCCCTTACCGTGTTCAGCGGGTACTCTATCACGTGTATTTCATCATGTGCTTCGGGTATTGATTCTCATGTGCTATCATGTGCTTCTTGTGCTCTCGCCTTCGTGTGCGCGAGCTATTATCATGTACGTAGCGTGTTATGGTTGGATCCAATGGTATTAGTGGGGGAGGGGAGTAGTGAGTTGGTTATGTGATCAAAGCCAAACAGTATTTATTTGTTTGTCGGTTATGCAACTCACGCATAACGGAGTTATCTTAGTGTTTTTCATGTGCAACCTAAGCCGATCACATAACGAACTTGTGCTCAAGGCACTTAGCTAGTATTCATGTTTCTCACCTGCAGTTACTTTTCCAGTACTTGTATTATTCTCCAGTTTATATTGCAGCTACTTATTGTGCTCCAGCATATATTTATTTCCTGTGCATCTTGATTACTTTTCTATTGCTCGTCATATACACCTTACCATGCATTTGGAGTTGCTTTCAGAGTTATGTACTTCGCTCCAGTCCTGACTGGACATATTTTTCCTAGAGGATCCTGAGGACTATGTCCTACGTTCTACGGGCCGGGTGTTGACGACTGTTGTGACCCCGAGATCGAGGAGGAGTGCGCCGAGGAGACGCCTATAGCACCCTAGTTAGCTAGGTGGGTTTCCTGGGTTGTTTCCAGTGGTTTGTATTTTGGATGACTGTACTTATTCTTTTGTTGCTTGAGATGTTGTAGCTATTTGTAGACTTGGACTGTATTATTTTGGATTGTCTTGCTCTCTTGGTTCTGTTTCCTTGTTTATATCATATCGTGCTTTATTTATTTCCCTAGATTTTGTGATTGAGAGTTCATATATATATATTGCGTGGTTGCCTCCTTTGGGAGAGGATTTTATATATATATTGCGTGGTTTTGTCCTCCTTTTTGGAGAGGTCATGCCAGATTTTTCTGTGAGATATAGATAGATATGGTTGACCTAGAACGGACCTTTACAGCGTTCTACCGCCGATTCTGCGACGTAGGCTGGACGTACCCACGGCTCATGCCCGATTTTCGGGTGTGGGTCGTGACACGTTTTTGGTGGTGGCCCATGCAGGTCTGCTTTTTAGGGTTACCTGCAATAGGATATAGGAGATAGGCTGAGAGAGAGTGTGCTCAATCATAACTAGGACCCTTCCTACTTCCTTTTGCTATCTTTAATTTTTCTGAAATTGTTTCTTCTGTAATATTACTGTCCTTCATTGATGTTATCGTTTCATGCACTATATTGACTTCTTTTGATCTGTGTTCAGGATGCCTCCGAAGACCAGATCTCAGCACACCGCCCCAGCAGCTGCCACCGAGAGGTCTGCCACCTCTCAACCTGCTCGACTTCCGGCAGCCGCTACCGCTCCACTCCCCACTCCTGCGGTTGAGGGAGCGTCAGTTTCTCTCGGAGATCCCCTTACTCCCATTGATCCGAGAGCCACCCCAGTTGTTCCGGTGGTACCTCCTCCACCACCGCCTGCGCCAGTGGATGCTACGCAGTTGTTCGCATTCTTCTGAGAGATGATGGATGCGCATCACCGCCAGGCAGATGTTACGAGGATGGGCATTGAGAATGCTCATCAGGTGACTATGACAGCAGTCGATAGAGTGGCTCAGATCCAGCCACATCCAGAGCAGGCTCAGTATCCTAGGCCGGGCACTATCATCGATTTTCAGAGGATGCGGCCTAAGGAGTTTCGCGGCACAGAGGGAATCCTGTACGCCGACGACTGGATCGAGCATATAGAGGGCATTTTCAGGCTGGCGATGACCCCAGCCAGCATGCAGATAGAGGCAGCGGGCAGCCAGATGTTCGACCTTGCCCTCACTTGGTTCCGCACAGATACGCGGATAGCAGTTCCAAGATTGACTTGGGAGGCTTTCAAGAAGCTTTTCAAGGAGAAGTTCTTCCCGGACGTGGCTCTCAGTGCCTTAGAGAGTCAGTTCGAGGCGCTCGTCCAGGGGAGTATGCTAGTGGACGAGTATGCAGCGGAGTTCTGCCGTCTGGGCAGATTTGTTGAGGGGTTGTCTGAGGCAGCGAAGGCGCGGAAGTTCCGCAAGGGCTTGGTCATGGCGGTCAAGTCCTTGACTAGGAGCGACCGCGAGGCGACCTTCGAGCAGATTGTCAGCGACGCTCAGAGGGCTGAGGATGATTTGGAGCTGAAGACGAAGAGGAGCAGAGATGCTTCAGGAGCAGGTAGCAGTGTAGGCCCAGCCAAGAGGCCATTCCAGCAGACCCAGCAGCACCAGGGTCAGGGTCGGGCGCCCTTCCGGCAGGCGCCCCAGCAGCAGAGGCAGGGTCAGCAGCAGGGCCAGAGGCAGCCCATCGTTTGCCCTTTCTGTAGGAAGCCAGGGCACGGATGGGACATATGCAGAAAGAGGCTGGGCAGATGTTTATTGTGTGGCACCGCAGATCACCAGCTGAAGGATTGTCCTTCAGCGCTTGCCCGTACAGCTCAGGGCGGAGGAGCCGCTCAGAGGGCACCAGCCAGAGCACCTGCAGCGCAACAGAGAGGTCAGCCTTTGCAGACTCAGCAGCAGAGGTTCGCCCAGCACCAGCAGCAGCACCGAGGAGGACAGCAGGGGCGAGCTTTTGCCCTGACAGTGGACGAGGTTGAGCCAGTTGGTGATGTTATCTCAGGTTCTGTTCTTCTTGATTCTATTCCAGCACTTACTTTATTTGATTTCGGTGCTTCCCATAGATTTGTGTCTGTATCTTTTGCTGTTAGACACCATCTTGTTGCTGAACCTTTAGCTAGACTCTGCAAGATCACGACCGGGGGTGGTATCATCCTAGTCCGTGATGTCTGCAGAGACCGGAGAGTTATCTTGGGAGGCCGAGAGTTGAGTGTATGCCTACTCGTAATGCCACTTCCGAGCTACGATATTGTACTCGGGATGGATTGGTTGAGTACGCATTGTGCTAGTATAGATTGTCGTGGAGGAAGAGTTTTGTTTAGTCCGCCAGGTGAGCCAGAGTTTCAGTTTGCCAGAGGAGCAGCGGAGCAGACCGAGGGAGTCTTCTGCGAAGCCCTGGTGGTAGAGCCGAGGTCGCTACATCCACTGATAGAAGAGTATATGGATGTCTTTCCGGAGGAGTTGCCAGGGTTACCTCCGGACAGAGATGTGGAGTTCTCTATAGACTTGGTGCCAGGCGCGGAGCCGATATCCCAGCACGTCTATAGAGTCAGCAACAGTGAGCTGATTAGAGTTGAAAAAGCAGGTGGATGAGCTTCAGGACAAGGGATTTATCAGATCTAGTTCTTCTCCGTGGGGTGCTCCGGTACTTTTTGTGCCGAAGAAGGATGGGTCGATACGGATGTGTATCGACTACAGGGCTCTGAACAGCCTCATAATCAAGAACAAGTATCCGCTGTCGCGTATTGATGATCTATTTGACAAGTTGAGCGGAGCGAGGGTGTTTTCCAGGATTGATCTGAGGACAGACTACCACCAGGTGAAGGTCAGAAAGGAGGATATTCCGAAGACAGCTTTTCGGACCAGATATGGACAGTATGAGTTCTTGGTGATGCCGTTTGGGTTGACTAATGCCCCGGCAGTGTTCATGAATCTGATGAACAAGGTGTTCCATCAGCATCTGGACAGGTTTGTGGTGGTGTTTATAGATGATATCTTGGTGTATTCGAAGACCCCAGAGGAGCACGAGGAGCATCTGAGGATAGTGCTGGAGACTCTCAGGAAGTAGAAGCTTTATGGAAAGCTCTCAAAGTATGAGTTCTTCCTTGACAAGGTTGAATTCCTTGGTCATGTGGTGACTGGAGAGGGTATCTCGGTGGATCCGAGAAAGATCGTGGCAGTTGAGGCATGGAGTGCTCCGAGTTCAGTAGCCGAGGTCAGGAGTTTCTTGGGACTGGCAGGCTACTACAGGAGATTTGTTCAGGATTTTTCCCGGATTGCAGAGCCATTGTCCAGGCTGACTCGGAAGGACGTGGAGTTTGTTTGGTCAGAGGAGTGCCAGATCGCCTTTGATGAGCTGAAGAGGAGGTTGACGACAGCTCCAGTGTTGACGTTGCCATCAGGTTCTGGAGGATTCACTATCTATAGTGATGCATCGGAGAAGGGACTGGGTTGTGTGTTCCAGCAGAATAGGAGGGTGATTGCCTATGCTTCCAGGCAATTACGTCCTCATGAGAAGAATTACCCTACCCACGATTTGGAGTTGGCAGCGGTCATTTTTGCTCTGAAGTTGTGGAAAAACTATTTATACGGAGAGCGTGTGGAGATCTTCACAGACCACAAGAGCTTGAAGTATGTGTTTACCCAAAAAGAGCTGAACATGAGGCAGAGGAGATGGTTGGAGTTGATAAAAGACTTCGACATATCATTGCAGTATCATCCAGGGAAGGCAAACATAGTTGCGGATGCATTGAGCAGGTATCCGGTAGCTATGTGCCTGACTACAGATCGTTATCTTCTGGCAGATCTAGAGAGCTTGGGCATTGAGGTGATAGTGCCTGGAGTTGAGATGCAGATATGGGGACTGCAGATTCAGTCAGAGTTGGTAGACCGGATCAGGGCTACACAGTTTGAGGATGAGTCCCTGAGGAGCATCAGGGCGCAGGTTCAGATGGGTTTATCAGATGACTTCACCATTGCTGATGATGGTTCTTTGCGGCACGGTACCAGGTTGTGTGTGTCGAGTGGGTCGTTGCGTGAGAAGATTCTCCAGGAGGCGCATCGATCCCAGTATTTTATGCATCCAGGTGCCAACAAGATGTATAGAGATCTGAGACAGCATGTATGGTGGTACGGGATGAAGCGAGAGGTAGCACGCTTCGTATCCCGATGCTTAGTGTGCCAGCAGGTGAAGGCGGAGAGGCAGAGGCCAGGAGGATTACTCCAGCCGTTACCCATTTCGGAGTAGAAATGGGAGCATGTGACCATGGATTTTGTTTCTGGACTTCCCCGTTCTCCAGGCGGGAAGGATGCGATTTGGGTCATCGTGGACAGCTTGACCAAATTGGCCCACTTTCTACCATTCAAAGTGGGTACGTCTACAGAGAGACTAGCAGAGATGTATGTGCGCCAGATAGTCAGACTGCATGGAGTTCCAGTGAGCATAGTATCAGATCGGGACAGTCGCTTCACTTCATATTTTTGGAGGAGTCTGCAGGCTAGCTTGGGCACCCAGCTCAAGTTTAGTAGTGCGTATCACCCGCAGACAGATGGTCAGTCAGAGAGGACCATTCAGACACTTGAGGACATGCTCCGGACTTGTGTTTTGGATTTCAGAGGCTCTTGGGAGGATCACTTGCACTTGGTAGAGTTTGCTTACAACAACAGCTACCAAGCCAGTATCGAGATATCACCTTTTGAGGCGTTGTATGGACGGAGGTGTCGCACTCCGTTGTCATGGGATGATGTAGGTGAGAGAGCTTTGCTTGGCCCGGAGATGGTGGTTGATGCAGCGGAGAAGGTCAAGCTCATTAGAGATAGACTTCGGGTGGCGCAGGACAGGCAGCGGCATTGGGCCGATAGCCACCGGAGACCTTTGGAGTTCGAGGTATAGCTTAGAATCTAGATTTTATTCTTGTGTTTGCTTGTGATTGCTTATTTTAGACTAAGTGCAGAGACCTTGTTTGTGCTAGGTTGGAGATCTGGTGTTCCTGAGGATTTCTCCGATGCGAGACACTATTCGCTTCGGTGGAGGCGGGAAGCTTAGCCCACGTTTCGTTGGACCCTTCCGTATCCTTGAGAGGGTCGGCGCCATGGCGTATAGGCTTGAGTTGCCGCCTACGCTGGAGGGAGTTCATGATGTGTTCCACGTGTCACAGTTGAGATGGTACGTGGCGGATCCCAGTCACGTATTGGATCACTCGGAGATCGCAGTGGGCCCTACTCTTAGCTATCCAGAGCAGCCGGTGGAGATTCTGGATCGGCGAGAGAAGGTGTTGAGGAACCAGACTATTCCCTTGGTTCGCGTCGCGTGGAGGCATCACTCTCCAGGGGAGTCGACCTGGGAGAGGGAGGATGAAATGCGCGAGCGATACCCCTATCTCTTCGAGCCCTGAGGTATGGTTCTTTTCTTGCATTCATGTCCTAGTTTCGTCTTTTAATTTCGATGACGAAATTATTTTAAGGAGGGTAGACTTGTCACTACCCAATTCTAGAAAATAGGGTATTTTTTTATTTTTATTTGATAAATAGTGGTTTGTATTTAATTAATTATATTTATATTTATTTAGTGCTTGTAATATTTTTTAATGATTATTTTAGGGTTTTGGCTAGCCTGGACCCATGTCCGACCCTAGTGGACCCATGTCCGACCCAGCCCACACCCTTGTGAGAATTATTTTGGAGCTTAGATTTATTTATTATTTTTAGAAGGTTAGTGGGAGAGATTTGGAGTTAGTTTGAGTGTTTTTGGACCCCGAAACCCAAAACCAATTTAGGGGAGGGTATTTTGGGCATTTGGAGCTTTGGAGAACCCCTTTTTACATGTGGCCGGACCCCCCTACCTACCATTTCCGTGTGAAGCCAGCAGCAGCCCCCTCTTTCTTCATTCCTCTTCATTCTTCACTTCTTCTTCTTCATTTCTTCTTCTCCACTTCTTCTTCCTTCTTCCTTCTTCTCCAAGGTGAGTTCCCTCTTCACTTTTCTTCTTTCTTCTTTCATTCCTTCTTCCTTAAGCTAACCCTAACCTTACATTTTCTCTAACCTAGATGTGTGGAGCCTAGACTTTGTGTGGAGGCTAGTTTTGGTGGCTTGGAGCTTGAGGGAGGTGATTTCTAGGGGTTGTGAGACTTTGGCCTTGGGATTCCAACTCCCAAGAGGTAAAACCTAACTTTTCCCTTCCTAATTATTTTTGTGTAGTGTAATTAGTGTTGTAGAACCTTCATAGACCCTAACCCTACCCGTAGGAGGAAGTTGGAACTAGTTTGGGTGAGTTTAGAGACTTTGACATTAGGTTTTGTGTCGAATTCGGGTGGAATCCGAATTTGGTCCAATTTTGGGTGATGTCCTAGGTTAAATGGACCTAGGTAGACGTTGTCGGGTGTCTAAAGGGTGAGTGCGTGTCTCCGTTCGGACACAGGAAGCCGCGTCGCGGAGAAACGGGCATTTCGGGCAAAATTGGGGCTTTTCGTCGTCACCGATTCTAAGTGCGTGCGCATTTCTACCACGGACATAGAATCGACGCGGGAGCACATTTTCTAGGATCTAGACATCGTGTAGAGCGCGTGGGTAAATTTTGGGCCGATTCCGAGTTCGTTTGGTGTGCGTTTCAGGAGGTTTTCCGAGCCGCGCACCACGTGTTCGTCGAAATGACCGAACGGCCATTTCGACTTGGTTTTCTCGTTTCGGGTTTGTGCACGTGTTGGGTTAGTATCGGGGAGTGTGTGCTAGAGTTTTCGAGTTATATTTTATATATTTTAGGGTATTGGTGAGTGTCGGGATCGTTGGGCGTGAGTGGGGCGTGTGGTTTGGGTGTTGTTGTGTGTTGTGTTGTGTTAGTGTATATGTATCTATATATATTTATATATATATGTATGTGTGTTTATATATATATATTTATATATATGAGTGTATTTATATCTATGTGCTTGTGTGTGTATATGTCTATGTATATATATATGTATATGTGTAAGTGTGCTTGTGTGTGTGTATATGTATATATATATTTTGGGTGTATGTATATATATATATATAGTTGAGAGTGTGTGTAGATATATATATATATATATTAAGTGTATATATATATATGTAGCTATGTATAAATATTTATGTGTGTGTGTGTTGTTAATATTGTGTGTGAGTGTGTGTGTATTAGTGTGTTTGTGAGTGTGGAGGTGTGTGTGTTAGTGTGTGTTAGTATATAGATATATAGGTGTGTGTATATATATGTATCTAGTTATATATATATATATAGATAGATAGATATATGTATGTATATATATATAGAGGATGATATATATATATATGTATAGGAGTGTGGGTGTGTGTGTTTGGAGGGGAGGAAGAGCACAGCCGCAGCGAGCAGCAGCTGCTGCTGCACTGCAGCAGCAGCACAGCAGCAGCAAGGAGCTGCAGCAGCAGCAAACCAGCAGCAATAGCAGCAAAGCCAGCAGCAGCAGCAGGCTCAGCAAGAGCAGCAGCAGCAGTAGCAAATGCAGGCAGCCGCAGCAGCTTAGCAGCAATGTTAGGGAGCAGTAGCAGCGGCTAGTAGCAGTAGGGTTAGTGAGGTTTAGTGAGAGTGAGAGATTGATATATATATATACATATGTTGATAGTTAGATAGATAGATAGCTAGGTATTTAGATAGATAGATACTAGATAGGTATATAGGTAGATAGATAGTTTTATCTATCTAAGAGATAGATATCTATATACCTATAGTTATATATATATATATATATAGATATCTTGATAGGTAATATATATATATATATATATATATATATATATATATATATATATATATATATATATATGTTATGTTAGGTAAGATAATGGGTATTGGGTATATGTGTATGTGGATATATATATGTATATAGGTAGATACCTACTTAGATATATATAAATATAATAGATATATATATTACCTAGCCTAGATTAATAACTAGGTGCATAATCAATAGCTAGATAGCTAGTTAGAGGATTTTAGAGTGAAACCTCAATACCTTGAGATACCGAGGTATCTCGATACCTTGAGATATTCAAGGTATTGAGTTTCGAGCGGGGTATTTGAGCAATAGCTTAGGAAATACTTTGGAGTGATTTTTATATGTTTATATATATATAATTACGCGTGCTAGCATATGTTTTAGCGGGTTTAGGCGGGGTGCGTGGCCTAGGGCGAGGTATCGGATACCGAGGGTATCCCGGTATCTCGATTAGGCGAGTTTGTGAGTTTAGTAGCTTAATGAGCTCGGTTTGACCTAGAATTTCAGGGGCACCCTAGTTTGACCTAGTTTTGACCATAATTGTCCTCGTTGACCGTAAAAGTCAACGTTTGAACTAGTTTTGACCTAGAGTTGACTTTTTGGATCCCCGGGTTGACTTTTTGACCCGATTTTCACCTGTTTGACCCGTTCGACCTAGAATAGCCCTAGAAGCCTATTTTTAATTATTTTATATCAGTTTAAATGCTTAGAACCCTGTTTAATCCTTGCTTTTTCGCATTAGGTCCCTGCGACACCGGTCCGGATCTCGATCCTCATCAGTTGCTCAGGACATCAGGCGAGTACCTACCTCTGATAGTTTCCATTTCATGATAGCGTTTATATCACTTGTTCTAGAACTGTAATACTTGATTCTGACACATTGTTACACGAGCTGGTACTAGTGGATCCCGTCATGAGATGCTATCCCCCTTACCGTATTCAGCGGGTACTCTATCACGTGTATTTCATCATGTGCTTCGGGTATTGATTCTCATGTGCTATCATGTGCTTCTTGTGCTCTCGCCTTCGTGTGCGCGAGCTATTATCATGTACGTAGCGTGTTATGGTTGGATCCAATGGTATTAGTGGGGGAGGGGAGTAGTGAGTTGGTTATGTGATCAAAGCCAAACAGTATTCATGTGTATGTCGGTTATGCAACTCACGCATAACGGAGTTATCTTAGTGTTTTTCATGTGCAACCTAAGCCGATCACATAACAAACTTGTGCTCAAGGCACTTAGCTAGTATTCATGTTTCTCACCTGCAGTTACTTTTCCAGTACTTGTATTGTTCTCCAGTTTACATTGCAGCTACTTATTGTGCTCCAGCATATATTTATTTCCTGTGCATCTTGATTACTTTTCTATTGCTCGTCATATACACCTTACCATGCATTTGGAGTTGCTTTCAGAGTTATGTACTTCGCTCCAGTCCTGACTGGGCATATTTTTTCCAGAGGATCCTGAGGACTATTGCCCTACGTTCTACGGGCCGGGTGTTGACGACTGTTGTGACCCCGAGATCGAGGAGGAGTGCGCCGAGGAGACGCCTATAGCACCCTAGTTAGCTAGGTGGGTTTCCTGGGTTGTTTTTAGTGGTTTGTATTTTGGATGACTGTACTTATTCTTTTGTTGCTTGAGATGTTGTAGCTATTTGTAGACTTGGACTGTATTATTTTGGATTGTCTTGCTCTCTTGGTTCTGTTTCCTTGTTTATATCATATCGTGCTTTATTTATTTCCCTAGATTTTGTGATTGAGAGTTCATATATATATATTGCGTGGTTGCCTCCTTTGGGAGAGGATTTTATATATATATTGCGTGGTTTTGCCCTCCTTTTTGGAGAGGTCATGCCGGATTTTTCTGTGAGATATAGATAGATATGGTTGACCTAGAACGGACCTTTACAGCGTTCTACCGCCGATTCTGCGGCATAGGCTGGACGTACCCACGGCTCATGCCCGATTTTTGGGTGCGGGTCGTGACAGCAATACACTCCCAACGGGGTGCGGAAGGCAGTGTGCTTCTCGTCTTCAGGATGCATCTTGATCTGATTGTATCCTGAGAACCCATCCATGAAAGACATGCGTTCAAAACCGCAGGTGTTGTCGATCATGATGTCCGTGATGGGAGGAGGAAATTCATCCTTGGGGCAGGCCGCATTCAGATCTCGGTAATCGATGCAGATACGTACCTTCCTATTTTTCTTCATGACTGGGACAACGTTGGTGACCCAGTCGGGATATTGTTCTTCCCGGATGAACCCACAGGCTATCAGCTTTTTGACTTCAGCTTCAATGGCGTCCATCATGTCCGGTCAGAACCGGCGTTGGTGCTGCTTCACAGGCTTTCAGTCAGCCAATATATTGAGTTTGTGAGTAGCCACCTTCGGGTCTAGGCCCGACATGTCTCCATAATCCCATGCAAAGACGTTGACGTATTCCTTTATCAGCTGTATAATTTCTTCCCTTTCGGCTGGTGGAAGATTGTCACTGATAAATATCGGCTTTGGCGAAAGCTCACCCCCAATATCGATTTGGATAACTTCATCTTTGGTTGGAGGTTCCCTCTGTTCGAAGCGGAATTCCCACTGTGTACCCATTTGTTGAGCCCAAGAGTCATTCTCAAACGGCTCAGGATCTCGTTCCTCTGCTTCTGAGGGATCTGTCATCACCATATTTGCTGATAGTGCTTGTTCGGGAGCACTAGGTGAGTCGGGGGGTGACGAGCCGTCCCTGAAGGAGGAAAAGATGTCCTCATCCGACGTGGAAGCCGTAAGGGAGGTGGCATATCCTAACCCGAAACGAGTTTGTTGGTAGCGGGGGTCGCCGCGTGGCGGCGTTCGTCTGCCTCTTCCGTAGTTAAGGCCCGGCTTTTGCTTCAAGTCGTAGCCCATGTTTTACATGATCTTCAGTGCTTGAGGGTTGTATCGGTGAACCTGCATTTTCCCAGTATCGTCATCGAAAGGATCTTCCTGGATGGCTGGTTGATTGCGCATGCGGCCGAATACTATTGGACGCTGACTGCTGCAGGTAGGCGGGATTATGAAGATAGAATCTTCATGCGGTCCATACGTTGTGATGACATTGGATGATGACGCTGCTTCCCAGATATGCGGATGGTAGGAGTCCATAGCTTCCAAGAACTTTCGTGCTATGGGCTCTACCTCGTCACGGGGAGTGGGTTCCTAATTTAGAATCTGAGCATTAATGTACTGGAAAAGAGGATGTTTATTGCCATCTGAAACTCCGTTCCTGGTCGTGTTTACATCGGTCGGCTGCTCGTCGCGCCGAAGGTTGATGACCAAAGGTGGAGGCTTCTGGTTCAGAGTAACCACTGGAGAATTGCTTCTTTTCCCTGAGCTGGATCTGTTCAGATGAATAGCCATGGGCTCTATGGCTTTTGGACGAGTGGTTCGTCCTTTCACTCTGATCGACAGCGGTAGTGCGGCAGAGGGTTCTCCTGGCTCCCGGTGGGATTCCTTCTCTGTCTTGCCCGCCACTTCTACCGTGTGGTCCTGCGAGTACAATACGGCGTCGGAGTAGTAGGACTCTACTCCTTTAAACGGGTTTAGGTCGGCCACCTCCGTTTGTACCATTCCTTGGGGGTCTACATATTTAAGACATTGATGTAGAGTTGAAGGAACGATATTGTGATCGTGGATCCACGATCTTCCCAGCAAGATGTTGTAGGATACCTCTGAATCGATCACGTAACATGTGGCCACCGATCTGAGGTTGCCAATCTGGATCCTCAGGTGAATCTTCCCCAACGGCTTACTTCTTCCGGCGTTGAATCCCACGATTGTAGTGGAGGTGTAAGCCAGTTCGCTGGTAGGAATCCTCAATGGTCTGAGCAGACTGTGCGGGATGATGCTGATCGATGATCCTGGATCTATGTAAATCCGATCAACCTCCATGGAACCGACGTACCCGGTGTAATAGAGGGGCCTGTCATGCCTGTTATGTTTTAACAGCATATCGTCTTGGGTGAAGGTGATATTTGGGACCACCTCCATCACACTGTGGCATTGAGGGCACGCCACGGGTTCTTCGTCGGGAGACTTGAGCTGGGTCAAGCATGCCTCCGCCTGCATCAGTGCTTCACTCAAGGCTAGACGAGTGTCTTGGGAGAGCCTGAGTAGCTCGAAGATGGAGAGCCTGGCCGGTGTATTAGCCAGTTGGGCTAGGATATCGAAGTTATATGGCTTCTCAAAACCTTTGTTCGGAATGTTTTTCACAGGTTTATCGAAGCGCACTTCTCTTTGTTTTTCTTTGTCCGCCGGCGTCGGTTTTGAAGGGTTGGCTTCCGGTATGACGGGGCTTGGCCCTGCAGGTTTGGCAGCTGAAACGTCTGTCGGTATATCCTCCTGACTTGCTCCGTAGTCGTTGAGGTAGGCTCTCCCTAACCGGGTTGCAGCAAGTACCTCATCTTCGTCTGATGGCAAAGAATTTGCGACCATATGGCATGGTTTGCACTTTGAGCTCCTCCTAGATGCAGCTTTAGTCTCTTCCTCGAGCTCTGACACCAAATCTGGATGATCCCACATAATCTCGCCCTGACGGGTGGTCAGGGGTACCAGGTTATGATTTCGATCCCTAGCCGGAGGAAGATTGACGATGTCCATTGTGGCTCGGGAAATGGGCGTGATACCGTCCATGACTTCTTGGGGAGGCAGATCACCGAACCGCAGAGAGATCATGTTGGCTGTGACCATTTTCTCGGTGTTGTGCAGGGTGATGGCCTTAGCATCGATCAACCCCTGGATCTTCCTTTTCAGTACGTAACACACCTTTGTTGGGTGGTGTACGTATCTGTGGAAGATGCAGTATTTGGGATCGTCGGTACTGCCGACCTCTTGGGGCCGCCTTAGCTCCGACAGGGTGATCTTGCCACTTTTGACGAGACACTCAAATATGCTAGGGATATCATCGTCGTCGAAAGAGTAGACCTCGACGGGCCTGGACGTCCCGGGCTTTGTCTGCGTGGTCGCCACCGTCTTTTGTCTGGACGTATTGACCGTCAGAGCTTCTTTTCCCTTGGAGCTGCGAGGATGGTCGCCGCTGGGAGATAACCTTTTGCCTCTATCGAAGGCGGAGATCATGATGCCATTGTCGCGCGCCTTGCGACTGTTGTCTTCGGCGGCCACTGCCGAGACGATGAACGAGGGCCACTCATGGAACTGATATGGTCATGTGAACACCGAGACTATAGGAAGGAGGTTCTTCCTGCAAATGTCTACTAACGCCGAGTCTGGAACTCTTGGAGGCATTTGTAAGGTGGCCTGACGAAAACGTTCGACGAAGGTGCGAACGTCTTCCTTTTCCCTTTGCTTGACTTCAATGAGGGAGGACATAGACATGTCCATTCCACCCTCGTAGAATCGTGTGAAGAATAGTGCTTTGAAGTCCTCGAAGGAAGTAATGCAGTTGTCCGCCAAGCTACGGTACCACTGATAGGCTACTCCTGAGAGGCAGCCCTTGAACACCCTAGTGAGGAGGGCGTCGTTCCCTTGTAGCAACACCGTCATCATACTGAAATAGTTCATGTATTGACTTGGTGATATTTTTCCTTCGAACAGAGCCATAGTCTGCGGTTTGTACTTCGGAGAAAAAGGGACTTCTTTCCAGATAGCCGGGTAAGGCTGGTTGATTCCCAGTTTCTTGAGCTGATCTTTGTGCTTCAAGGCGTCAAACTGGGCTTTCAACTCCCGCACTTCCTGCATCGGATTCTCAGTTGGAAGCGGAGGGACTGCTGACTTTTGATCTAGAGCAGGTTCTTGGCTTGGATTGGATGGTGGTAAGTCCACCCCCACACGTATCTGAGTTGGCGGGACCGACGCTTGAGCCATGGCAGTCGCGTGCTGAGTTAGCATCATCTGGTGCATGTTCTCCATTACGGATTGCATTTGCTTCAGAGACGTCTCTAGCACAGTGATGCGTTGTTCCGCGTTTCCTGAAGCCTCCTCGCATTCGTCTTCAATGGCGTAAGCTCCCACTTCCCTGGGTGTCATCGAAGGATTAGTATAGGTCACCGCAGAAGTCGACTCTACACTCTCAGTATATGTTCTGGGAGATTGGCGACCCCCAGCGTCGGAATCAGATGAGTACGGAGCTGGTTGCTGTGACCTTGCCCGGGTATTTTGGAATACCCCAGCTTCAGTGCTCCAGAGGAGGTCTTCGAATCTTCTTCGGCTCGGAGGCCTAGAGGGATGACGTCTTGAGCTCGACCTTCTTCTGGGTATGCGTGAAGCCATGTTTACGGACGCATACGCGTGCTCTCCTTCCGGAAAAGACTGAGAGTAGCTCAATCGGTCGAAGACTGACCGTTTTGCTTTAGAACAGCAGCAGTCAATCACAATCTTATGACTATTATAACATTGCTCTCTAGGGGGCGTAATAGACATGTTGGAAGGTCCCCTCTCCTTACGCTTCTGGATTAGGCACTCGCGTAGGTCAGGAGTAGCAACCTGAGCTTGCTTTACGCCGCGGTACTTCGCCTGGCGTAATTTGGAGATTCGCTCAGACTGGCGTAAAGCTGAAGAGGTCCTCAGTCGGCCATCGGCTTCTCGTATAATCCGGAGGGTAGGCAGATTGTTCTCTTGCTGGCGTAAAGGCCGAGAGGCTGAATATTCGCCTGCTTGCTTCCCCTTGCGGAGATCACCGCGCTCATCTATTTTTCCGTAGAAGTCAGATATTGTTTCGCGCGTGGAGCGTGATCTGATCTTCCGATTTGGCGTTGAGGCACCATCGAAAGTTTTGTCTATACCGCGCGTAGTGGGAGACTGATTCCTACGCGTAGAGCGCAGTGGATACTTCTGGGTTAGCGCAGAGGCCTTGTCCAAAGTTTTGTCTGTACCGCGCGTAGCGGGAGACTGGTTCCTACGCGTAGAGCGCAGTGGATACTTCTGGGTTAGCGCAGAGGCCTTGCCCGAAGTTTTGTCTGTACCGCGCGTAGCGGGAGACTGGTTCCTACGCGTAGAGCGCAGTGGATACTTCTGGGTTAGCACAGAGGCCTTGCCCGAAGTTTTGTCTGTACCGCGCGTAGCGGGAGACTGAATTTTACGTGCAGGGCACGGAGGGAGCGATGCTACCACCTCATTGGTCGGAGAGATCGGAGAGTCCACAGGAATGGTTGAGGATGTCTTGGACATCCACACTTTGCGCAGCTTCCTGTTGTCTTGGACGGAGAGAGAGTGAGAGCTACCCCCGGTTCGAAGCATGTCTTCGTAAGCAGACTGGTCGAAATGAACGACCAGCGTCTTCTTCACGGTTCTTATAGATACCGCATCGCGTTGAGCAATTACTTCCTCGTCAGAAGAGAAAGACGTCCCCAGCAGAGTCGCCATCTTGTTTGTGGTATTAAACGAAAGAATGAAAGTGTATTTCAATGACGGGGTTTGTGCGAAACCCGCGCCCTTTGGTTTACAAATAAACTTGTACAATATAATCCTATACGAGGATATGGGAGTACAATTTATTTAATCTGGGTATAAATTAATATAGGTGTCTGATCTGCGGTCGATCACTTTAGCCTTGGACCACGCGATGTTGAAGAAGTGCCGTGGAAGACAGGTAGCAGCTTTGAAGGTTGTAGGAGAGGGTGGATGCACGATGCCGAAGTCGTCGATCCCCGCTCTTTGCCTGAGCTCCGGGCTCTCTCTCTCTCTCTCTCCTTGTTCGATCTTCTCCAATTGTCGACCTTGGATCTGATATTGGTATTCTTGACCGAATTTTTCGACCTTGTTCTCCATTGACAGGGGCCTCTATTTATAGAGTCTTTGGTGACAGTGACCACTCCGTTGGTGTAGCAACCGAGGAGTGAAAAGTACAGCACCCTTTTACACAACGGTTAAAGTAACCAATGCCTACGTATAGATGATCTTTTGACTGAGCGGGTGACGTGGGTCCAACTAAGGGGACACAACACGTACGGTTGCTACTAAGATCACGGCGTAAAAGCCACGTAGGTAGGTATCCATTGTGTAGAAGAGGTTGGCGTAGAAGCCAAATGTCCGTCACCATGGCATAGAAGCCAAGTAGGCATAGAAGCCGAACAGGCATAGAAGCCGAACAGGCATAGAAGCTGAGTAAGCGTGGAAGCTGAACAGGCACAGAAGCCGAACAGGCATAGAAGCCAAGTAGGCGTGGAAGCCGAGTAGTCATAGAGACTGAGTGGACGTGGAAGCCGCATGAGCACAGATCCTGAATGGGCGTAGAAGCCGCTGCATATCGTGCCAGAACGGGCGTAGAAGCCGCTTGAGCACAGATCCTGAATGGGCGTAGAAGCCGCTGCATACCGTGCTGATGTGGACGCCTTAGCCGGAATTATGGCTTTTGAAGATATAACCAAATCTCTTGCAGAGATTTGCCATCATCTTATGCATTAAATACGGAGGCGTGTTTCGAAGGTCTGCAGGCCTTCTGTGCACCCGTCGCAGAGACGTGTCTTGAGAGAAACTGTCACCGCTCTGTGCAATTAGACGTGGAGACGTGCCTCGAATCCCGTACGAAGTGCAGCTTTTGACGTGGCATGCGGTTTGTCTGCTGCGGAGCGTAAAACAGCTCATGTTTGCCAGTGTAAAACAGGGCGGCGTATTCCCTTGTACGCAAAAGAGCGGTTTATGCTGAGGGGACTCCAGTAAACGACGGTTCGGTGATGCTTTACCAAATCCTCTGCATTAAATGCCGAGATCCGCCATCATACTGTGGGGCACGTCCCGAGGGGTCTGCCATCGTTTCCAGCCGTCGTCTGGGTAGCCGTGCATCAACTTTTGTCAGGAGTCAGAGGTCAGATTCACTGCGTGACTTGACAGGTTTATTTCAGGGAAGATGAAGCGTTCCTCGTACGCTATAACGCTGCTTTGAGAGCGGATGAGTTTTACGCCATGGAGGTGATGAAGAACTCTGTTCACGCTGGAGCGACCTGGACGCACTGCACTTACGCGGATGGTCCTTTGAGTTTTATTCTTCACGCTGTATTTTAGCGGAGAAAACTCTGTTGTACGCCTGATGGCTCTGAAGGCCTCTGCTTACGCTGCTCTGTATCAAGAGGTTGCGTAGCTCTTCCCAGCGTATTTTTTATGCTTCTACAATACCTAGATATATAACTAAGCAAATATATATATATATATATATATATATATATATATATATATATATATATATATATCACATATCATATATATGTATCTCTCTAACTATATGTATATATATCTATACTGATCAATATATCTATCTATATATACCTCTATCTATCTATATATATGACCACATACATATATATATATATATATATATATATATATATATATATATATATATATATATATATATATATATATATATACATACATATATAAATATATAAAAGAAGGGGGAGAAACTGGCTCAAGCGCGCGCGCGCGCTGTGCTGAAACGCGCTTCTGCAACTGCCACGCAAGCTGCTGCTGCTGCCATTGCTGCCCTGCTGCTGCACCCTGCTGCCGCGGCGCTGCGTGGCGCTGCTGCCCTACTGCAGCTAGCTGCTGCTGCGCTCCGTATCGCCTGCAAATGCTGTTGCAGCTGCTCCTATCTCACCTCTCACTCTCTCTAACACTCACACACCTTGACACATACTAACACACACACACACAAACACATCTATACACACACACATAAACCTATACACGCACACACACTTACATATATATATAAACACACAAACATATATTCATATATATATACACACAGTCCCTTGGCCAAATGTATGAAACTTGAACGAATAAAATTTTACTAACTCTAAAGATTTCGTACGGCCAATTGTGTATGCTGCTAAGAGGAGCATGCGGCCTCGAGCTATGCAGTCCATTTTTTTTAAAGAATGACTCTGCATCGTCTTGGCTCAACTTTTTATGATTTTGTCTTGTTCTTATGACACACTTTATTGCATGTCACATAAGTCACATCTATCACTTTATGTCACCTTTCTGACTTGTATTTGTTGTCCATCACTTTGGCACTTGTTCTGAAGAGTGGACCTTGCCCCACCTATGCAGCCATGATATCCATGCGGCCCGCGACTGCATATGGCCTTCACACCCATGTGGCCTCGACTTCATTTGGCACCCTGGCTATGCGCTTACTGTTTCATCCTTACGTTGAACACTTGCTTGGTTATAAAATATTCTCGTTTGATTGAATGATGTGATGCTATGTGTTAAACTTAGAAATGATTTGTATGACCTAGATGTGAACTTGTGTAAATTGACTAAGTACCTGACTTGAGCCCTGTAGATGTGGCCTTATATGCACTTACTAATTTTTCTTGATCACCTTATTATATGTTGGATATAATAAGGGGCTTAGTTCAACTCGGGGGAAGGTATGCAATCTCGGTCCTTTTTGGTTTAAGGATTGTGGATCGGATCTCGAGGAGTTCTCAAACTACTCTTATTCTCATCTATCGACATAATAAAGTAACAAATTAATATGACCAGTGCTTAACTGTCCTGTCCTGAATGACTTGCTACTTGATAACTTGTCCATGATCTTGACCTTAACCTTGATACTAGAACTTGTTCCTGCCTTGACTAGTGTACCGTGCTGATACACTTGATCGCACATAGATTTCTACTTGATATATATAGTGAGCCATTGTGCCACATACTCTTGCTATGTGATATATGTAATTATTTCCATACACGGATCTGGTAGTTGGACAGTGACTTTAGTCGTGTCTAGATAGTATTGATTGTTGCATCACACTTGGATAGATCCATATTTAACTTGCGAGTAACAATCTGGGTTCGTATCAAGAGTGTCAGTACTTAAAGTACTACATCTAAGAAGAATGTTCATGTGACCACAACATGTGATTCTATTAACCTAGGGTTAACTAGGCAACTTAACTTCTAGAGCATTGGAAGGGAACGGTATCCCGAGATCATGCATATCGAGCCACCCTAAATTAGTTGGGGGTAAAGGCTGGCCCCTACATATACTGCATATCATCCGCACTAGTAGAGTGCACTATCTGATCTAAATATAAGACCGAGCCAATTTCTTTCCTATAGAAAGCCTGAAACTGTTACTAATCATTAATTAGCTCAGTGCCCTTGCAAGAGACTGGTGCATCTTATACATATATTCGTGCTCATATATCATAGGTTCAGCCAGCCCTGCTTGATTATGGTACGATATGAGGATACTTATGTATTGTATTACTGGGATAACCCAGAGATTACATATCAAGCCATAATACATGATTGGCCGTTTAAATTTCTTGTAATGCATGCCTAGCATGGAAAGTGGGCTATTGTGGCATGATGATTCAATCCATGTCCATGTTTGGTTGTTGGGTTGTGTCGTTATGTTATGGTAATCCCTGGACTGAAGCTAGATTATTTTATCCTATGTAATATCTCTGATTGTGTATTGTGCCTTCTGTTAAGTGAAATTAGGGACATAGATTGTTGTAGCATGATGGTATAACTCATGTCATTGTTTGGTTGTTGGGTTGCGTTATTGTTATATGATAGGCTTTGGACTGAAACTACGACGCAAAGTTATTTTAGCTTGACCATAATCAAGGGACGTATTCTACCTTGATTTGATAAGGCACTTCCTGTCCTTGTTTGGTGAAGGGGTGTCGTGTCATGTCATGGATATGACATATGCCATTGATTGTTGGCTCACGCATCTCACACTATAGAACTGATTTTGTTTCTTTATTTTGTGCTTCCCTTGTGGTACTTGCTATTTGGGCTCTGACCCTACTAGTTTTGCATGGCCAGGTTTAGAGCCAGCACCTGAGGATCAAGCTTACTTCTCCCTTACTGATGGCACATACTAGAAGGATGGCTGCTGAGGGACACGAGTAGGTTTCTTTATTCACAGCTCATCTTTTGTGAACTATATTCTTTTGGACTTTTAGCCAACTGGCACCTGTTAGCCGGCAAATCTGGACACTAGTTCCCTACATGATTGTAATATATTCAGAATGCAGTTGACTCACTGTCATGTATACTTTTGACCTTGTATCTGGCTTATTATTTCGTCTTGCTAGATCTCTAAGAACATTCTTATGCGGCATTTGGGACGCCTTACTACTTATTCTGAAATATTTTATGTTATTGCTACTTGTTTGAATGGTTGAGATATAAAAATTCTTGACCCTAGGAGACCTGATTGAAGTATGTACCCCCATGTCTCTAGACAACCTTAACACATTATGGGTTGCTTCGGTATTCCGCAAGGTATGGTTGCTGAGTCATTCCCCCGCTGTCACGCCCAAGTACTGAAATACGGAGATGGACATGGCCAGCTACCCCGTACAAGGTATATAATTTCATACGGTGGTAACAGCTGTAACGCCTCGCTCCGCATCGGCGTTATGTATCAAGGTGAGTGGGCAGAACTTCGTTCTCTGATTCTTGCACGCCTTAATAATAACCTGAGTTTTTGCTTGCAATGTTTTCATAAGAGAATGATAGAACCTGCCTTGCATGTTAATGAACGAACTCACCTAGCTTGTCTTTGAAACAAAGTCTGCAAAACGAGAATCCTGAATCGCTTGCTTAGAATGCATGAACATGTTCACTATCGTCTATGCTTCGAGAGAACCATACTGTGCCTGAACGTGTTCAAGTGATAAGTCGGATTGCCCCGCAACAACGATTGTATTCTGATGGTTCGTCTCGTCTGCATACTAGAGTTTATTTGATAGTGTTCCATGCATTCGCATGCGGTCGGACAATGGCTATTGGTGGAAAGCTGAGCTGCATGTGTCACGGCTGCTACAGAGATAGTGGAAAGTAACCATGAGCCACAGCTGCCTCTAGCATCAGATAAAGAGTCATTTGTATGCTGTACAACCAGCTGCCGATCCTGAGATACTCGGGGACCGCCCTGCATATAGCTAAGTCATTATGTTGGCTTGGATAGTTACTGCCCCTAAGATTGTGCATCGTGTGTCTAGCTTTGCATTTGACCCTGGAGTCGCACGAGACACGCTACGCACACCCTGAAACATGAACGATCCTTGCTTGCTTATTCAATATGAAACTCTGTTTCCAAACATGTTTCCAAACAATGTAAATTGACTCTGCTAGAACTGCATGAAACGAACCTAGGTAAAACTAGAAAGATCACTAGTAATGTAATGTTTTATAACATGATTACTTAGTGTTGGTTTGAGTGAATGCTTGTTTCTGTTCAGTTGATTTATCTCACCAGTACTTGTATAAAGTGCTGACCCACCAACAGTTTACTTGCTTGCAGGTACTGGATCGTTCGAGGGAGCGATAGGCGCGCCACAGTCCCGAAGACCCGGAATTCTGGTTTCGATTGTTGCCCCGAGAATGCTACCGTATCAGGGGGCATAATGTATGGAACGAACGTGTGCCTTTGCTAAAGAAAACCCAAGTTGCCTCGATTGTCCCGAACACTCAGTTGGCTAATGCATTGCATTGCAACAAGTCCCTTTCCGCTGCTTACTCGATTGATGCGATGATAGCCAACTATCAACTTAAACGATTGGCCTTGCACGGGCGCAACCCCAGGCCCGTGCGGCATCACGTCCCCCGAAAGCTCGAACGGGCCATTCGCTTAGCTCTCTTCCTTCCTCGCACCCGCGGGACCGGCGCGGTGATTCGCGTCCGGCGCACCGAGGCACGGCGATTCGTGCCCGGATCGTTAATCCCGGCCGTACGGGGCGGGGCGGGGCAGGGCGGAGCGGCGGCCCGGGCGGGACCGGGGCATGACAACAGCTGTAACTAAACAAAGTGGTAAATTCTACAAGCAAGTTATTCAGGGTCATATAGAACATCTAATGTCTCAATCAGTCAAACGAGGATAGTAAACATAGAATATATATGACAAGGAAGTAAGGCATCCCAAACGCCCTGCTAAAACATTCTAGAAACTAGCTGTACAAAATAAGAAACCGACGGAGTAGCAAAAGTACATGACCATGATCAGCAGTAGTTTGATAAATTACAATCATGTAAGAAAACTAAATGTCCAGATTTACGACTAACAAGTGCCGGTGGCTAAACGTCCAAAAGAGAAAATATACAATAACGAGTAGTGATTTAGAAATCCACTCGTGTCCCTCAGCGTCCATCCATCTGGTGTGCGCCATTGTTCAGTGGGAAGTAAGCTGGATCCTCGGGTGCTGGCTCTAAACCTGGCCATGCAAAACCAGTAGGGTTAGACCCCAAATAGCAAGTACCACAAAGGAAGCACGAATGAAGGAACAAAACCAGTGAAAAATAAACCCCCTACACACACACACACACACACACACACACACATATATATATATATATATACATATATATATATACATATATATATATACATATATATATATATATATAGTTCAGTCTCGTAGTTTTGGTCCATAGCCTACTGTGATACAACAATCTAACCCTACAACTAAACAAAGACAATGGTTAGACCATCGCACCATGATAGTCCATATCCCTAAACTATTTAACAGAAGATACAATACACAATCAAGCTCAGTTACATAATCGACCAATCACTTGTACGACTTACTAGTGGAGTATGGGTTATCCTAGAGATATATGCGTACAATAGGAATCTTCAGATCGAGCCATGTGCTAGCTGGGCTAGACGAGCCATGAATTGCCGCATAGCACATAGTATTTATGCATCAGTCCCTCGTAAGGCCACTGTGCTAAGATCGCATAGAACACATAGTACAATATAATAGTCGGATATTGCCATCCACTTATGAGGATTTAAACAATATCCATGGGGCCAGCCTGCACACCCTAGATAATTTTTTGGGGGTGGCTAGTTAAGCATGATCTCGGGATTCCGTCCCTCCCAATGCTCTACATGTTTTTGTTGCCTAGTTAACCCTACTGTTACTAAAATCTCATGGCGTAGTCATATGATATTTCCTTTATATGTTACAGCATAGTACGAACACGCTAGATACGAATCCACTTTGTCACTTGGCAGTCCAATTTGGATTCACCCCAGTGTGATGCAACAATCAAACAAGTCCTAGCCACACTTGTAAATTGACTAAACAATTTAGTCCATGCTTGGAGGAATCGTATTATATCACATATCGCGTAACATGTAGGTACTCCTCAGTGTAAGCATGTAATATAATCACGTAGGAACACATAGCACGTAGTAAGTGTATCAGCACTGATACAAGTGGTCGAGTCAAGTCACCAATCACAGTAAATCACATGAGTTCTATCACATTGCAACACATAACTCAAGTCATGCATATATGTGGTACAGCCATTTGGATCATGGTCGAACTATACACATAGTCGGTTTGGCCATATAGACGGGTCTAATACTCTCACAGTCATCAAGATTACACATATGAATCAAAAGTCCAATGGAACATTCAAACCAAATCAATTCAATAAATGTGCACAGGGGGGCCGCATGCGCGCATGAAGATCAAGGCCGCTTGGTCGAACTGGGTGCATGAGAATCAGGGTCGCATGGAATATGGGGTGCATAGACAGGAAAGGTCCACCCATCGGGGCGAGTGCTAAGTGACGGGCAATAAATACAAGTCAGAGAAGGGACTGATGTGACAAGCCAAAATGACAGGAAGATAAGACAAAAATATGAAAATCTGTGCAGAGTCACAAAAGTCATGCAGAGGCATGCGTCCAAAAGAAGAGACACATGGCTCGTGGCCGTATAGTCTCATGGCCGCATGGAGTCTGACCTTAGTGAATTCCCATGCGTTCAAGGTACTATGCGTCCGACTTTAGAACGCATGCACATAACAGTTATGCGTCTGACAAAATGGACGCATGCTGGAGGGGCGCATGTTGCTGGACCACATGGTACTCTATCGTCCCAGAATAACAAATTTTGGCCATGAAATTTTTTCAAAGATCTGAAAACTTGTTCCCTTCATAAAACTTTATTTCAACTCCAAATCAAGTGAACCAAAAGCCAAAATGCTTGAAATGGAATGCTCTATCACCTAGAATATTTTATTTTCTAAAATACCATATTTTAATAGATCAAAACCAATAAAAACTTATGGAACCCATGAAGACCTTAAAATAAAAATGTAGATCTACTCATATCCACCCGTCAAAATCGAAAACTTCAAACATTAAAAGTGTTTAGAATCATAATGTACACATATTAGACTAATAAAATGCAAGGAAAGAGTAATAATTAAAATCTAAGGGTTTCTTCATATCATGTAAGGTGTACTTGCCTAAAGTGAAAGGAGGATGAGAAATGAGAGAATAAGGGAAGAGAGAAAAGAAGTTGGGTTATATAGCTAGGTTTGATGTTTAGACCATGCGTTCTCTCATAACTTGAACCAACCCACAAAATAAACCATGAACGACACTAAACCAAATAATGAGTCTAGTCTCCATGCAACCTAATAAACATACAAGCAAGAAATAATACGTCCCAAATACGTATATCAGGAACGGGGAGTGACATCTCTATCCACCTTAGAAAAATTCTATCATCGGAAGTCAAACTCAAGGCTAGCTAGAGAAATCAGAACACACATTGCACTAAATACAAGCACATCTATACATGCAATCAAATTCAAGCATATAATGAAGAAAAGAAATATCACATTACATGGATAAACGAATCACGAGATTCAAGATACGAAGGCATAAAAATAATTATATCGTCCGAGTCGAATAGGTACGGATACCGAGACCGGATATCGTTCTCGCGCTTCCACGTCGACTCTCCCAAAGGGTGATGACCCTAATCAACCTGGACAAGACGAATAGTCTGATTCTTGAGTACATTCTTCCTTCGGTCCAAAATGGATACATGTTGCTCCTTGTAAGACAAGTCGGTGCCAACGACCATCTCAGAATGGTCGAGGATATAATTGGAATCTGGGACATACCTACGCAACTAAGACACATAAAATATATCGTGCACCTCATGTAGCGAAAGCGAAAGGGCAAGACGATAAGCAACATTGCCCTCCCGCTTGAGGATATCGAACAGACCGATGTATCGCGGACTAAGCTTCCCGCGAACCCCGAATCTAATGATCCCACGGGTTGGAGAAATCCGCAAGAACACGTGATCGCCGACACGAAACTCTAAAGGCCTACGATAATGATCCACCCAATGACGATGCCTATCTTGCGCAACCCGAAGTCGCTCTCTGATCTGCTTGACAACTTCTACTGTCTGCGTGATCATTTCTGGGCCTAACATCTTCCGCTCGCCAATATCATCCCATGCTAATGGTGACCTGCACTTTCTCTCATATAGTGCTTCGAAGGGGGCCATCTGAATACTTGCCTGATAACTATTGTTGTATGAGAACTCAACGAGATGAAGGTGATCTTCCCAAGTCCCTCCAAAATCCAATATACAATATCACAACATATCTTCCAATGTCTGGATGGTTCTCTCTGATTGTCCGTCTGTTTGAGGATGGTAAGCGGTACTGAATCTCAGCTTGGTGTCCAAACTCTGGTGCAAGCATTCCCAAAAATGTGAAGTGAACCGAGTGTCTATATCTGATACGATACTTACTGCGATACCATGTTGTCTTACTATTTGTCGTATGTACATCTCTGCCAACTGCTCTGTAGACTGTCCTACTCGAAAAAGAAAAAAATGAGCTACTTTCGTAAGTCGATCCAATATTACCCAAACTGTATCGCGACCAGTCATGGATCTAGGTAAACCGGTCACAAAGTCCATCGTGATATGCTCCTACTTCCACTCCGAAATATAAAGCGGTTGTAATAATCCTGCTGGTCTTTGCTGGTCAGCCTTCACTTGCTGACATAGCAAACATCGAGAAACAAATTACGTTATCTCCCTCTTCATCTCGTCCCACCAGAAATGTTGCTTGATATCTTGATACATCTTGGTACCTCCTGGGTGAATTGAATACTGGAAACTGTGCGCGCCTCGGTCATGACTTCTTGCCGGATTTCTCCGCTCGATACACAAAGACGATTTCTGAATCTAAGTGTTCCATCCTCGTGAATCGTTAACTCCTTCCTGCGACCAGACTCACACTCTGTCCGAAGCTTCTGAACTTTCGGATCCTCTACCTGAGCTGCCTTAATCCTCTCAACCAATGTAGACTGGATTTGCAAGCTTGCCAAAATTCTTGCATCCTACGAAAGTACTATCTTAATACCCATATCTTGAAGATGCTCCACTATATGTCATTGCGATCTCAACATATATACACTACCTTTCCTGTTTAGAGTATCTGATACCACATTCGCCTTGCCTGGATGGTACTGGAGTTCCACGTCATAATCCTTCAACAATTCTAACCACCTCTTTTGCCTCATGTTCAAATCCTTCTGAATAAATATATACTTCATGCTCTTATAATCTGTAAATATCTTCACCTGATCACCATATAAGTAGTGCCTCCATAACTTAAGAGCAAATACCATTGCCGCCAACTCCAAATCTTGTGTTGGATAGTTCTTCTCATGATCTCGAAGCTGCCGAGACCCATAACCTATCACGCTTCCATGTTGCATAAATACACATCCCATTTTCTTGCCAGATGCATCACAATATACTCTAAACCCTCAAGCACCTTACTGGAAGAGTGAGAATCAGTGCTGAAATCGGTCTCTTCTTCAATTCCTCGAAGGCTGTCTGACACTCTGCTGACCAATCAAACTTATACTTCTTGCGCATTAAACGGGTCAATGGTGCTGAAATCCTTTCAAAGTCTGCCACGAACCTCCTGTAATATCCTGTCAATCCCAGAAAACTATGCACTTCAGCTACCGTCTTAGGAACTGGCCAACTTTCTACGACCTCAACCTTCTTCGGATCTACTGCCACTCCTTCTCCAGAGATAATGTGTCCCAAGAATGACACATGATCTAACCAAAACTCGCACTTGCTGAGATTTGCATACAACTGATGTTCCCTCAAATTCTGCAAGACCTTCAGAAGATGCTTTTCGTGCTCCTCTTCGCTACTGGAGTAGACAAAAATGTCGTCTATGAAAACCACCACGAACTGATCTAGGTACGGCATGAAGATGCGGTTCATCAGATCCATAAATACTGTCGGAGCATTTGTCAGTCCGAATGTCATAACTAAGAATTCGTAATGCCCATATCGTGACCTAAATGCTGTCTTGGGTATGTCTTGCTCCCGAACTCTTACTTGATGATATCCTGACCGAAGATCGATCTTGGAAAAAATTATAGCTTTGCTCAACTGATCAAATAAATCATCAATTCTTGGTAATGGGTACTTGTTCTTCACTGTCACTGTGTTCAGCTGCCTGTAGTCAATACACAACCGTGTTGACCCATCCTTCTTCTTTGCTAGAACCAATGACGCTCCCCATACTGGATCAGATAAACTTCTTTGCCTTCATCTCTTCTATGTGTTGATACAACTTGTCCAGTTCTGATGGTGCCATCTGGTGAACCTTATAATATATTAGTCCTGCTCCGGGGGTTAATTCTATACAAAACTCTACATCTCTTACTGGGGGTAACCCTGTAAGTTATTCTGAGAAGACATTTAAAAACTCCTTGACTCTCTTGGGAAGTTGTTCTTCTGCTATTGCTGCCACTGTGCTCCTCTCTTCATGTTGGTCTCCCACAGATCTATCAAATTCACTACACCAAAACAGTCATTTCCTAACGACTATAAGCGTTAGGAAAATTATTCCCAACAGTTTTTTACCGTTGGTAGTATGGCGTTGAAAATTTTTCTAACGGT
Source organism: Iris macrosiphon (assembly GCA_036927795.1). Classification (NCBI taxonomy): domain Eukaryota; kingdom Viridiplantae; phylum Streptophyta; class Magnoliopsida; order Asparagales; family Iridaceae; genus Iris; species Iris macrosiphon. The sequence continues at coordinate 42,509,438 of JAYESA010000012.1, forward strand.
AAAAAACCGTTATAAAATTAAATTTCCTAATGGTAAAAGACAGTTAGGAAAATAAATTTCCTAACGGTAAAAGACAGTTGGTAAATTCACTTTCCTAACGGTAAAAAACTGTTGAAAATTTTATTTTTCTAATAGTAAAAAATTGTTGGTAAATTCACTTTTCTAACAATAAAAACAGTTGGAGAAATATACATGGAACAAAAAAAGATAATTGTTTCTTGAAGAATCTAATCCAAGGGACCTTCAAAACCTTCTAGTTTTAGTAAACTACCATTTTTTTAAGACCCGAAGAACAACTCAACTCAAAAGTTAAACACACCCAATATGAGAATAAGAAGAATATGAAGTCACAAACATCCAAACTATAAGTAAAAAAGAAATTACAAGACCCCAATCCTTTTCCTCTTATTTCAAATTTAAACAGAAAAATGAATACAATGGCACATGGTGAAATATAAATAAAAAATCATGAAAAATTTATAAATGGATGTCATTCGCCTCTTCTCCATCATGGTAGAAGCTCGAACTAACATGGCTGGATGGGGTACCCATCTTAAGCTCTACTATGTACTGATAGAAACTTCCCCCTTCCATAAACTTGATAATAAAACACACATAAGCAAAACCTCTCTATACTCCAATTCAATTTTTTTGTAATGGAAATTTGATTCAGAGCTGAACTTGAGCCCAATCGAGCGTTTTCTGCAGCTCATTGTCGTCCGGCTATGAAATGCATGTCTCTATACTCCAACTCAATTTTGTTGTAATGGAAATTTGAGATCTCATCTACCCATAAAAGAAACACCAAGGAAAAGTTAGAAGTATGCCAAATAAAGATTTACCTCTTGACATTGTTAGAGTGGCATGAATTAGGAAGAAAATGTAGTAAAGATCCACATCGGATTCTACAAGACAATAAAAGGGAAATTTTCCAGACTACTTTCTTAACTAGCAAACAAATGCATTATCTAGTACTGTGCCTCAGAGTCTAGAATCTTTTTCTTTCAAGAGAATTAACATATTTTTTCTCCAATTTATAAGTTATGATTTGTGAATCGCTATTCTCAAACTTCTAGTGGTTCATCTTATTTGGGATTATTTTCTTGAACTCCCTTTTGATACAAAAACTTCATAAAAAATGGAAATTTCTTTGTTTTGATACAAAAACTTCATGAAATGTGCCAGCAATTCCATTTTATTGTTCAAGTCTATTTATTCCATTCTCATACTTGTTCAGCTAGCCTTCTGATATACTAACTTTTGACCAGTAATTTCTTCTGATTAAAATTTCACCACTTTAGAAACACAATCATATGACCATGTGATAAATATTGTACAACCATCCTTACGTAGCTAATAAATTATTCTAGGTTGGTCCACTGTTCTATACTTGTGGATTCTAAGTAACAATTATTTGGCAAAATTACAAAAAAGATTCAATATATAGACTAAATAAAACCTACCCTTTCACGTAAAACAACCTATTTCTAGTGCTGGAATATAATTTACTTTTCAACAAAATAGTTGATACAAAATCAATATTACCACAGAACTTAACAATATGAGGACCTAATGCACTACACATAGATACATGTCTAGCTAACATTAGAGAATGGTTTGCCGAGTTGGTAATTGGAAAAAAAATGAGAACTTGAGCATATGGAAAGGATATGGAAATTAAAAAATATATATAACTATTAAAAAATAATGCACAAATATCCAAAGAATCAAGGTTCATATGACATAATTCAAGTAGTTTCTTTGAACCGTTTAGAACAGAATTAGCAAATATTTAAAATCACCTTAGAAATGGTCATAGCAGGGCTCCACTGCTCCTGAGGATGTCATGGCAGATGCTGCCATTGCCATTATATTTCAATGGAAAAACTTTAGTGCAGAAAGATACCTGAAATAGAATGTAAAATAGCATTATAATTATCAATCTCCACTTCCTCAAGCTTTAAAAGGCAAACCAGGCTATAAGATTTGTAAAATATGGTTAAGACGTGTACTAAGTAACAAAGAAAATAGCATAAATTATCACTTATTTCAATATAATTATACTTTGACTCTCAAATAAACTCCAAATCATGAGTTTGGATATCCTATACAGTTACTTAGAGAAATACTTCAACAAGTTGAGGAACTAAAAAACTAGAAACCAGATAACAAAAAATGTTTCTTTATTATAATTTGTAGGATAGATTCGACAAAAGTCATGTTAAATTATATTAGTAACAAACAAATGATGCAAGAGTAATCAGAGCATACCTGAGCACCTATTATCTGCTGGTGGAGAACTGTTGTCGTGCCCCGATCCCGTAGGAACGGAACATCAGGGTGCTCTCACAATCCCTTCCGGACCGACCGATTCCCAGTGCCCCAGAAACCGATCGAGAGACTATTACCTTGTGCACAAGTTGTTCGAGACCCATGCATGGCAAGCAAACATTTATAAATCAAACTCTTAGGATGCACATGTTGACAAGCATATAACAATCTAATAGCCACGCCCCCTTAGATCCCGTAGGACCGGAACATCAGGGCGGACCACTAGACTATTCTCTTTCATTCTTTTACACATGACACAAACACTAACCATGAAGGTTTTATGCACGATATAGTGATGCAACAAGTGAGTAAGGGGCAACATTCCATTGAAGTAAAGCAGAAACTCTATGTATATTGCATGCAGTTCATTTCTTTAGCTTATCTTTTAGTGAGGCAACATTTAGTGAACTAGAGATTCTTTTCATTTAGGCATGCAGACTTAAAGAATTCATCGAAGGGCCTAAGCCACTCACCTAATGAATCGAACGAGAGGATGGGGAAGCCTTAAGCGACGTTCACTCTTTGGTTATGCGTCCTGAAAATGCAACAATACTTGGTTAGCATACTTCGATCTCTTTCCCTTACGATTCGAAAAGAACGCGCAAGCGAGAAGGCGAAATCATGAAAACCAAGTCATCGAAAGCAACTCAAAACACAAAGCAACACAAAACCAACAAGCAAAGCAACCAACGAAAACTCTTGGACTCATTTCAATAGAAGTCGTTCCATTAATTGGAATGTTTCATTGCACTTCGTCCGTGTTGATTTATCGGTAAGGTTTCCCCGAGACTCGATTCTCAACCGAGTCGAAGCAGCGTAGTGTTCCTTAAGTAACCGTTCGGAGCGGGGCGTTACATACTACCCCACTGAGAAGAAGTTTCGTCCACGAAACTTAAGAATTCAAGGAGGCGATATACGAGGCATCAAGAGATCAAAGGAAACAGACTCACCAACATCGTGTCCACTCTCATCACGCTCAATATTCAACTGATAAACTCTCGGCCTTCTTATCTGATCAGTTGGTTCAAGAGCAGGACCAGGAGGGGTATGAGTTTGTACACCTGTGTCATCTCCTGAGTTCTCAGTAGTTTTCCTCTTCGGACAATCACGAAATTCGTGGCCAGGTTGCCCACACTTAAAACACAGCCGGTGGAGAAAACGACAAGTCTCTTTAAGGTGACCCGGACGGCCACAGTAGCTGCAAACTTTTCCGCGGTTCTCACCCGCGTTAGCCTGTTTCTCGGGATCAGCTTTCTTCTCACCATTGTGGTATCGCTTAGCAGGAGGGTTTCAAGGAGCGGGTGCCTTGTCCACAGCACTTTGTGGCATAAACTGCTCGTTCTGTACCGCTGCCTCAAATGCTTGGATGTATGTTTTGCACTCCCGGTTCATAACATCTTTCCTCAGATTATCGTTTAAGCCTTTTATGAACCGATGTGTACGGGCTGCCTCATCGGGAATCATCGAGCTAGCGAACTTAGCAAGTTTGGAGAATTCCGACTCATAATCTTCGACGGACATGCTCCCTTGCTTAAGTTCAGTAAACTCGTCTTCTTTTCTCTGCCTGACAGCTGGTGGGAGGTAATGTGCAAGGAACGCTTCCTTGAACATTCCCCAAGTGATCCTGCCATCTTGATGCTTGGTGGCAAGGTCTGTTTTCTTGACTTCCCACCAATTGTGTGCACGTAACCGCAGCTGCATATCTGCGCACGCCACCCTCTTGTTCGCAGGTATTGAGGCAAAGCTAAACAAGCTCTCCATCTTTGCGATCCAGTCCATCACCTTATCCGGCGTGGTCCTGCCTTCAAACTCCGGAGGGTTCAACTTCAGGAACTCAGCGCCTTTAAAGGTAGACTTTCCGGCCGCGCGAGGAGGCTCATTTGTTTCCGCTAATCCTACGCCTTGAGGAATGGTCGGGGCAGTCACAGGTGTTGCGGCGTTCCCGATGCGCCACTATTTGCTGCTAGTGTTGTCACAATCTGCGTCAGGGAGTCAAGCTGCTTTTGTTGTGCCAAGGCTCTAGCATCAGCTCGTTGCTGCTGAGCCTCGAATCGTTCTTGTTGCGCAGCATGACGATCGTTTTGATTCTGTAACATTGCAATCAATCTATCCATTTGATCATCGCTCACGCTAGCTGCGCGCGATGACTCAGGGTTACCAGCACCTGTTCTTGTCATCTTTGCTGCAAAAGAGAGTAGCTTGCATTAGTCTCATAACGTATTATGGACTTATTGAATGGGACGTTGGGTTTTCATACTCTTAGGGACCTTTCTCACTCGATTTACTTCTTATAGATTCGAAATCAATTTTCGAAATTCGGGACTTTTGAAATCGCTTGAAAACTTATATCATTTTCGAAAACGATGTTTGAAGAAACCAAGGACGTAAAGCAATGCTCTGATACCACCTGTCGTGCCCCGATCCCGTAGGAACGGAACATCAGGGTGCTCTCACAATCCCTTCCGGACCGACCGATTCCCAGTGCCCCAGAAACCGATCGAGAGACTATTACCTTGTGCACAAGTTGTCTGAGACCCATGCATGGCAAGCAAACATTTATAAATCAAACTCTTAGGATGCACATGTTGACAAGCATATAACAATCTAATAGCCACGCCCCCCTAGATCCCGTAGGACCGGAACATCAGGGCGGACCACTAGACTATTCTCTTTCTTTCTTTTACACATGACACAAACACTAACCATGAAGGTTTTATGCACGATATAGTGATGCAACAAGTGAGTAAGGGGCAACATTCCATTGAAGTAAAGCAGAAACTCTATGTATATTGCATGCAGTTCATTTCTTTAGCTTATCTTTTAGTGAGGCAACATTTAGTGAACTAGAGATTCTTTTCATTTAGGCATGCAGACTTAAAGGATTCATCGAAGGGCCTAAACCACTCACCTAATGAATCGAACGAGAGGATGGGAAAGCCTTAAGCGACGTTCACTCTTTGGTTATGCGTCCTGAAAATGCAACAATACTTGGTTAGCATACTTCGATCTCTTTCCCTTACGATTCGAAAAGAACGCGCAAGCGAGAAGGCGAAATCATGAAAACCAAGTCATCGAAAGCAACTCAAAACACAAAGCAACACAAAACCAACAAGCAAAGCAACCAACGAAAACTCTTGGACTCATTTCAATAGAAGTCGTTCCATTAATTGGAATGTTTCATTGCACTTCGTCCGTGTTGATTTATCGGTAAGGTTTCCCCGAGACTCGATTCTCAACCGAGTCGAAGCAGCGTAGTGTTCCTTAAGTAACCGTTCGGAGCGGGGCGTTACAACTGTCACCAACACAAGCCTTCTACATAGGTATTTTTTAGCCCAATCCAACATGCCTGGATAAGTTGCATCCCAGGCCAGCTGCCTTATTATAACAGTATTTGGACCAAACTCTGAGGTGTTGAATTCATGTTATCTGCAAACAATGTCAAAATGATTACCCATGCAATATGATTCTAACATAGTGAACAAAATACAAGATTCAGACCTAGAGAACAAAAATTACAAGTTTAAAACTATCAAAGCTACTAGCACAAGAATCAACAGAATCCGAGAGAAGAAAAATTGCATTAAATGATTCCGGTAAGTATGTTTCATCATTATATAAATTTGCTAACCTGCATATCACACAACCACCATCAACATTTTTAGGCGTTTTCAAGATACGTATGCATTTCATTATCTGATCTACACGATCAACTCCTGGAACCCTCCAGCAGCGCGTGCATTATTTTTATGTTCCACAAACTTCTCTTTTTAATGCATCTTACAACAAAATTGACGATACCATTTCCCTTCCAGGATGGTTGACAAACCCACATAATCTGAAAGAACTGTTCAAACTATTGACATAAATACTGATCTCTAATTCCATAAAAAAAATTAAAAAATAAGCACTTAAAATGTATAAAAGATTGCAGAGACAAGAGACAATATATTTGCAAGTTGGAATGCAAAAGTCACGCTTAAGACTCATCTCAACCTTGTACTGAATATAGGGTACATGAATGAAACCCAGAGGGCTAATAAAAATCCGAACGAAAACAGGCTCCAGTACCGAGAGTACGAACTCTTATGCATCCCTCAAATTCTACGAAACGAAGGGGCCGAGAGTACAAATCTAAAACATTCTACCAACTTTCCTTGTAACCTTTGTATAATAAAACTAAAAATTGAAGATAAAAGGCAATTTGAGACATGACGTTAAATGGTAATAAGTACAGTACAATAAAAAAAATAAAGAAGAAGAAGAAGATAAATAATAAACAATTATGAAAAAACAAACAACATAAGTTACCAACTCAATATATCTGGACATAAATTAAGCTGCCTAAAGACATACAATTTAGGGACTCCTGGATGTATCATCAAATACAGAGTCCAACCAACCTTACAAAACTGGAAAAGATCCAGAATGAATGAAGACCATAAGCCACTAGAAGGGAAAGTTAAAAGTTGAGAGACAATGACAGTCCCAACTGTCCATTCGAGTTATCCATTTAAACCATGGAGACATTCAAACAACATGTAAAATCTATCATATATGTATATTGAGGTAACTTATGAAAAGAAATTCACAAGCATGTGATTGAAGTGTGATGGAAAAGTAGGATTTGGAAAGCCAGCAACCGAACAATGGCCATCTTAATTAAACTCGTCATCATTATCCAAAAGACCAACATAATGTACAAGACAGCAAAAACCCCCCAACAAGATGTACAAATATGTAGTTAACCGTGCAAACAAGGATCAAAGGACCCTAGTAATAATAATTCAACATCTACCTTACCAAAATAAATTACAAATACTGAAATTGCGGCCATATTAACAGTTTGCACTTTTTAACTTCAGTTTTGTTACATAAGCTATGTGAAAATAAGGTAAATAACATTGGAGACCACCTGAAAATGAGTATCATAAATTATGAGATTTATTTCTCTCCAAACGCACCAACAAGTAGTTTAAAAACGATTGGTGGCAGAATACTCACAACTTAAGCACATACATCTTCTGAATCTCTGATTGGCATTGCATCACCTGCTTTTTTGTCAGCGGATCTAGTATACCCAGTATGAACTTCTCTAAACTAGGCCAATACATGCATCATCCAATATGAAAACTAATAGCGTGCGAACAAGACAAAATTCTTAGCTAACCTATTAAAGAACACACTTCTAAGATCACGTAGACCATTAATAAGAGTCTCAAGCCATATAACAGGAAAAGAAGAAGAAGAAAATATCATTCCAAAACCATTTATCTCATAGTTTGTCATGAGATATTCTTGTAATTCAAAATAAAATCTATATCTACCACTCAGCCAAAAAATGAAGCCTGAAACCTTGATTCAAAAGAGAGAATCAAACACCTAAATCTTGCATCTGAAATGCATATCCATATTTCCATAATTCCTGTAGTGAGCAAAGTAACTAGTCAAAGGAAAGTAAAGATTCGAGTTAACAAATCCCTAAATTAAGTGCCTTTTCCCTAATTTTAATCTACGAAAGAACTCTTTCCCTACCCGTGCTTCATAAAATAAGATTAGGGAAACCGACAAACCCTAAAATCGACGGTGACAACAATTTCCGCATCATTAACCCGAAATAACCCCCCCAAAATTATGAAGTTTATGATTTCTATTAAGCAATCCCTAATTTAGGGACATTGTACTTACTAACTCGGCCGCTGAAGTTGGCCAACCAGGCCATGAAGCTCACCGACGACGTCGAGAACTTCAAGCAGGAGTGTCAGGTCGAACGCCTCTCCTCCCTCCTTTGGCAGGCCGCCTTTAAGAAGATGTCCCTCCACCTCGACAACACCCTCGACGAAGGCTCCTGGTGGAGGTGATGAGAACAGGGGAAGGGGCGTTGAAGATCATGGTAGGGATTTCGGTGGAGGGAGCTGGCGCACACGGGAAAAAGGCATACGTATAGAGTGTTTTTTTTATTAAATTTGCTCACACTTTTAAAGTGTTGGAAAATAAAAAACATATGTTGTTTATATTAAAATTTAGTGTATTTATAGTAACGGTTTTTGGTGTTACTAACGGTTTTTTTACCCGTTTTAATTAGTAACGACAAAAAACTCATTAGCAATTGAAAACAAATTGTGTTGGGAAATCCCTCTTTTGGTGTAGTGAAAGGCGAAGTCTTCCGTGCCTGGGATACTAAACAATACCCTACAACTATGACAATCTATCGTAGCATGACTGTCTCTCAGCCAATCCATGCCTAGGATAACGTCAAAGTTACCCATAGGAAACTCGATCAACCATGCAGGTAATGAATGCCCGCACACTATGACTGGACACTCTATGCACACTCTACTAACTTCTACGAGCCCATTACCAGTAAGTATATTCAACCTCTCTGGCAACGCCTCGAACTCCAATCCAATACGTTTCGCAAATAGTGCATATATAAATGAATGAGATGCACCCGAATCAAATAATGCTACAACAAGAAAAGATGCGACAGAGATGTTACCTGCCACCACGTCGCCTGATGCCAAACCTTCTTCCAAGGAGAAAGTGAATGCTTGCCCTTGACCCTGTTACGCTCCTCGTTGTTGTCTCCCTTGGAAGCGTTGTTGTGGCCTCTGCTGGCCCTGTTGTTGATTATGCTATTGTTGGTATATCTGAGCTTGCGTTGGTAACAGACGCTGAGCTAATGGCCATACTGCTATCGTTGACCCTCTGTGCTGAACTGTCCCTGGTGCTGACAGTGTTGGTAACTGTTGGACTGGCCCTCCTGGCCTCTGCATCACCGGACAATTGACAATCCGGTGGTCTAGACTGCCACACCTCATACACAGCCCATTGGCCCTGCACACATATCTAGTATGGCCTCCTTGCCACAGTAAGTACAAACTACCGATGCTCCCTGGTGTTGCTGTTGTTGTTGCTGCCTCTGCTGCTGCTGAGCTGGTACTGTCATTGTTGAAACTGTCGTCCTCCGTGTCGCTGAATCATGAATACGAATGCCAGGTGATGGTGCTGACGTCCGGGGTACTCCTCCACCTCCTTCACTCTGAGCATGAGACCTCTTCTGACCTCCCGTCCTTGCTGACAACCTATACATGGTAAGCTCGTGCCTTCGAACTGCTATCAGTACTTTCTCATAAGTCTGGTAGTCGTTTCCCTCTACCAGTTATAGAATCTCTTGATGAAGTCCTTGATAGAATCTCATTGCTCTGTACGACTCCGTAGCCACCATGGTCGGAGCGAATCTACTCATCCTGCAAAACTCGACTGCATATCAGTCTACAGTCCTACCGGCTTGCTTGAGACAAATAAACCTCTACAGAAGCTCATATTGTATGACGACTCCAAAATACTATCCAAAACTGAGTCCTAAAACTGTCCCAAGAGATAGGACGCCTTAAGCCAACCTCTACTGATGCCCACCAGTCATGGACAAGGTCTTGAAGCTGCAGTCGGACCTGGTCAACTTGTTCATCAGATAGAACCTTCACTGTTGCCAGAATAACCTCAATGTATTGTAACCATGCATCTGCTGTAATAGCGTCATTCGTGCCATCGAAGTAACTCGGGTTATGTCGGTAAAATCTAATCGATGCCCCCAAATCAGTCATTCCACCTCTCTCCAGAGCAGTCTGTAAACCCTGACTCACTAAGGCATTCTGCTCTTGTTGTTAAAATTGCTGATGTTGTTGCACCACCATCTGATGCTGCTGCGTAGCCATCATTCCCCGAAGGATCTCTTATAATGGCGGGGTGTCAAGTACCACTGGTACTACTAAGGGTACGGGGATCTCATCGGTTGGTTGCTCAACATATCCAACTTTTGGTTTTACTGTGCCAGCTTGCTCAACTACTGCCTCTATCTGGATATGACTCTGAGCAGGTGCTACCTCCCATCGTTGCCCAGGGGAACCCCGTCCTGCCATGCTTGCAGCTCCCACAACCGAAGAATCCCTAAAGAAAGGACAAGAAATATCAAGAACATGACGGAAAGGATTAAGTAGGCAAGCAGTTTTAACAGTTCAAGCATTGATATCGAGAAAGACGAAGCAAGATATCAAAGGGGACGTACTTGATTGAGACTCCTATAACTATAACACCCCACAAGTCTGAAAACACAGACCTGCATCGTCCACCACTAAAACCTTGTCACGCCCCAGTACCGAAATACGGAGACGGACATAGCCAGCTACCCCGTATAAGGTATAGAACGTCGTACGACGGTCACAGTTGTAACTAGACAAGAGTGTATTCTACAAGCAAGTCACTTAGGGTCACATAGAACATCTAATGTCTCAATCAGTCAAACGAGGATAGTAAACATAGAATATATATGACAAGGAAGTAAGGCGTCCCAAACGCCCTGCCAAAATATTCTAGAAACCACCTTTACAAAATAAGAAGCTGGAGGAGTAGAAAAAGTACATGACCATGATCACTTGCAGTCTGATTAATTATAATCATTTAAGGAAACTAAATATTCAGATTTATGGTTAACAAGTGCCGGTGGCTAAACGCTCAAAAGAGAAAATGTACAATTATGAGTAGTGATTTAGAAAACTACTCGTGTCCCTCAGCGGCCATCTATCTGGTACGCGCCATTGATCAGGAAGAAGTAAGCTGGATTCTCGGGTGCTAGTTCTAAACCTGGCCATGCAAAACTAGTAGAGTTAGACCCCAAATAGCAAGTACCACAAAGGAAGCATGAATGAAGGAACAAAACTATATATATATATATATAGAGAGAGAGTTCTGTCTCATAGTTTCGGTCCATAGCCTACCGTGATACAACACTTTAACCCTACAACTACATAAGGAGAAGGGTTAGACCATCACACCATGATAGTCCATGTCCCTAAACTATTTAACAGAAGATACAATATACAATCAAGCTCAGTTACATAATCAGCCAATCACTTGTACGGATTACTAGGTGGAGTCTGGGTTATCCAAGAGATATATGCATATAATAGGAATCCTCAGATCGAGCCATGTACTAGCAGGGCAGCCGAGCCATGAATCACCGCATAACACGTAGTATTTATGTACCGGTCCCTCGTAAGGCCACCGTGCTAAGATCGCATATAACACAGTACAATATAATAGTCAGATATTGCCATCCACTAATGATGATCTAAACAATATCCATGGGGGCTAGCCTTCACACCCCAAACAATTATTTGGGGGTGGCTAGTTAAGTACGATCTCGAGATTCATTCTCTCCCAATGCTCTATATATTTTTGTTGCCTAGTTAACCCTACTGTTACTGAAATCTCATGGCATAGTCACATGATATTTTCCTTATATGTCGTACCATAGTACGAACACTCTAAATACGAATCTACTTTGTCACTTAACAGTCCAATTTGGACTCAACCTATCGTGATGCAACAATCAAACAAGTCTTAGCCACGTTTGGAAATTGACTAAACCATTTTGTCCATGCTTGGAGAAATCATATTATATCACATGTCGCATAACACGTAGGTACTCCTTAGTGTAAACATGTAATATTATCACGTAGGAACACTTAGCACGTAGGAACACATAGTGTCACGCCCCAGTCCCAAATACGTAGGACTAGGAATACGTAAGCATGCTAGCCGTATGTATATGGCAACTCCAATATATGGATACCATAATACACACGTACATTGTAATATGAATATTAACTCACATATGGTATATATATTGTCACAAGTCACAGAAAATACTAATCTCATCCACAAAATAAGTCATAGAAAAGAAATAACTGAACCAGAATAATGAGTCTGAATAATCCAAACATGATAGTCGGGTGGAGAGAAATCTATTACCAATGACTATATCAATACTAAAATGAGAGAGGAGGATAAATCTCCAATATAAAATAAGATGATAATAGAAGAGTATCAGCTAAGAGATCCATCGCTAGAGATAATCAAAGATGCTCAGGAGGTAAGTCCTCATCGACAGAAAATAATGCGTCAGGTCCTGGCCCGTACTCCTGCGGATACTCCTGGTCGTCTATACCTGGCAAGGGACCAGGTCCTTAGAGGGACGTAACAAGATACATAGAAGCATGCCAATTGAATACAGTAAAATATGCATAATAGACAGAAAATATATAAGTACGCTGTACTAGACAATCTATATGAAAATGCATAATGAGGACAACCTTTTCGACGTATGGGCAGGGGTAGGCTACTCTATCTATCTCACAACTCACACACACGTCCATGAACATCAGAAGCCGTCATACCTCGAGGGTAGTGACCAGTGCGACACCAGAAATCGATATACCTCTAGGGTAGCGACCAGCACGACACAACTACCGTAGTGCGTGCTAGTTACTACGATTTACCAGGGTAGATATAGCACATACGCCTACTGATTGTCCTTCCCTTCCATGATACTATGTGTCAAGTGTGTGTCAACAAATATATAGTATATAATTATGACTGAAAGAAAACACATATATAATGAATATATAAAAATATAATATGCATGCAAAGTACTATAAGCAATTTGGCAATGTATCTTGCCTGGCAAGAAAGCTGCGAAGTGTAAGCATCCAGACGTCAAGCACAAGGGATCAGAAACTATGGCATCAGAATGAACGTCTCCGGATGCTAAAATAAATATCATCAACGTTCCCAGAATAAGCAAGATAGCTAGAAAATACTATCCTTTCGTCTAATTTGGACACAGGAGCAAAACGGTAATTTCAGGTCAAAGCGGGGTCCACTTGTGGCCCACTTTGCATCAAAATGCGTGCTAGAGGTAAAGGTCTCTAAATGGAACAAATTATAGGTCAAACAAATTTAAACATTGATACAAACTCAACGGTGTATCCAATTTTAGATTCCGGTGAGCCGATCACAAATTCGTCCTTCAAGTCAAACCGTAGAGCCCGTGAACAGGCGGCTTGGTCAACTATCTCAGAATCTCATAAAACTTGGGTCACAGGACCAACGTGATACCACGAACTTAATGGGGCAAGTTTTGTCGTATTTCGACGAGCGTACACAAAATTGGGTAGTATTTTATAAAAGTTACGATACAGGGACTTTTTACTAATACGGGTTGATTTCGACGCGCACACACGTCCGAATCAATTTTTGTGAAAGTCCACACATTAGGACATAACATACGCGCCTTTTGGTGTAATTGGTACACGACAAGACGGTCCCGTTTGGCGGGGCGCGCTCCGTATCACAAATTCTAGTGTTTTAAAAACAAGTTTTTTTGAGATTTCTACCTAATTTATCTCTGGTTCTAACACAAAATAAAATAAACTAATTGATAGAAAATGATCTTGGTTATATAGACTTTACACAACAAAAAGTAGATTTTGATTTAGATGTCTATCTTGGAAGATATCGGCCTCGAAACATAGGTCGTTGGGGGCAGTTTATAACAGTCTAAAAATATAATTTTTTTCTCAACTTGGCTTCGATTTCTACTTGGTTTTTAACGATACTCAAATGAAACTAATTAATGGAGTTTAGAGAAGGAAAGGTTGTGATCATACCGGCGAAGACGGATTAGAAGGGGCGGTCGTCCCTGCCTGTTCCTGCCGCGGTTGACCGCGCTGTTCACTGTCGCGGCCGGGCCGACGGCTCTCCGGCAAAGACGCGGGGGTACAGGGGTAGGAGGTCGGCGGCACAGGGCTGGGGGTGTCAGAGGTTAGGGTTAGGGTTTAGAATCATATGTATATATATAGATATACAGGGGGCGGGGGAGATAGGACCTGGGCCGCGGGTACTGTGCTCGAGGGTGGGGGGGGGGGTTAACAGCGGGTTAGCTATGGGTTAGGGATTGGGCTTAGGCTTAGGAATTATCTTAGGGATTTAAGATTAGGTTTTAGTATTCCTTTTTCTTTTCTTTTCTTTTCTTATTAATTCTAATTTTATATATATATATATATATATATATCAGGTATAAAAATCCAGAAAAAATATTTGTTCACAAAATTAAATTCTAAAAAAAATCTATCACCCTTCTACAAGGTTTCCTAAAATAAAATAAAATAAAATAATAGTTTTTTGTTCAATAATTCTAGATGAGTATTTATCTAGCTAATTAAATCAATAAATTTTATTTTCTAATTAACTAAGAAATAATATAAATAAATAAATTAATTAAATAAATAAATATAATATTTAAAATTATAGGATTTTATATTCTATCTAACTTACAAAAATTCTGTCCTCAAAATTATTCGTAATAAATCACTATAGTTATTAACACTCCGTTGCTAGCTAGCAGCACTTCTTAAAAGGTTATGGTCAGCCATTCTAACACTTTTCTCCCTTATTATCTATACACTATTCTTTTATCCTCTAACTCGTCTACACTACCCAACTTACAAGAATTCTACTAGTAGTCAAAGTCTCTTGAGGCTATTGTCTAGGTTGTACGACGAATTTATTCATTGGGTCAAAAATTTTGGGATACTTGTCTGGAATCTCATAACCATGATTTTTCTCTGTAACCATCAAGTATCGTGGTCTAATACTGCCACACCACCTGGCCAGTATGTCTGCAAATAATTCGATTACTCTACTATAATGGTATAGCTGCAGCTGTCGTTACCTCGCCAATGATTTGTCATAGTCATCAGTTCGTAACAAGTGCCTTCAACTCTTGTCTAAGCTTAGTCTAAGTTTTAGGACAACAATTAAGGTCTTGACTAACTTTATAAAACTATTAGAAGTATGAACTATTTCGACAATCCAACTAATTCCTGTTAGACTAAAGAATGCTACTCATGGTTTAAAATAATAAGAGAATACATATATTGTTATAGTGCATATACATAAGGATTATCATTATAAACTCATCTTTTTAGTGATTAACTATTACTAACCCATTTATATTTTAACTAATAAAATAAAGGGTGAGGTTGAAGTAAATCAACAATTTATGATGGCATGAAAAGATGCAACTACGATAGGAAGAATTAAGCATGGGATAAGGACTGGATATGGAAGAGAAGATGAGCCACCCAAGGGGACGAGATAGTGATAGAAATTAGAATACTACTACTGCCTACTGCTACTCGTGTCATCCATTAGCATCGTGGGTATGCCATCTAGTTAAAATATCAACATACCCTCAAAAGTTTTAATACCAAATATATCACATTGTGATATGTCCTTAATTACAAAAGATAGTCACAAGGTAATTGGATTGGCTTGTGGGGTATATCTAGTACTCTCCGTGTATCAAACTTATACCAAGCACAAGCATTCGTCTTTCCGAAATAGGGGAAGACAAAAAAATAATAATAAAGGATTCAAGTAGGAGGTGATATAATACAAGTACGGGTTCAAGGCGATTAAAGAATTCAAAAAGAGAGTTGTCAGGGCAGTTATGGATTAAAATCTTATTTTGGTAAATTCCTATTCACATGCTTATATTAGTACAGTTATGTAACCGATAAGATATGTTCGAACATGTCTAGAGGGCAAGTATATTCGTCTAACATGATGAGTCAATATATCTCAATCCACGTAAAGTAGTCATGCGAAGAGCGAACCAAGTGCATTTAGGTTGATCAGACCATAATACACTGATTCTGATTTAGACAATATATTAGTAGGCGTCCCCAATAACACATATATCATGAACAAGCTCGATAAAAGAATAAGCTTGCAAAACTATGCTATAAAATAGCAGCATAAGCGGAGGTAGTCCATAAAATATAAGTATGCTGGATTAGGATAAAGGAAGGTACAAAAATAATTCGAGTTCACAAAGAAG
This sequence comes from Iris macrosiphon, assembly GCA_036927795.1. Taxonomy (NCBI): domain Eukaryota; kingdom Viridiplantae; phylum Streptophyta; class Magnoliopsida; order Asparagales; family Iridaceae; genus Iris; species Iris macrosiphon. Next base: position 42,525,510 of record JAYESA010000012.1, read on the forward strand.
ATAAGACTTGTCAGGTTTTGTGCCTTTACAGTTGCCATACTAACTTCTTGTCTAAGTCTATAGTCGACCAAATGGGGGTATGGGCCTCTAAGTTCTACAGTCTAGATAAATACTATCTTCTTATGCAAGCCTATAGTTGGTGTCATTCAATTACACTTCATTAATGGGTCAAAAGGACTATGTGATATTAGGTTATGAGGCATACTACCAAACTTATAGGAATTTAACTAATAGTGTTATTGAACAATATAGTGTATATACCTTGTACAAGTCATCTTCCTAACCCCTATCAAGCATGGGAGAAAAGATAATATTGACGTTGTGAAAGGATCAAGCAAGATGCAATGCAAGCAATCAAATAAGAATGCGAAACAAAATCAAGGGAGGTGACTACATAAGTAGATGAGATCCTATACTCTAATCCTATGCGCAGGCTTGCTCGGTACAGTAACATAACCGAGACAATATACTCTCGACCTGCATCGGCCACCACACATAGCACGTAGTAAGTATATCAGTATTGATACAAGTGGTCGAGTCAAGTCACCAATCACAGTAAATCATATGAGTTCTATTACATTACAACACATAAGTCAAGTCATGCACATAGGTGGTGTATCCATTTGGCGCATGGTTGAACTATACACATGTTCGGGTTTGCCGTATAGACGGGTCCAATACTCTCACAATCATCAAGATTACACGTATGAATCAAAAGTCAAATAGAATATTCAAACCAAATCAATTCAATAAATGTGCACAGGGGAGGCATGCGCGCATGAAGATTAAGGCTGCATGGTCGAACTGAGCGTATGAGAATTGGGGGCACATAGAATATGGGGCGCATAGACAGACAAGGTCCACTCATCGAGACAAGTGCTAAGTGACGGGCAATAAATACAAGTCAGAGAAGGGACTGATGTAACTTGATATGACAAATAGAAATGACAGGGAGATAAGACAAAAGCATGAAAAGCTATACAGAGTCACAAAAGTCGTGCAGAGGTATGCGCCCAAAAGAAGAGACGCATGGCTCATGGCCGCATAGTCTCCTGGTCGCATGGACGCATGGAGTCCGACCTTAGTGAATTCCCATGCGTTCAAAGCAATATGCGTCCAAATTTAGAACGCATGCACAGAGTAGTCATGTGTCCAACAAGATGAGCGCATGATGGAGGGACGTATGTTGCTGGGCTGCATAGTACTCCATCATCCCAGAATAACAAATTTTGACCATGAAAAAGCTCCAAGAACCTGAAAACTTGTTCTCTTCATAAAACTTTATTTTAACTCCAAATCAAGTGAATCAAAAGCCAAAATGCCTGAAATGGAATGCTCTTTCACCTAGGAAAATTAGTTTTCTAAAATACCATATGTTAATAGATCAAAACTAAGAAAAACTTATAGAACGCATGAAGACCTTAAACTAAAAATAAAGATCTACTCACATCCACCCATCAAAACCGAAAACTCCAAATATTATAAGTGTTTAGAATCATAATATAAACATATTAGACTAATAAAATACAAAAAAGCAAGAATTAAAATCTAAAGTTTTTTTCATATCATGCAAGGTGTACTTTTTTAAAATGAAAGGAGGAGGAGAAATGAGAGAATAAGGGAAGAGAGAGAAAGCAGTTGGGTTATATAGCTAGGTTTGATGTTTAGACCATGGGTTCTCTTATAACTTAAACCAACCCACAAAATAAACCATGAACGACACTAAACCAAAGAATGGGTCTAGTCTCCATGCAACCTAATAAACATACAAATAAAAAATAATATATCCCAAATACGTATATCGGGAACGGGGAGTGACACCCACTCTCCAGTATTCTGGATCTGGGGCGTGACAAGGTTTTAGTGGTGGCCCTTGCAGGTCTATTTTTCTTTTCAGACTTGTGGGGTATCTTGATCATAGGAAATCTCAATCAAACATGTTACTCCATGAAATCCTGAAATTTGTTTCCTCGAAACTCAACTTGACTTCGGTACCATTGATTCCTCAATCCTTTTTTGTCTTATTCTTGATTTATCTTGTGTCCTTTTTGGGGCTTCTCCAGCTTCGATGGTTGGAGCACCAGTAATTTCAGCAGGGCAAGGATCCGTTGGCCCACAGCGAGAGGGAACACTTGTTCCTAGAGGAATCATGGTAGAACCAGTAGAGAAGCACGGGCAACAACATGTACCAGAAGCTCCAGCCTGGTCATACCATTAGCGCCAGTAGCACTTGATACACTGGCATTACTAGAGAATATATGAGGAATGATGGCAACACAACAATACTAACAACTTCAACAGCAATAGCAGAATATCTTGTTGAACCAAGGATTACAAACGGCCATAAAAATAATTGTTAGAACAGACTCAGGGGCATCGGTGAGATTCTGCTGACTCAACCCCAAGTACTTTGATGGCACGGAGGATGCCATTACCGCAGATGCTTAGCTGTAGAATATTGAAACAATACTGACAGCGATAAAGGTTTTAGCTGAGGAACTAGTTGATCAGATCTGATTATAGCTCCAGGACCTTGTTAGAGATTGGTGGGCAGTAGAAGAAGTTGGGTTAAGACAACCTATCTCATGGGACAACTTCTGTCACTACCATATTTTAGGAAAAAGGGTATTTTAGTAATTTCCTATTTAAATAAATATTGTGCATGATAAATAATTTTTGTTGTATTATTTAATTATTGTTGGAAGTTATTTAATTATTTTGGACTTATTTTAGTAGACCCAACTCGTGTAGTTTGGACCCATGGACCAACATGAATTAAATAGTTAGATTTGGCCCATTTAGAAAGCCCATAGTTAAGGAGATGGATTAAATTAATTAAGTGATTAGAATAGAAGCTTCCTTCCTTAATTATTTTTTCATGAGAGGCCCCAAGGGGTACATTGGACATTTTATAATTGCTTGGGAGAGGGGCAAGGCCGGCCTATTAAAAGAGGGGGGAAATTTCTCTCTCCTCTCATTTCATTTCCAAATCTAGATCTAGAATTTTCCACTACCAAATTCTCTCCATTCCCAATCCAATTCCCTACCAAATTCATTCCAAATTCTTCCCAATTCACCATTAGAGAAGAAGGAAGCAAGGATCTAGAAGGAGGAAGCAAGGATCTACAAAGAGGAGCAAGGATCTACAATTTGGAAGCAAGTTCATCTCAATTGGAGGTTTCATTGGGAATCCATCTCTCAATAGGTATAATTCAGTTTTTCCCATTAAAATAGCTTCTAAATCTGAGATTTAATCATGTAAAATCAACCTATATGTATGTATTACCCATAGGACTTTGTTTTGTGTTCATAGGAGACCCATGGAGAAAGTTATGGTACTTTTTGTGTTAATTTTTGTTGGAATTCTGAATTTATATTTTGTTGTGTGTATCAATTGATCCTATAGATCAATTGGACATGAGCTTATGTGTTTGGGGCTAGTGTCGTGTCCATAATTTGGTACATGTGGTTCGTATCCCAACTATTTGGTGATACGTGTCATTTTGGGGGTTTTCCCTCCGACACGGGACTTTATACATGTCGTATTTTGACACGGACACATAGATCTACTTTTGACACTTTGATTTATTCATAAATATTATTTGTGATTTGTTTGTATCCTTCGGGGTGCAATTGGTTGTGTGTTGGACTCGTGTCACATGCGTATCCTAGATCTAGTGGGATACGGTGTGATACTCTCCAATTGTGTGGATTTTTGAATAGATCTAATTATGTATGGTTTAAATTCTTCAATTATAACTAGTAAATATATATAGATATTATATATTATTTTAGTGTATTTATTATGGTATTTATTGTAGCATAGATCTATATTTCTATGTGTTCTAATGTGATGTATAAATATATGTATGTAGCTTTCTTGCATGCAAATATATATGTACTTATGTTAATAACATAAATTATACATAAATGTTTTATAAAATATATTTATGTATTTAAATGTGTAATTATATTATTTATAATTATTATATATTTAGTTGTTAATTTAATGAATGTATTTTTATGTGTGCTTCTAGCCATGTAAAATACGTACATATGTGCATGTGTTTGGTATTTTAATTTTGTAAGTTTATATGTATATATATATAAGTATATAGTTATTAAATTGTTTATATATATATATATGCATTTTGATTTATATATGTATATATATAGGTATTTTTGTGAGGTATAATACTAATAATAATATATTATTTTATTTGTATAAATATTGGTTTGTATATACATTATTTAGAGTGTGCATTATTTGTATTATTAGTATTCTTGTGTGGGTATCTTTTGGGATCTAATTTTGATTCCTAAATTGTTGTATTTTATTTTCTATATTATTTATATAGATTTCTTGTGAGGTTGACCTTGGTTTGACCATGTTTGACTTTAGTTGACTTTAGAGTTGACCATAGTTGACTTTTGACTTAGAATTTATTTATTGACCTAGAAGTTGACTAGTTTGACTTGTTCTCTTTCCGGGACCTTGTATTAATGTGGTATTCCATATCTAGGTCTTCGAGGCACCGAGTCAGACATCTGTGAGACTATTCATTTGGACTTCAGGCGAGTACATTCTCTGATAGTTTCTCATTTATGATATCCTCTATGTTCGTTGTATCTAGTATAGATATACATGTTTCTCTTGACACTATGGTTACACGGATTGGTATATCCGGATCTCGTCATGAGATATTATTCCTTGGTATATGGTGTATATGGTGCAAGTATTGTTTCATTGGTTATCTTGTACATGTACAGACACCGATTTTCGGGAGGAGTCGCTCTCTTCTTGGGGAATCTAGTGCCATAGCATACCGTGGTTGGATCTATTATACCAGTTGGGGGTGGGGAGTATTAGTATAGATATGTGATCAAATCCCTATTGAATAAAGTATTGGTAAGCGAATAGTGTTGATCATGCACCGCACGTATGATTAGCCAGGCCGCATTGTATCTTGCCCAAGCCGATCACATGTTAAGCTAGTACTCACACACTTAGTCATTAGTATTATTGTTTCATTGGCATATTGTTCATTATTGTATTTCTTTCCAGTATTTCCTTATTGTCTATATATCTCTTGTATCTATTTTGTGCATCTTGTTTATCCACAGCTATTTACTGTTACATAGTTTTTATCATAGATTAGAACTGCTGTTAGAGATGTACTCTGCTCCTTTCCTGACTGGATATATTTTTTCAGATGACACTGATGAGTACCCTACCTATTATGGACCCCAGGATGTTGTGGGTTTAGATTCTGAGACCCTGGCTCAAGAGGGACTTATCCCAACTGAGACAGTTGACCCTGGAGTATAGCTTTGTAGTATGATAGTATTCTTTTGTACTGGATTTGTCTCCAGCTTATTTGTTACTCTTCAGACTCATTGATGTATTATTTTAAACTTATGAGTTGTATGATGACTATTCTATTCTTATCTGATTCGTGCTCATTCTATCTTAGTTCTGTGATTGAGTATTTTATCATTATTGGTGGTTCATTACTTTAGATAGACTATCTAGATAGTGTTCTATCGCCGATTCTGCGGCGTAGGCTGGGCGTTGTTTTCGACTAGTACCCTTACCCCGGGTGCGGGTCGTGACACATTTTTGGTGGTGGCCCATGCAGGTCTAGCTTCACAAGTATGTGATGTCGTGGTAGTACGACAACTTAGTTGTACTATTGCGAGCCTGTGATAGGATATAGGATATAGGCTAAGATACTCAATCACATCTAGGAAAATTCTTTTGATTCAACTATTCTCCTTTGACATTGATACTTGAACCCTTAAACTGTCCTTTCCTTGATGTCTTACATCTTATGCCATATTGATCCTCATTCCGTCTCTTTATGAGACATACTCGGAGATACTTGCGGAGGCACGCAAGGTTGAGCGGGATCTGGGTTTGAAGACCAAGAGAGAACGTGATTCTTTTCTGGGGGCCAACGGCAGTGCAGTATCTGCCAAACGTCCTTATTTCCAGTCCAGACCTTTCCAGCAGCCACAGCAGAACCATACTCCAGCTAGAGCGCCTTTTTACCAGGCACCTCAGTACTAGAGACAGTTACAACAAGCTCCATGCAACTTCTGCAAGAAGCCTGGCCACATCTGGGAAGTTTGCAGGAGGAGGCTAGGAGTTTGTTTGTATTGTGGTACTGAAGGGCATCAATCAAGGGAGTGTCCTCGTTGTGCAGTTCAGGGAGCAGCTCCAGCTCCGAGGACACAGACGAGACCACCTGCAGCACAGCCGAGGGGACCGCTTCCGACACAGAAGCAGCATTTTGTCCAGCATCAACAGCAGGAAGGTGCTCGACAGGGACGAGCGTTTGCTATGACCGTCGAAGAGGAGGAACCCACCGGAGATGTTATCGCAGGTCCTATTCTTCTTGATTCCATTCCAGCTTTAGCTTTGTTTGATAGTGGCGCTTCCTATAGTTTTGTATCTGTTTCTTTTGCTCTAAAGCATGGTTTGGTAGCTGAGTCTTTGCTTAGGACTTGCAAGATCATGACCGGGGGAGGTATTATCCTGGTTAATGATATTTGCAAGGATCAGAGAGTTACTCTGGGAGGCCGGGAGTTGAGTGCGTGTCTACTTGTAATGCCACTTTCGAGCTACGATATTGTACTTGGGATAGATTGGTTGAGTAGGCACCGTGCTAGCATAGACTGTAGAGGAGGTAGAGTTTTATTTGGTTCGCCAGGAGAGCCAGAGTTCGAGTTTGCTAGAGGAGCTGCGGAGCAGAGAGAAGGCATTATTTGTGGAGCTATGGTAGAAGATAAGGAGTTGCCACATCCGTTGATAGCAGAATTCTTGGATATATTTCCTGAGGAATTGTCAGGATTGCCACCAGATCGAGATATTGAATTTTCTATAGACTTGGTGCCAGGTGCAGAACCAATTTTGCAGCATGTCTATAGAGTAAACAACAGCGAGCTGGTCGAGTTGAAGAAGCAGGTGGACGAATTGCAGGATAAGGGGTTTATCAGATCGAGTTCTTCACCATGGGGAGCCCCGGTATTGTTTGTACCGAAGAAGGATGGATCGGTGCGTATGTGCATTGATTACAGGACTTTGAATAATCTCACTATCAAGAATAAGTATCCTTTGCCACGGATTGATGATCTGTTTGATCAGTTGAGTGGTGCGAAGGTATTTTCTAAGATAGATTTGAGATCAGGCTACCATCAGGTGAAGGTAAAGCTGGAGGACATACCGAAGACTGCTTTTAGAACTCGGTATGGTCAGTTCGAGTTTATGGTGATGCCGTTTGGTTTGACTAATGCACCGGCGGTATTTATGAACTTGATGAACAAGGTGTTCCACCAGTACCTTGACAAGTTCGTGGTGGTGTTCATCGATGACATACTCATATACTCGAGGACACCGGAGGAGCATGAGGAGCATTTGAGGATTGTGTTGGATGTGCTGAGGAAGGAGAAGCTTTATGGAAAGTTGTCCAAGTGTGAGTTTTTCTTGGACAAAGTAGAATTCTTGGGGCATGTTGTGACTGGTGATGGTATTTCAGTGGATCCAAAGAAGATTTCAGCAGTAGAATCTTAGAAGACTCCGAGTTCGGTAGCAGAGATCAGGAGTTTCTTGGGATTGGCAGGCTACTAAAGGAAGTTCGTGCAAGATTTTTTGAGGATTGCCGAGCCGATGACCAGACTCACGAGGAAGGATGTGGAGTTTGTTTGGACGGAGGATTGCCAGGTTGCTTTTGAGGAGTTGAAGAAGAGGTTGACGTCTGCTCCTATTTTGACGTTGTCATCAGGGTCCGGAGGTTTCACTATTTATAGTGATGCATCGGGAAAGGGTTTAGGTTGTGTTCTTCAGCATCATGGGAAAGTGATTGCCTATGCATCCAGGCAATTGCGTCCTCATGAAAAGAACTATCCTACCCATGATTTGGAGTTGGCAGCCGTTATCTTCGCTCTGAAGTTATGGAAACATTATTTGTACGGAGAGCGTGTGGAGATCTTCACAGACCACAAAAGCTTGAAGTACGTTCTCACGCAGAAGGAGTTGAACATGAGGCAGCGTCGGTGGTTGGAACTGATGAAGGATTTTGATATCTCTTTACAATATCATCCTGGGAAAGCCAATGTAGTTGCCGATGCTTTGAGCAGGTATCCGGTAGCTATGTTCTTAACGCAGGATCGATATTTGTTGGAGGACTTGGAGAGCTTGGGCATTGAGGTGATTGTTCCTGGGTGTGCTATACAGATGTGGGGATTGCAGATACACTCAAATTTGATGGACATGATTAAGGCAGCACAGTATGATGATGTATCTTTGAGGAGTATCAGAGCTCAGGTGAGAGCAGGATTGGAGGATGATTTCACTATTGCAGAGGATGGATCTTTGAGGCATGGAGTTAGATTGTGTGTGCCTAGTGGGAAGTTGCGCGAGGAGGTGTTGCAGGAAGCACATCGCTCTAATTATTCCATACATCCAGGTGCTAACAAGATGTATCGGAATATACCAGAGAGTGTGTGGTGGTATGGCATGAAGAGGGAAGTGGCACAGTTTATATCCAGATGCTTAGTGTGCCAACAGGTGAAAGCCGAGAGGCAGAGGCCAGGAGGTTTACTTCAGCCATTACCCATTCCAGAGTGGAAGTGGGAACACATTACTATGGATTTTATGTCCGGACTTCCACGATCTCCAGGAGGAAAAGACGCGATTTGGGTCATTGTTGATAGGTTGACCAAGTCAGCCCACTTTTTGCCTTTCAAGGTGGGTTTGTCTACGAAGAAGCTAGCAGAGATGTATGTGAGGCAGATCGTTAGGATACATGGAGTTTCCGTCAGCATAGTCTCAGATCGGGATAGTCGTTTCACTTCTCATTTCTGGAGGAGTTTGCATGAGAGTTTGGGCACTCAGCTCAAGTTCAGTACTGCATATTATCCCCAGACAGATGGGTAGTCAGAGAGGACTATCCAGACTCTCGAGGATATGTTGCGCACTTGTGTACTAGATTTTGGGGGTTCTTGGGAGGACCATCTCTATTTGGTAGAGTTTGCTTACAACAACAGTTACCAGGCCAGTATAGAGATGTCACCTTTTGAAGCTCTATATGGTCGGAGGTGTCATACTCCTTTGTCTTGGGACGATGTTGGAGAGAGAGTTTTGCTTGGGCCAGAGATGGTTGTGGATGCAGCGGAGAAGGTTCAGTTGATCATAGACAGACTTCGAGTGGCGCAGGACAGACAGCGGCATTAGGCCGATAGCCATCGGAGACCTTTGGAGTTCGAGGTATAGTTTAGATTTTGTTTGTGCTTGTTCTTGTTTGTTATAGATTAAGCTCTTAAGATGGTATTTTGTTCTAGGTGGGTGGTTTGGTGTTTCTGAGGATTTCTCCGACACGAGGCACGATTCGCTTCGGTGGAGGCGGAAAGCTTAGTTCGCGATTCATCGGACCTTTCACTATTCTAGAGAGGGTCGGTGCAGTTGCTTATAGACTAGACTTGCCACCTGTATTGGAGGGAGTGCACAACGTATTTCATGTGTCACAGTTGAGACGATACATGGCAGATCCTAGTCATGTATTGGATCACTCAGAGATAGAGGTGGGCCCTACTCTTAGCTATCCAGAGCAGCCAGTTGAGATTCTGGATCGAAGAGAGAAGGTGCTGAGGAACCAGACTATTCCTTTGGTATGCGTCGCATGGAGGCATCATTCTCCGGGGGAGTCTACCTGGGAGAGAGAGGATGACATGCGAGAGCGTTATCCATTTTTGTTTGTACCTTAAGGTATGTTATTTTCTAGTTATGTTCTGTTCATTAGTTAATTATGATTCTTTAGTTCTGTTCTGTGTTTTTCTGGGGGTAGTTTTCGTCTTTGAATTTCGAGGACGAAATTATTTTAAGGAGGGTAGACTTGTCACTACCACATTTTAGGAAAAAGGGTATTTAAGTAATTTCCTATTTAAATAAATATTGTGCATGGTAAATAATTTTTGTTGTATTATTTAATTATTGTTGGATGTTATTTAATTATTTTGGACTTATTTTAGTGGACCCAACTCGTGTAGTTTGGACCCATGGACCAACATGAATTAAATAGTTTGATTTGGTCCATTTAGAAAGCCCATAGTTAAGGAGATGGATTAAATTAATTAAGTGATTAGACTAGAAGCTTTCTTCCTTAATTATTTCTTCATGAGAGGCCCCAAGGGGTACATTGAATATTTTATAATTGCTTGGGAGAGGGGCAAGGCTGGCCTATTAAAAGAGGGGGAAAATTTCTCTCTCCCCTCATTTCATTTCCAAATCTAGATCTAGAATTTTTCACTACCAAATTTCCTCCATTCCCAATCCAATTCCCTACCAAATTCATTCCAAATTCTTCCCAATTCACCATTAGAGAAGAAGAAAGCAAGGATCTAGAAGGAGGAAGCAAGGATCTACAAAGAGGAGCAAGGATCTACAATTTGGAAGCAAGTTTATCTCAATTGGAGGTTTTATTGGGAATCCATCTCCCAATAGGTATAATTCAGTTTTTCCCATTAAAATAGCTTCTAAATATGAGATTTAATCATGTAAAATCAACCTATATGTATGTACTACCCATAGGACTTTGTTTTGTGTTCATAGGAGACCCATGGAGAAAGTTATGGTGCTTTTTGTGTTAATTTTTGTTGGAATTCTGAATTTACATTTTGTTGTATGTATCAATTGATCCTATAGATCAATTGGACATGAGCTTATGTGTTTGGGTCTAGTTTCGTGTCCATAATTTGGTACATGTGGTTCGTATCCCAACTATTTGGTGATACGTGTCATTTTGGGGGTTTTTCCCCCGACACGGGACTTTGTACATGTCGTATTTTGACACGGACACATAGATCTACTTTTGACACTTTGATTTATTCATAAATATTATTTGTGATTTGTTTGTATCATTCGGGGTACAATTGGTTGTGTGTTGGACTCGTGTCACATGCGTATCCTAGATCTAGTGGGATACGGTGTGATACTCTCCAATTGTGTGGATTTTTGAATAGATCTAATTATGTATGGTTTAAATTCTTCAATTATAACTAGTAAATATATATAGATATTATATATTATTTTAGTGTATTTATTATGGTATTTATTGTAGCATAGAACTATATTTCTATGTGTTCTAATGTGATGTATAAATATATGTATGTAGCTTTCTTGCATGCAAATATATATGTACTTATGTTAATAACATAAATTATACATAAATGTTTTATAAAATATATTTATGTATTTAAATGTGTAATTATATTATTTATAATTATTATATATTTAGTTGTTAATTTAATGAATGTATTTTTATGTGTACTTCTAGCCATGTAAAATACGTACATATGTGCATGTGTTTGGTATTTTAATTTTGTAAGTTTATATGTATGTATATATAAGTATATAGTTATTAAATTGTTTATATATATATATATATATGCATTTTGATTTATATATGTATATATATAGGTATTTTTGTGAGGTATAATACTAATAATAATATATTATTTTATTTGTATAAATATTGGTTTGTATATACATTATTTAGAGTGTGCATTATTTGTATTATTAGTATTCTTGTGTGGGTATCTTTTGGGATCTAATTTTGATTCCTAAATTGTTGTATTTTATTTTCTATATTATTTATATAGATTTCTTGTGAGGTTGACCTTGGTTTGACCATGTTTGACTTTAGTTGACTTTAGAGTTGACCATAGTTGACTTTTGACTTAGAATTTATTTATTGACCTAGAAGTTGACTAGTTTGACTTGTTCTCTTTCCGGGACCTTGTATTAATGTGGTATTCCATATCTAGGTCTTCGAGGCACCGAGTCAGACATCTGTGAGACTATTCATTTGGACTTCAGGCGAGTACATTCTCTGATAGTTTCTCATTTATGATATCCTCTATGTTCGTTGTATCTAGTGTAGATATACATGTTTCTCTTGACACTATAGTTACACGGATTGGTATATCCGGATCTCGTCATGAGATATTATTTCTTGGTATATGGTGTATATGGTGCAAGTATTATTTCATTGGTTATCTTGTACATGTACAGACACCGATTTTCGGGAGGAGTCGCTCTCTTCTTGGGGAATCTAGTGCCATAGCATACCGTGGTTGGATCTATTATACCAGTTGGGGGTGGGGAGTATTAGTATAGATATGTGATCAAATCCCTATTGAATAAAGTATTGGTAAGCGAATAGTGTTGATCATGCACCGCACGTATGATTAGCCAGGCCGCATTGTATCTTGCCCAAGCCGATCACATGTTAAGCTAGTACTCACACACTTAGTCATTAGTATTATTGTTTCATTGGCATATTGTTCATTATTGTATTTCTTTCCAGTATTTCCTTATTGTCTATATATCTCTTGTATCTATTTTGTGCATCTTGTTTATCCACAGCTATTTACTGTTACATAGTTTTTATCATGGATTAGAACTGCTGTTAGAGATGTACTCTGCTCCTTTCCTGACTGGATATATTTTTCCAGATGACACTGACGAGTACCCTACCTATTATGGACCCCAGGATGTTGTGGGTTTAGATTCTGAGACCCTGGCTCAAGAGGGACTTATCCCAACTGAGACAGTTGACCCTGGAGTGTAGCTTTGTAGTATGATAGTATTCTTTTATACTGGATTTGTCTCCAGCTTATTTGTTACTCTTCAGACTCATTGATGTATTATTTTAAACTCATGAGTTGTATGATGACTATTCTATTCTTATCTGATTCGTGCTTATTCTATCTTAGTTCTGTGATTGAGTATTTTATCATTATTGGTGGTTCATTACTTTAGATAGACTATCTAGACAGCGTTCTACCGCCGATTCTGCGGCGTAGGCTGGGCGTTGTTTCCGACTAGTACCCTTACCCCGGGTGCGGGTCGTGACAACTTCAGGGCCCGTTTCAAGGTTAAGTATTTCAGAGTGGTAGCACAATATGAGCTACAATAGAGGTTCATCAACCTCAAGCAGTCTGGAAGGACAGTGGATAGATATACGACAGAGTTCTGCAGCCTTAGCAGATTTGCCCCGACGATTGTAGCAACAGAACCGGAGAGGGCTATGAGGTTCCAATATGGACTTCATCTAAAAATTCAGCAACTGGTAGAGGGCCATAACTTTCAGACTTTCGACGAAGTATTAATCGCATCTAAACGACATGAGCTGACAATGCAGATGTTAGCTTCAAGGACAAGAGGCCATAAGAGGTCTCATGCCCAGAGCGAAGGAGAAGGACCAGCACAGCGAATGTCAGCACCATCTCCTGGCATTCGCATTAATGACACATCGCCAAGAAGTCAAGTAGCATCAGCAACCATAATACCAGTTCGGCCGTATCAGCCGAGGCAACAACAACAACAGCGATTGGGAGCCCAAGTAGGATATACGTATTGTGGAAATTAAGGCCATACGCGGGAGGTGTGTAGGGTAGCACAACGGTTGTGTCTGCGATATAGTAGTCCATGCAGAAGCATAAAAATTCTGTAAGCCACATACAGATCATGCCCCTTTGAGCCGCATAGAGCTCATGCCCCTTGGAGTCGCATAAAGCTCATGCCCTTTGGAGCCGCATAAGAGAATAAACAACCTTTATGTGGCCTGAACAACTACAGAGTAAGAGGCCGTATACAAAGCCCTTGAGACAGTCTCCGAAGACTGACATAAATTTCTGAGCGCCTCGAGATTCATAAAAGGGGTAACATACAAAAAGACATAAAGTTACATCATAAATTAATAGCCTCGATAGACAGCCAGGCCACGTGTCCTCACCCAAGCGGCCTTATCAACATGCGGCCAGAGTGTCCATTCGACCAAGGCCAAATAAGAGCATGTATGCGGCTACAAGACCCATGGGATCTCGCCATCACCAGAGTGTCCATCCGACCAAGTCCAAATGAGAGCACGCATGCGGCTATAAGACCCATGCGGCCTCGTCAACATGCGACCATAGTGTCCATCTGACCAAGGCCAAATGAGAGCCCATATGTGGCTTCAAGACCTTTGCGGCCTCGGCAACATGCGGCCAGAGTGTCCGTCCGACCAAGGCCAAACGAGAGCTCATATGCGGCTACAAGACCCATACGGCCTCGCCATCATGCAGCCAGAGTGTCCATCCGATCAAGGAAAAATGAGAGCACGTATGCAACTACAAGATCCATGTGAACTCACCATCATACGGCCAGAGTGTCCATCCTACCAAGGCAAGATGAAAGCATGTGTGCAGACACAATGTCGTGCGGCCAGAGTATTCATCCGACCAAGGCTAAATTATAGCCCGTATGCGGCCATGACAATATGAGAGCAAGACAATATGCGGCTCTCGACTTGCAGAATCTTTCTTTTACAATTGAAGATGATTTCTTGTTCAATTAGTGCTGACTACTTGTCCAGTTAACCAAGTCACGTACACAATGGGTTAAAAATAATCCTGAGATCTCTTCAACAACATATCTCAACTAAGACCACGTGACAATCTGTCCATGACATGCGACTATAGTTATAACCACATTCTGTTAAAGGAGTCTTATGCGGCCACCAAATATAGGCATATGCGGCACTTATGGTCCATCAACACGATGGCTATAAATAGGAGCAACTTGAACATTCTAAGGGTTAACTTTTTCTGCTTCAGAGATCAGAACACCCCTAGGTGAGCAACATGCACAAGAGAGAGAGAACAGAGAAGAGCTTCCTCGCTCCCGCATCGGACCATCAATGGAGTAAAAGAGTCACTGCAACACTCAATCTCCATTGTCACCTCCAAGAATAAAAAATTGTACTTAGATTGTCTGTTTAGGACCTCTTTATACTTTTTTTAGTTTGTTGATTAAATCAAGCTCCTTTAGACTTTCGAATTTAATGGTGAATAAGGTGGCGAATCTGCGGTTGAGCTCCTTCTCCTCTGATGAGAAGGTGGTGATGCAGTATGATGCGGCCAAGCTAGGTTCAACCCAAAGGATGCTGGTGGTACGCTTTGACCAGTAAGCATTCGAGAACATGCTCTCCGGGGACAACGCGAGTCCTTCTCCTAGGCAAGCAAAGCCTAAGAAGACCCACAGGACATGAGTAGCGAAGGCCGCTGTGCCTTACCCAACTGCAGAGCATGCTCTCTCCGCTTCTCTCCTTATTATCACATATGCACATCATGCATCCTCCCAGACTGACCATGTTCATGCGACAGTCAAAAAAGGCGCTCAGCGCCTAAACTCTGGCAAAAGAATATACTATGATGCCAAAAATTTGGGTTCTGGGACATGTTCCATGCAGCAACAGCAGAAGCCATATAAGTTTACAGCCGCAGGAAAAAGTCCACATGCGACACCGATCGTTGACCGCAGGCAAAAGTCCACATACGGCTGGCACAGTAGCAGAACCTCTGTTTTTAACCGAATCTCATGTAGCGTTGATCATATGCCCTATGCTGAGAATGGTGAAAACCCAAACTTATGCGCCAATGTGTGCAAGGACAAAGAATTCTAGGGCTGTGCAAGCTCGTTAAGCTCAAGAAACTACTCATCCGGCTGACCGTCAACAGGTTTCGTAGACTGTTATGCGTGCCTTGGATGGAAAGCTATACAAGATTGAACCACGTCTCCATCCAGCAACGACAAGTGGACTGGGTCAATCTCAAAAGTCTTTCGCTGATGACTTGGGAAAAGTTCTTCCAAGAACCCCAGGTCAGGGAGTAGAAACAATACCAACACACCCATGTGCTTATAACAAGGGTATGAAGGTAAATCAGCCCTCGAGTGACTTGCGCAACATGATCAATCACAAGCGCAAAAGAGAAAAGCAACCAAGGCATGTAAAATAGCCCCTTCGGGCATCTTCGTACCAATATTACCATCAATTGCTACTGTAATCGGGTAGCGGTACCTGCAAACATGCATTCGGTATTCCAACGACTGCAACCAAGGGTACGCAGCCAGCAGCAGCCCGGTGACCAGGTGCAAGCACCAAAGGAGGAGGAGTCGACCTTTGCCTCATGCTATTCGACTTTGAAGGTCCCCTTCGCGATGGGAGGTAAGAAGTCCAGCTCCTCCAGTCTGTTACTCTCGACCAATGTTTCAAGGAGGTGGATCCAAGGAGGACAAGCAGAGGATGTTTTCCTGGGTACCCGCTCAAAGAAGAAGCTGCCAACCACAAGGGATAGCTCTTACTTGGGGCCCTAGATGACTGTAGAAGCTGGGGGTCACAATCCCACAGAACTCTACGATAATCCAGCATTCCGAGATGACGAAGATTCCCATAGAATGGGTACTGATATCCCTGGGGGTAGCCACCCTAATAAAGAAGATGCAACCTCCTACGCTGGGGGTAGTGTTCCATCGGAGTCCGAACGAGGCACCGCACTACCAATTTTCTTCGATGACTATTCGCTGCAAGAGTCCGAGGCAGAAAATGCTACGTTTATCGTCCCTTCCATCTCACCTCATATAAGAAAATCATACATGGCAGGGGACAAGTACGAAGGCCCCAGTGATCGACAGTGCCTCGAAGCCCTCGAGGCCATGATGCAGACCATGAGCGAGTCAATGCAAGCCTTGACCCAAGCAGTGCTAGACATAAAGACAAGTGTATCCTCTCAACCACCAAGGGCCTCAGGTCAAGAAAACCAGGACCCTGGAACTAATGGAGATTCGAATGCAACCGTGCCTCCCGCTTGTGGCCGTCATGCTCTTCCAGGGTCGTCTGCTCCCTCTGTATCAGATGAAGTCCAAGAAGCAATTCGGAAGGTGTGAGAACTGAGAGCTCGTCTGGACTCGCTGGGCAATAGGGACACACTCTGCGAGATCGGGATACGAAAACCATATCCTCTCGAGTAGAGAGATGTGCCATATCCGTCAAAGTACAAGCCTTTCAATCTGAACCCATTTGACGGGAAGACATCTCTCCGCCAATACATGTGTTACTTCGAGACGGCAACGGGACACCTACCTCACAGTGACATTTTCCTCACTAAGCTCTTTGTGGAGGCATTATCCGGAGTAGCCTTTGACTGGTTTCGTAGTCTACAAGACAACTGTATTTTATCGTTCGATGACCTAAAGGGTCTTTTTCTCGCCCAATTCTATTACAGGGGAAGCGACATGACAATGTCCTCCTTAATGGACATTATTTAGAAAGATAAGGAGCATGTACGCGCCTACATCGAAAGATACAAGAAAGCAGCACTGAAGATGCCTCCTGGCAATCCTGAGTCCACATTGATGGATATGTGCCCCAGAAACCTTCTTCCAACAGTCAGTCTTTGGATGGGCGACAGTCGATTCAAAGACTGGACGATGTTCATCATAAACGCTGTCGGCACTGAAAAGAAGGTAAAGGACGCCCGGCTCTTGGGAATACAGATCTCCGTCACGGATGATAGGGGAAAATATTCTTATAACAACAATAATAACAACAACAACGGTAACAATAGTCGTGACGACAAAAAAAGTAGGCCCTTGTCACTAACTTGACCAAGAAGTCAGAGCAGAAGCCGACAGAAGCTCCAAAGCCGAAAGATACCTACTCTTTCGAAGACAATGATGTCATAGAAATATTTAATGTGCTGATGCAGGGGAACAAGCTTCGGCTCTCCGACGTCAAACCCCCTATTGAGGCAGCCGAGGTGAATAATCCAAAGTACTGACACTACCATCATTACGTCCATCATGCAACATGGGACTATTACACGCTGAAGCGGTACATCCTGCGTTTGCTCGACACCAAGCCACTAGCCTTGGACTTCGATGAAAAGACGGTTCCGCTAACATGGTATCACTCCAATTCGGTAACTTTTTGGCAACAGATTTCCAAGACAGAGTAATTCCAATTCCTCAGGCAACGATGGAGGTCATCAATCTTTCGCCAGCTTGTGACCAAATAGCCGGACTGATACCTCTCACCATGTCGTGTGCGGAGGTCATATGGGTTTATCCCAATCTTCCTCCATAATTGATGCAGCAGACAACACCTTATGCCACCAAGACTAAGGGCAAGAACTCCAAATCATACTATACGATTTCTATCCCATCCGAAGAAGCTATTGCAGGAACAACAATGTCAGGCCTAACGTACCAACAAGAGTATAACATTCATGATGATGGTGCTCTCCCAATTGTCGCACCTGCAATATCTGATCTGGGTCCATCCCAGTCTGTCACACTCCAGTCCTAAAATACACAGGACCAGGAATACGCGATACGCCAGCTACGCATTCGACCAGACTATGGTCCGACTTGAATACGTATAAGCTGTAATAAAAAGGGTCACTATCTAAATAATCCCGTAAATATAAATATCTATGTCTCAATCCACAATGAACAAAAATATACAAGAAAGAGCTACATGTGCTAAAGTCGGTCGCCCAATAACACACAAACTCGAATAGACTCGAGAAAAAATATGAGTCTATAAAAACTAGGCTACAAAAGCAGATGAATAACAATATGAATACAACAACCATAATGCCGGTAGAAATGATATGAGTACCTGGTACAAATGCCCGCAAGATATGCAACTCCATCAGCAACTCCAAGGGCTCCGTAATCGTCTATGCTACAAAACTGGCAGGGGACCAGGTCCTCAGAGGGACGTAACAAGGTACAAAAATACAGCAAGCCATAGTATAACAGAAAGAAACAAGTACAACGACGGTGTAGTCTAGCATAAACACCTAAGTGAGACACAATTTTGAAGACAATGTTCGATGCGTGGGCTGTCCAAAATAAAACCGTAGCTCCGAACACAGAGACACACGGGACATACCGTAGCTCCGAGCACAGAGTCACACGGGTGATACTACTACTCCGGATACAGAAAAACTACATCAACAGGACATATACATATATAAAGCGCATGCAGAGGAGCCCAAACGTCTAGTAACTATCTTTCCCTTCCCAAGCGGTCAACGATTGTGCGCTGAACCTGAACCTCTATCTAGCACTCTCGTCATACAGAAGTAACTATCATCAAATGCGACCCTAAGGTCATCCCAGTCTCCGGTCATGATGTCAGTATCAGGATACAGGAAATCTGGCACGATAATAGTGTATGGACGTGTCCTAGGGTTATGATATATACAGGTACATACATCAAGATATTGTAAACATCTATCACTCGTTATCAGACGATATCGACGGACGTCTGCACCCGGTTGTGACCCGGACGTGAAGTAACGATTCTAAACAAAAATGCGCACAATGCATATAATAAATCAATAAATATCTGATAACTGAAATACAGGGTGGCAAGGTACACTTGCCTTCGTCCGGCTGCTGATGACGGGGATCCGGTACAACGTCCAAGTCCGCGGGTCCCGTAGTACCTAGAGACGAGATACAAGCTCGATCAATAGACTATCACGTGGCTAAAAAAGGATGTAACATACGTCTAATCATATGCTCAAACCCAGCTACAACTCACAGGGACACGACGCTAGAGGGTTTGACCAAGGTTGACTCGAGGTATGTTACATCTAATCCAATTAATCATCTGTACTATATCATCAAACCAAACCTTAATCTTACTATATTCGTCACGATAGTCAGTAGTTTCAAACCATGATCAAATCCTCAGTTTTACCCCGGGTCTTCACAGACATTATCCCGCATATTTTAAACATCATCCTCGAATATATTAATAATTATTTAAACCCTAAAATATACACAACCATTACCATTCCACAATAAAAACTACTACTCAATTACGTTCATCATTATTCATCAATCCTCAATGAATAACTAATGGTTCGATATTATACGCTATTACACAATCCATCACCTGTTCCCCAATTTTAATCATTGTTCCAATATCATAGTATCGTTTCCCAATAATTTAAATCTACTCATCAACAATAATAAAAATGTATATATTAAATAGGACAACACCCTAAATGTCTCATATGGTACTTAAAACCCAACCTCAACATATATCACATTTCTAATCCTCGCATGTATATATTTCATATCCTCCATCCATGAACATCTTTGCATATTCAAACATGTATTAAACCTAAACTCTCACATGCATATATAATACTAAAATTCTATGTATAGCAACCCTTAGATAAATCTATTTTATTTACCACCATTCATGCATATTATATCATGTATTCAACCTAAAATTTCCATATGCCATTCAAAACAACCCTAACGCTAACCCAACTAATAAACAGTAAACAACACAAAAAGATACATAGAGGAGTAGCTCACCTTGGCGGCGTGGTGGTTGCTGCGGTGGCTACACGCCGGAGGGGGAGGTCGTGGTAGTGTGGGTGATGAGGATATTGATGATCAGGATGATGATGATGCTGATGATGATTAGGAGGAGGAGGATGATTAGGAGGAGAAGCAGGGTGGAGGCCGGCCGAGGTGGTGGCAGTGGTGACTGGAGATGGAGGACCCAGGCGAGGTTGATGTGGTGGTGGTGGTTGGAACTTCGACGTTGAGCGTGGTGGCGGTGCGGGATATCGCTGGCCGGAGGGTGGGGGTGACTGGAGGCAGCGGGAATGGGGTGGCTCGGGTGGTGGCTTGGGAGGAAGAGTTGGCCGGAGCTCGGGAAATAAGCGGTGGAGCTGCTGCTATCGGTTCAGCAGATCCGGATCCAGAGTCCGATCCAGTGGCATCGGAAGAACCTCGAGCTGGCCATTGGAGGCGACGATGTGGAGAGAGGAGAGACGGTTGAAGTCGGTGGTCCGGCAGATCATCAGCGGCTGGAGCCAGAGTACGTCGTCGACGAAGTAGACGTCCTTGGCCTGAACCATGCTGAGGGAGTCATGCTCACCGTTGGACCGGCGCACGCCAGAACCCGGCCCATCGTCGCACGCTGGAAGGGGGAGAAGCAGTAGTGGTGGTGGTGGTTCTGCCGGCATTAGAGGAGGCGAGTGGTAGTCATTCTAGATACTCGGCCGGCCGGAGTAGGGGGGGCCGGTCGAGTGGTTGAAACTAGGTTTAGAAGGAGAAGAGGAGAGGAAGAAGAAAAAAGAAAAAAGTGGCTGTGGATTTTTGTGAGGAGGGAGGAGAGAGAGAGGGGGTAGGGTTTCCCAAGTTTGGAGATTAGGGTTGGTTGGAAAGTGTGTAGTGAAAAGACATTTTATAGGGAGTGGTGATGTGAGTGTGTGGTGAGGATGACTCCTAATTTAAATGAATGGCTTGGATTTCTCATGAAGAAAATTTATTCATTCCAAGGAGAGAGTGGGGTTGGGTTGAACCGGTCAAGGGTGAGGGTGAGCCTTCTTCATTGGCTTGGGCCAATGAGGGGATGACACCTAATACAATATTTGCAAATAAGTCCCCTAAATTTGGGTATTTGTACAAACACATTAAATGATAAAAATTTGTGGGAGAATTGGTGTTTGGTATTTTATAGGATGAGGGGGTGTTGTGTGTTTTGCATGAGCTTAATTCATGGGACATTGGGTTAATTTGGGATTAAAAATAAAATTAGTCAAAGTTGGTATCCCCAATTAAATTAAAATAAAATGTCCTGTGCTCTTAAATTAAATGGGGGCACATGTGGTCTCAATTGGGAGTGACACAAAGGTCATGAAAGGTGTAGGCTTGGTGTCAGTCCTTGACATTTTAATTAGTCTGGCTCAACGGGTTGAGTTGGTATCTTAAAATTGATGGCAATGACACATGTGTGCGACACGGGATTAAATAATAGATTCTGGATACAGGAAGTTGTTTAATTAAATTAGGGCACAAAGGATTATGATTTTGAGTGATGGAAAAGTCCAGCGCCTAAATTGACGTGTCAAGTCTAGAATGAAACAACTTGTTGGAAATTATGGGCTAATGTTGGGCTCCGAATATTGCAACAACGGTAGGGTGCACCAAGGGTTTAATTAAATATATCAGACATCTGCAACCTTGATTCTAAACCTCAATACTTGATGCTGAACCAAAATTTTCTAGCCCATAATCCGACTATCTATAAAAATAAATGAGGGGATTTACATCCTTCCCAACTTAGAAAAATTTTGTCCCCGAAATTAAAAGTAAAGCACAATAATAGCAACGAGAATTTAAAGGCAAACTGGTAATCAAATGCGGTACGTAAATTCGTACCTCGATCCTCAAATAAATACGAAAAATATGCCGAATAGAATCCTCGCACTCCCAGGTAGACTCACCTGGCGAATGATGCTTCCATGCAACTCTGACCAGTCGAATAGTCTGACCTCTCAAAGTCTTCTCACTGTGATCGAGTATCCCCACTGGCTGCTTCACGTAGATTAAACTGGGCCCGACTGTAATCTCTAAATAATCAAGCACATGACTAGGGTCTACCACGTATCTCCTTAACTGCGATATGTGAAATACGTCATGCACTCCTTCTAATGATGGAGGCAATGCAAGACGATAAGCCACTTTGCCAACTCGTTCCAAGATGTCAAAAGGTCCGATGTACCTCGGACTCAGCTTGCCTCTGCCTCCGAATCTAATAGTACCACGAGTAGGCGATATCTTCAAAAATATATGGTCACCCTCCTTGAACTCCTAAGGTCTGCGGTGCGTATCTGCCCAATGCTTCTGTCTGTCCTGTGCTTCACGCAGGTGGCTCTGAATCTGCTTGACTTTCTCCACTGTCTGGGTCACCAATTCTGGACCAATATCTGACGCTCTCCCACGTCACTTCAATATACTGATGACCTACACTTCCTGCCATACAGTGCCTCATAAGGTGCCATCTGTATGCTAGCCTGGTAGCTGTTATTGTAGGAGAATTCTACCAAGTATAAATGGTCCTCCCATGATCCTCCAAAGTCGATCATGTACGCTCTCAACATATCCTCTAATATCTGTATCGTGCGTTCTGACTGGCCATCACTCTGTGGATGATATGCAGTGCTGAACTTGAGACGAGTTCCTAGACTCTCCTGCATACTCCGCCAAAAATATGACATAAATCTGGAATCACGATCTGATACAATGCTGACAGACACTCCATGTAGTTGTACTATCTGCCTCATATACATGTCAGCTAATATCTTCGTGGACTGCCCAACCCTGAAGGGCAAGAAATGTGCAGACTTGGTCAGTCTGTCTACGACAACCCAAACTGCATCCTTCCCGCTAGGGCTCCGTAGGAATCCTGAGACGAAGTCCATGGTAATGTGTTCCCACTTTCACTCGAGAATGGGAAGCGGCTGCAATAGTCCTGCAGTCCTCTGATATTCAGCCTTGACTTGCTGACAAACCAAGCATCTCGCCACGAATCTTGCAATCTCTCTCTTCATCCCATGCCACCAGCAGTGTTGTCTCAAATCTTGATACATCTTCGTACCCCCGGGATGAATAAAATAAATAGAGCTATGAGCCTCGGTCATCAACTCCTGACGTAGCTCGCTACTCGAAACATATAGGCGATCTCCATACCTCAATGTTCCGTCTTCATGAATCCTGAGTCTCGTCTGCATGCCGGCCTCTGTCCTCTCTCGCAGTCATCAAAATCTCGCATCTGTAGGCCGAGCTGCCTTGATCCTCTAAATCAATGTGGACTGAATCTCGAGACTGGCCATCTGTCCATCCATGTTTGGCAATACAATCTCTATCCCAAGCTCCTGGAGATCCTCTAGCAATTGCCGCTGAGTCATTAAAAAGTATGCCATAGGCTTCCTGCTTAAGGCATCTGCTACTACATTCGCCTTGCTAGGGTAGTACTGCAACTCGATATCATAATCTGTCATCAACTCTAGCCATCGCCTCAGTCTCATATCGATCTTCTTCTGTGTGTAGACATACTTCAGACTTTTATGATCTGTGTAAATCTCAACACGCTCTCCATAAGGGTAGTATCGCCATGGCTTTAGTGCAAATATTACTGCAGCTAACTCTAGATTGTGCGTTGGATAGTTCTTCTCATGAACTCTCAGTTGTCCCAATGCGTAGGCCATCACTTTGTCGTATTGCATCAGTACACATCCTAATCTGCTCCCAGACGCATCACTGTACACTACAAATCCTTCCGATCCTGAATGAAGTATCAAAATTGGTGCTGATGTCAGACGCTTCTTCAGCTCATCGAAAGCCGTCTGACACTCTTCGGTCCAGATAAACTCCTCGCCTTTATGAGTCAGTCGCATCATAGGCGCAGCAATCCTCAAAATTTTTCTACGAACCTCTGATAATATTCGGCAAGTCCGAGAAAGCTCCTAATCTCCGTGACTGTTGTAGGGGTTGGCCATGTCTCAACTGCAACTAGGGTTGGCCATATCTCAACTGCAGCTATCTTCTCCGGGTCAACTGATAGTCCATCTTCGGTGATTATGTGTCCCAGGAAGGGTACTTTATCCAAACAAAACTCATATTTGCTGAGCTTGACGTACAACCTCTCCTGCCCCAGCGTCTCCAACACAATCCTGAGATGCCTCTCGTGCTCTCCTTGGCTCTTGGAATATACCAAGATGTCATCGATGAACACCAGCATGAACTTATCTAAGTACTGGTGGAAAACATTATTCATCACGCTCATAAATACTGTTGGCACATTGGTTAAGCCAAACGGCATGACTAGAAACTTATAGTGTCCATACTTCGTCCGGAAAGACGTCTTCGGAATGTTCTCTCTCCGTACCTTGATATGATGATAGCCTGAGCTGAGATCGATCTTCAAGAATACACATGCACCACTAAGCTGATCAAATAAATCATCGATGCGCGACAGTGGGTACTTGTTCTTTATCGTTACAGCATTTAACGCCCTGTAATCGATACACAAGCGTACCGTCCCGTCCTTCTTCGACACAAATAAAATGGGTGCTCCCCATGGAGATATACTAACCCGTATGAAACCCTTATCTAAGAGATCATCTACTTGGACTTTTAACTCAACCAACTCCTTCTGTGCTAGTCTGTAAACAGGGAAAGTAACTCGCTCTGCTCCGGGAGTTAACTCTATAGTGAACTCAATCTCTCTGTCAGGTGGCAGGCCTGGAAGATTCTCTAGAAACACATTCTCAAAATCTGATATAATACGGGGGTACACTGGTTCACCTTTTACAATGTGTTCCCCTAAGGTAGATGGGCACCATACTCCCGGGCTCCCTGAAGAAACTCAAACTCAGGGTAATCTGGTGGTCTAAAAATAATGCAACCACGTTGACAATCTAGTGTCGCGTGGTATTGGTTCAAACAATCCATGCCTAAGACAATGTCATAGTCTAGACTTAACCTCCTAATAAATTCTCCCGTTCTATTTTTAACATCAATCCTCCAAAATAAAATTCTTCCTTGCCTAATGTATAGTTACCCTTCTCCTCAATGCCTAAAATTTTATTCCTCAAATTTTTTCTTTCCGTTATTTATTGATCTGAGTCACATATCACCCAAGCCCACGCAAAAAATTTTCTGGTATCTGATAATCCTCTACCAGGTGAGAGCCTAAATTTTTTTATCTCCTCTAGTTCAAAACATCGTTCCTGATATTACTATTATATACAACAACTAATTTCTAGCATCTGGCTATGCACTTCCATAAATTATTCTAGAGGGTTATGATCAACAATCTTTCCAGCTCCCAGTACTTTCCAAATCACTGCTATCTCAAGTACGGGTAGGGTACTACTCGGTCCAATTCTCTTGTTAACCTTCCACACTAGTTCTAGAATCCAAAAAGAACCTATCAATCTATCCTACTAAGGGTAACAATCTTCTCAGAGAATAGTACACGAATTCTGTCTTCTGTCGTCTGGACTTCAATCTTCTTCTAGAGGGAACCATCAGGCTAAAGCATTCGTCTTTCCGCAGAAAAAGGAGATGCTAAAAAATGATAATGATATTGATGAAAAATGAACGAATACAATTGGGAAGTCCAATGGCGATAATTAATTATGAAGGGAGTTTTAAAATCGATTATGGATTGAGAGACTATTCAATAATAAATCATAATATCTATTCCTAATTTGCAGGCTCGCTTGGCACAGTCAGGTGACCAAGACGATTTAATTCGGACCTGTATGGGCCACCACAAAAAAATGTCACGCTCCAGTCCCAAAATACATAGGACCAGGAATACGCGACACGCCAGCTACGTATTTGACCAGACTATCGCCCGACTCGAATACATATAAGCTATAATAAAAATGGTCACTATCTAAATATTCCAGTAAATATAAACATCTATGTCTTAATCCACAATGAACAGAAATATACAAAAAAGAGCTACATGCGATAAAGTCGGCCGCCCAATAACACACAAACTCGAATAGACTCGAGAAGAAATATGAGTCTATAAAAACTAGGCTACAAAAGCAGATGAATAACAATATGAATACAACAACCATAATGCCGGTAGAAATGATATGAGTACCTGGTACAAATGCCCGCAAGACATGCAACTCCATCAGCAACTCCAAGGGCTCCGTAATCGTCTATGCTACAAAACTGGCAGGGGACCAGGTCCTCAAAGGGACGTAACAAGGTACAAAAATACAGCAAGCCATAGTATAACAGAAAGAAACAAGTACAACGACGGTGTAGTCTAGCATAACCACCTAAGTGAGATACAGTTTTGAAGATAATGTTCGACGCGTGGGCTGTCCAAAATAAAATCGTAGCTCCGAACATAAGGACACACGGGGTGTACCGTAGCTCCGAGCACAGAGTCACACAGGTGATACTACTACTCCGGATACAGGAATACTACATCAACAAGACATATACATATATAAAGCGCATGCAGAGGAGCCCAAACGTCTAGTAACTGTCTTTTCCTTCCCAAGCGGTCAACGATTGTGCTATGAACCTGAACCTTTATCTAGCAGTCTTGTCATACAGAAGTAACTATCATCAAACGCGACCCTAAGGTTGTCCCAGTCTCCGGTCATGATGTCAGTATCAGGATACAAGAAATCTGGCATGATAATAATGTATGTACGTATCCTAGGGTTATGATATACATAGGTACGTACATCAAGGTATTGCGAACATCTATCACTCGTTACCAGACGATACCGACGAACGTCTGCATCCGGTTATGACCCGGACGTGAAGTAACAATTCAAAACAAAAATACGCACAATGCATATAATAAATCAATAAATATCTGGTAACTAAAATACAGGATGACAAGGTACACTTGTCTGCGTCTGGCTACTGATGACGGGGATCCGATACAATGTCCAAGTCTGCGGGTCCCGTAGTACCTAGAGACGAGATACAAGCTCGATCAATAGACTATCACGCGGCTAAAAAAGGATGTGACACACGTCTAATCATATGCTCAAACCCAGATACAACTCACAGGGACACGACGCTAGAGGGTTTGACCAAGGTTGACTCGGGGTTTGTTACATCTAATCCAATTAATCATCTGTACTATATCATCAAACCAAACCTCAATCTTACTATATTCGTCACGATAGTTAGTAGTTTCAAACCATGATCAAATCCTCAGTTTTACCCCGGGTCTTCACAGACATTATCCTGCATATTTTAAACATCATCCTCGAATATATTATTAATTATTTAAACCCTTAAATATACACAACCATTATTATTCCACAATAAAAACTACTACTCAATTACGTTCATCATTATTCATCAATCCTCAATGAATAACTAATGGTTCGATATTACACGCTATTACACAATCCATCACCTGTTTCCAAATGTTAATCACTGTTCCAATATCATAGTATCGTTTCCCAATAATTTAAATATACTCATCAACAATAATAAAAATGCATATATTAAATAGGATAACACCCTAAATGTCTCATATGGCACTTAAAACCCAACCTCAATATATATCACATTTCCAATCCTCGCATGTATATATTTCATATCCTCCATCCATGAACATCTTTGCATATTCAAACATGTATTAAACCTAAACTCTCATATGCATATATAATACTAAAATTCAATGTATAGCAACCTTTAGATAAATCTATTTTATTTACCACCATTCATGCATATTATATCATGTATTCAACCTAAAATTTCCATATGCCATTCAACACAACCCTAACGCTAACCCAACTAATAAACAATAAACAACACAAAAAGATACATAGAGGAGTAGCTCACCTTGGCGGCGTGGTTGTTGCTGCGGTGGCTACACGCCGGAGGGGGAGGTCATGGGGGTGTGGGTGATGAGGATGTTGATGATCAGGATGATGATGATGTTGATGATGATTAGGAGGAGGAGGATGATTAGGAGGAGAAGCATGGTGGAGGCCGGCCGAGGTGGTGGCAGTGGCGACTAGAGATGGAGGACCCAGGCAAGGTTGACGTGGTGGTGGTGGTTGGAACTTCGACGTTGAGCGTGGAGGCGGTACGGGATATCGCTGACCGGAGGGTAGGGGTGACTGGAGGCAGCGGGAATGGGGTGGATCAGGCGCTGGCTGGGGAGAGAGAGTTGGCCGGAGCTCGGAGAAGAAGCGGTGGAGCTGCTGCTATCGGTTCAGCAGATCCGGATCCAGAGTCCGATCCAGCGGCATCGGAAGAACCTTGAGCTGGCCATTTGAGACGACGACGTGGAGAGAGAAGAGACGGTCAAAGCCGATGGTCTGGCAGATCATCAGCGGCTGGATCCAGAGTACGTCGTCGACGAAGTCGACGTCCCCGGCCAGAACCGTGCTGAGGGAGTCGTGCTCACCGTTGGACCGACGCACGCCAGAACCTGGCCCATCGTCGCACGCCGGGAGGGGGAGGAGCAATAGTGGTCGTGGTGGTTCTGCCGGCATTAGAGGAGGCGAGCAGTGGTCGATCGAGATACTCGGCAGGCTGGAGTAGGAGGGCCGGTCGAGTGGTTGAAACTAGGTTTAGAAGGAGAAGAGGAGAGGAAGAAGAAGAAAAGAAGAAGAAAGGAAAAAGTGGCCATGGGTTTTTGTGAGGAGGAAGGAGAGAGAGAAGGGGTGGTGTTTCCTAAGTTTGGGGATTAGGGTTGGTTGGGAAGTGTGTAGTGAAAAGATATTTTATAGGGAGTGGTGATGTGAATGTGTGGTGGGGATGACTCCTAATTCAAATGAATGGCTTGGATTTCTCATGAAAAAAATTTATTCATTCCAAGGAGAGAGTGGAGTTGGGTTGAAATGGTCAAGGATGAGGGTGAGCCTTCTTCATTGGCTTGGGCCAATGAGGGGATGACACATAATGCAATATTTACAAATAAGTCCCCTAAATTTGGGTATTTGCACAAACACATGAAATGATAAAAAATTTGTGGAAGAATTAGTATTTGGTATTTTGTAAGATGATGGGGTGTTTTGTGTTTTGCATGGGCTTAATTCATGGGGCATTGGGTTAAGTTGGGATTAAAAATAGGATTAGTCAAAGTTGGTATCCCCAATTAAATTAAAATAAAATATCCTGTGCTCTTAAATTAAATGGGGGCACATGGGGTCTCAATTGGGAGTGACACAAAGGTCATGAAGGGTGTAGGCTTGGTGTCAGTCCTTGACATTTTAATTGGTCCGGCTTAACGGGTTGAGTTGGTGTCTCAAAATTGATGGCAATGACACAGGTGTGCGACACGAGATTAAATAATAGATTTTGGATACGGGAAGTTGTGCAATTAAATTAGGGCACACGGGATTATGATTTTGAGTGACAAAAAAGTCCAGCGCCTAAATTGATGTGTCAAGTCTAGAATACAATAACTTGTTGAAAATTATGGGCTGATATTGGGCTCCGAATATTGCAATAACGGTAGGGCGCACCAAGGGTTTAATTAAATAGATCAGACATCTGCAACCTTAATTCTAAACCTCAATACTTGATGCTGAACTAAAATTTTCTAACCCATAATCCGGCTATCTATAAAAATAAATGAGGGTGTTTACACAGCCTCCAGCAGCGGACAAGTCAAAGCAGAAAGAAACTCACTTCGACAAACCGCTGCACAAAGATTCAGCTCAAGGGCTAGAGAATCTCTATAACTTTGATATCTTGGCCCAACTCGCCAACACTCCAGCAAAGTTGTCACTCTTCAAGCTTCTTCGACTCTCCAAAGTCACTCGGGTTGCTCTATATGAGGCATTACAGAATATTAACACTTACCTGTCACAGGTCAAGCCGTCAGCTGGGGATCCTACCGAATGCCCCTACTACAATAATATGATGGAGGCGATACCCAACATCATATTCTCACAACAAGACATATTGCTGAAGAACAATTGGCACGATCGCCCTCTATATTACACAGGGTACATCGGCGCCATCAAAATGGACCGGATGCACATCGATTCTGGCTTGTCAATTAGCAGCATCCTGCAAAGTCTGCTTCAAACCTTGGGTATCCCGATGTACCGCCTGGTAGCAACCAATACTGCCATCAGTGGCTTCAACGCACGGAGGAGCTAACCTCTGGGCAAGATTTATCTGTAATGTCAGATTGGCTACTTGAAAACAGAAGTGACCTGCTACGTCATAGACGTAGACGTATCCTACAATGTCTTATTGGGACATCCATGGATACATCAATACATGATCGTACGATCAACCTTGCACCAGTGCTTGAAGTATGTGGATGATGACGGCATCGTCAAGACTGAATTTGTCGATGTTGATCCATTCAAAGGGGTCGAGGCCTATTACTCTGACTCGATCCTCTACAAACAAGTCCACCAGGATGAAGGTGACAATGATGCTGATAATGAGGCAGATACCGGAACAACATCAGACGAGCCCTTGAGAGTCCATTTCAAAGTACGCACTCCCGATACAGCTTGTCCCCTCAGGGTAAAACTGCATAAAAAATAACCTGAACCTCTTATCGTTCGCCTTCGTATTCCGAATCGATCACTTAAGGAAGTTCCGGCACCTGCTACAACTTTCGAACCTTTTATGGTTAAGCTTCACTGGAAACCCCCGAAGCTATCGCTCGCACTGTGGGTAGATCTCGAGAAAGACGAGCTGAAGGAGCATGTGGCCGCCCATGCTAATGTCCCTTCTCTCGACGATATAATTTCAAAAAATGAGATACCTTATTTTATCAATAAAGGGCCATCTTTGAACTTCTCGGATATTGCACATCTCAATGCACTATATTCCCTGGAGCACAGTCTGGGCCTGCACCTATATACACAAGTGACTACCACCTATGCAGTCAACCGGATTCTCGCCAGTCAGAACTCCTACTTCATATTTTCGACAAGGGAGAGGGGAGACAAACTCATTATCTTTGACACAGTAAAAACTCTCCGATCCTTTATCCCAGAGGAATTGGAGCTGGAGCTTGATACCAGAAAGATACTATTTCACCAGTACTGTCCTCGAACAAAGCATCTCATCCAGAAGATGTGATACAATCTGAAAGCCACTAAGGGCTTGAATTACGAATGTGGCTCAGAGTACTTTGGAGAGTCAATTCCAGAACCTCATCCAGGGGGACTTAATAGTGGACGAGTATGCAGCGGAGTATTGTCGATTGGAATAATTTATTGAGGGGCAAATCCTCGGGCCAAGGCTAGAAAGTTCAGGAAGGGACTGAATAGTGAAATTAAGTCCTATACTAATGGAGACCATACCACTACTTTTAAGAAAATTTTGATACAGGCGCAGCGGGCGGAGGATAATTTGGAGCTTGGATCCAAGAGGCCTAGAGACACCGGAGGAGCGAGTAGTGGTACAGGTCCAGCGAAGCGTACCCACTTTCAGCAGCCGAGAGTATACCAGCATCAGCAGTATCTTGTGCCAGTTAGGGCACCAGCTCAACTGATACAACGATTTCAGAAGCCAGTTTATCAGGTACCACAGCAGCCTCAGAGGCAGACTAAAAAGAATTTTTCTTGTGCCTATTGTGGAAGACATGGGCATGATTGAGAGAACTGTCGGAAGAGACTCAGATTATGCTTGTATAGTGGTTCCCCTGACCATCAGGTAAATGAGTGTTCCAATAACCCGTATAGACCAGATCGCGGTCAGAGAGGTGGAGTTAGGCCACCTGTGGTAGCGTAGACTGCTCAGCACCCACAAAGGGAGCTACCCCAGCAGGGTGGGGCATTTATGATGGCAGTCGGAGAGGACGACACTTCAGGTGATAGGTTAGCTTATTTTGTCCTGTTCTGTTCCTTTCCTTTCCATTTGTTGCTTGTGTGTTTAGTTAGTACCTTATAGACTGCTTGTGAGTTATTATATAGTTAGTATACCCTGTCGGAGACTGCAAAACCATGATGGACAAAGACCATAGTTAGTGATTTCCTTTAAATTGCATGTTGTATGTTTTAAGTTTGGACTGGGGTTGACCTAGAGGGGGTTACGATCATTCTTAAATTCCGAGGACAAAATTTTTCTAAGGTGGGTAGGATTGTCACCCCCACTTTTCCAACTAGGAGTAATTTGGTAATTTGGCCTAGTTATTTAATTTTAGTAATATAATATTAATATTAGTGGGCCATGTATATTTATTTGATGCTTATATTAGTTATTTAATTATTAGAGTGCCATAATTAATTAGAGGCTTGTAGCATTTAATTTAGTTAATTGGCTAGCCTATTTAATTTGACTTGACATTAGTGGACCTAAATTAGACTTGTCATGACAAATAGTGAGCCAACATGGACTAGGCCCAATGAACCCATTCCCACTAATTAATTAAGAAGAATTAGTTTAATTGCAATTAGTTAGAGACTTCCAAAAAATACCCTTTCTTAATTATTTCTTATATTAGCATGTAAGGGCATAGTGGTCTTTGTACATTGATTAGAGAGGGGGGAACTTGGGGCCGGCCACATATAGGCCATTTCTCTCGCTCTCTTCTCTCATTTGCTCATTCATTATAGATCTTAAATTCTAGATCCCCAATTTTCCATTTTTTCTCTATTGATTTTCTACACAATTTCTCCATCAATTCTTTCCAAATTCATTCTATTCTCTCTCATTTTTATCACTCAAGGAGCATTAGAACTTGAAGAAGCAAGAAGCACAAGGAGAAAGAGCATTGGTGAAGAGATCGTGTCCGGATCGTGTCTAATTATATTTTTATTTGGAATCCATCTTCCAATTGGTAAGTCCTGAATTATCCTCTTATTGTAGCATCTTAATCATGAATTTGACCATTATGAATGATCCCGTGGCATAGGACAACCTATAGAAACAAGTTCTAGACTATTTGGCTATGTATTATGAGTTTTATGTTGTATTTTGTGTCAATTTTAGGAGAATTTTGAGATTGGCACATATTGTGTTTGTCAATAGGTCAATTGACCAAATTGACATGTGTTTGATTGTGTGTGACTAGTGTCATGTCCACAATTAGATACGTATAGGCCGTATCCCGACAATTTAGCGATACAGGTTGATTTGGGGGTTTTCTTTCAACACGGAGGTTTGAGCATGTCACATTTTGACACGAGCACGTAGATGAGTAGCTAACACCTCGTATTGCTTCTAATTGTGATTCTAGACTTGCTTGTATCCTTCAGGATACATTTGGTGGTGTGGTGGACCTGTATCGCAAGCGTATCATAGATTGAGTGTGATACGGGTGCGGTGCACTCCACGTATTTGATACTTTGCATTCTAATTTAAATTACCTTGGTTATAACTATTAGAGTATTATAATTATAGTTGTTATATGATATAGATATATATCTATATAGTTATAGCTATGTTTCTAAGTCATTTGTGATGTGTTGGTGGTCATTGGAGAGTAAAAAAGTTTATGTGCACTATTAGTATTAAGATGTGTAAGCATATATATATATATATATATATATATATATATATATATATGTGTGTGTGTGTGTGTGTGTGTGTGTGTGCATGTGTATGTGTGTGTATAGATATACGTATGTGAATGAGTGTATGTGTAGGTGTGTGTTTGTGTGCTAGGGGGAGATCGGATTAGCAGCAAGAAGCAGCAGCATAAGCAACATCATAAGCAGTGATAAGCAGCAGCAGCAGTAGCAGAAATAAGCAGCAGTAGTATGAAGCAGCAGCAGCAGAAGCAGTAAGCTGCAATAGCAACAGAAGCAGCAAGCAGCAGCATCAGAAGTAGTAAGCTGCAGCAACATAGATAAGCAGCGGCAGCAATAGTAATAAGCAGCAGCAGTAAGCAGCAACAATAAGTAGCAGTGCTTAGAGATTAAGTTGTAGATAAGCTAGTTAGTTAATATTGTTAGTTAGTTATGTATATATATTAGTTAAATTTAAGTTAGTATATAAGTATGTTAGAGTGAGTAAGTTAGTGTATTTATAAGTTGAGATAAGTTAGTACATGTCGGTTGTTAGTTAGTAATGTTAGTTGAGTTAGTGAATAGTTAAGTTAGTTAATATATATATATATATATATATATATATATATATATATACACTAGTTAGCATAAGTATTAGTATTGGTTAATATTATTTCTAGTTTACCTTAAGTTACACCAAGGTAATGAGAGTTGAGGTATCCTGGAGTATGTGTATTGAATACCAGATGAGTATGCTAGTTATGTTAGTTTGGTATAGTATTGATATAAGTTTTGAGTATAAGTGCATGTTAGTGTAATAGTGGGGTATGAATGGCTAGTTAGTTAACTGTTAGATATTGGATTACTTTGTGATACCAAGGTAATGTCAAGGTATTATTTTATACTCGAGGTATTGGGTTGTGTATCAAGAGGGGTGTGTAGGTGGTGTGATACCGTATTTGGCTCAAAGCCAAGTTATCCACTTAGCATTAGTTTAGCTAGGGATACTATATATTTTTATCTTGTATATATATATATATTATCGTATTTTCATATCTAATAATTTACGTATCTTATGATACGGTATAATGTTGGTATCCTAGTATCCTATTATAGCCTAGTTACATAGTGTATGGACCCAATATCCTAGAGATGGACTCATACAACCTAAAAATAGCTAGTTTGACCAAGTTTGACCTAGAGTTGACATAGTTTGACTATTTTGACTTAAAAATAATTTTATGACCTAGAATTTGATAGTTTAACTTATTTTTATTCCAAAATCTTGTATTAATGTAATATTCCATATATAGGTCCGTGTGACACCAGTTTAGATACCGTTTTGCATCATTTTCTCTGGACCACAGGCGGTTCATTCTCTAATAGTTTTCATTATTTGATAATTACTATAATACAAGTATTTAGAAATGTATTACTTGATTTCTGACACATGGGTACACGGATTAGTATACACATGGATCTTCAGTCATGAGATATACTTTATTGTTTTATTGTGTCTCGTGTTCTCATATGGTTAATAGACAATGTTTAATATTATACAATATTCAATGTTTAATTTTTTACAATGCCTTGAGTATCTTGCATCGTAACGTGCCATGGTTGGATCTATTGTACTAGTCGGGAAAATGAGAAGTATTAGCTAGATATGCGATCAAAGCCTAGACAATGTTCAATGTTTAAGTGGATAATATTTATCCAACGTTAAGTAGACAATGTTCAACCAAAGTCGATCACATATCTAACTAGTATTTCAAATACTTAGTATAGTTACAGTTCTTCACATATTCTATTTTATTGTCTTGTTCTATTTTATTGTGATCAGTGTATACCATATTGCTCTTGTTTACCTGTTTCTTTTACCATAACATGATATTGTTCATTGTTTCTCGTCTTGTATTATATTCTCTATTTCTGTTTATAGTCATTATGTCACGACCCGCACCCGGTATAGGGGCACGAGAGCGTGGGTACGTCCAGCCTACGCCGCAGCATCGGCGGTAGAACGCTGTCTAGGTCATGTAACTATCTAATCAAACTCACGTGAATACCCAATTCCATAAGGAGACGTGGATATCATAAAATAATGCTAGGAATACTCAATCACATAAACTAAAGCACGATGAGATATCAAGGCAAGCAAGAAATACAAGACAAGTCTAACGACAAAATAATTATACCTGCAAATCATTAACTTCCAATCCCCAAGTGTCGGAAACCAGTCTACTAAGGTCACAGTCTGGAAAAATATTTTCCAGTCAGGAAGGAGCAAAGTACATCTCTAAATAGCAGTTCTATATAAATAACATAAACTATGTAGCAGTTCTAGATGGAAACATACCAGATACATGTATAGGTACGAGAAATGTACAATGAAAGAAATACTGGAAATACTGTAAGTAAATGCAGGAAAAGAACAATATGTCAATGAGCAAGAATCCTATGACTAAGTGTGTGAGTACTAGCTTTAACATGTGATCGGCTTGGGAACTTGATCAGGCTGGTTACATGTGATTAGCTATGGTTCATGTAAGGTCAGGCTAACCGTTGGTTAGCTATAATGCATGTAGAGGTCAGGCTAATCACACGTAACAGCTATGGAGCATGTAAATGGTCAGGCCGCACCCGACGTGAGATGTGGGGTGAGCTATGGTGCATATAAAGTTGGGTATGATCACATATCTACACTAAAGTACTCCCCAAACCCCCGACTGGTATAGTAGATCCAATCATGGTACGCTATGGCACGGGATTCCCTAGGGAGGTAGCAAATCTCCCCGGGTCTCAGTGTCTGTACATGCATAAGATATCAAGGAAATAAGTCTTGTACAAGCTACACCATGAATAAGGAATAACATCTCATGACGAGATCCGTGTATACCAATCCGTGTAACCAATGTGTCAAGAACATGGATATTTACACTAGATACAGTGAACATAGGAGATATCATAAATTAGAAACTAATCAGAGAATGTACTCGCCTTGGGTCCTTAGCTGGTAATTATTGATGTCCCGTTCCAGAGTATCCCCTGGGTAAACCAACATTCCTATAAACATATCACAAAGCAAACCACATTTGCATCAGATGCTACGCTAACACACAGTCTATAAACACTGAAATTGGGACTACTCTAGGTATGATACTGGTCACCTAGTAGCTAGATACATAAATATACATAACTAAACTAACATATGTACTTACAATATATATATATCAAATTAAATACATATACAAAATATATGTATATATATATTAAATATACACTATACATATTTGATACACATTTTCTATATGAAAAATACAATACAATATTCAACATATATCATTTAAATATGTATATACCAATTTATCAAATACATACAATATATATTAAACATATACTATACTATACACATATACATTTTAAACATTAATTAAATACGTAATGTTCATATAAATATATTAGTATATACATATAAGTATACATTAAATACCTACACACATACCCACATTAATTATAAACCTTTACCACTGTCCCCGTGGAAACACCCGTACACACACAATATTTTTTTACTATTTGCATCACCACATTTATCATGTAAGAACGAAATTCGTATACCTGGTTAAACATATATTCACCCCTCACCACATTATTCTTATTCTCCTTTATTTCTATCTGAGGTTGAAATCGAAACACCCACACAAATCAATGCTAGATAATTACTTATATTCACACACATGCATCCCATTTATTCATCCCTAGCTAACACACACAATAACTTCCATTCGTTCAAGCCATCCGAACCCAGCTCTTTTCTTTAATTATTTTGCATTCATGCAAGCTCCTTTCTATACCAAGTCCATGTGCACCCACCATTCATATATTTACTATATACCATTCCTTTCACACACCATTAATTCAAGTCCATTGATCACTCGTTGAACCCGTTTCCCTTGCATAACCCATGCATGTATTTAATGACAACTCTATATACATAGATTCCTCTTCTTCTCATATAAATACTAACATTTTCCTCATCATCTGCTCATTTGATTCTCTCCAAATCAAATCACCCACAGACACATATATAACCCAGCAAAGCAACTACTAATAGTTCTAAATGGAGCAACAAAGTATCCTAATAGAAGGCTATTAAGAATGAAGAGAAAGTGTAGATCATTTACCAAAGAAAATGAGGGGAATGCTCAAAGCGAGGGGACGTCGTCGTTTCGAAGCGCGTCGACTGGTCTGCTCGCCAATGGATGGTTGAATAGTAGTTGCTGGCGGTCGTCCGGTCGTCGACGCTCGTACTCTTCAGCGACGATCAATTGTTGCTACTCAAGGGGTGGAAAATGGAATGGTGGAGGCGGTGGTGGTGATAATGGCGGTGGCAGTGGATGACTGCAGCGGCCCGCCGGAGTACATGTGGGGGTTGTCGGGATCTCGTGAAGAGGCCGGGCTGGAGTTGACAGCGCACCGCCGGATGAAGCTTGGCTGCGGTCGGGCGGCGCCGGAGTGATGAAGGAGGAGATGGAGGGGAGTCGGGGACTGGGCTGCCGGAGGGAGTCGACTGATCAGTGGGAAGGTAGTAGGGAGTCGGGCTTGATGGAGATGGTGGTGGATGTGATAGGTGGTGGTGGCGTTGGTCACAGCGGGACTGATGGCGGTGATGTTGGGAGCACGCCGGAGAGGATCGTGAGGGGGGCCAGACTGTGCGTGGAGGAGTGGAGAGCGGGGCGGTGTCGGGGTTGGCCGACCGGAGCACAGGGAATGGCCGGGAACAGTTGGAGCGGGGTCGGGTGGTCGAGCAGCGGAGCACCGGCGCCGGAGCTCATCGCAGAAAGGAGCAGCAGCGGCCGCCGGGGGATCGGCTCAGTCGCCGGACCGGACTGAGCAGCGGCCGGGTTCAGGGTGAACAGTAGGGAACAGTGTTCCCTCCCCTATCTATTATTTGAATTCAAATGAAAATTTAAGAAGAAGGAGAAAGAAAGAGGGAGAAAAGAAGAAGAGAAGAAAAGAGTTCATACGTTGGAGGAGAAATATGGGGGCTTGCTTGGGGATTAGGGTTTTCTAGGGAAATGGGTTGATGTGACATTATATAGGGAGAGAGGGTGTGAAATAAAGGGTTAGGATGCACCCAATTAAATGGGTGGTCGAGATTAAACATGAAGGAATTTCATATGGGGGGGAAAATGCAATTTGGTCCACAAGTAAATAATCTTTCCATTTGGTCTTGGACAATGGGGTGATGACACCTACAATTGAATAATTGCAACTTAGCCCCTTAAATTCGGGAAATTGCACAAACACAAAAAAATAACGAAAATTTGGCGGGCGATTCGGTGTCCGATATTTTGTAGGGTCAAGGGACGCTGTATGATCGGTATGGGCTCAATTAGCAGGACACTGGAATTAAATTGGGATTTCAATATCGGTAAAAATAGTATCCTCAATTTAATTAGAAAATAAATGCAAGTTGTGTTCAAAAATTAATTAGGAGTACATGGGGCCAAAATCAGGTCAGGTCATCTATACCAATAATGAAGAAGACTCAGAACAGAATATTACCCTAATTTGGGTCGCACGAAAAATAGGTCAAAATTGCCTCCAATTTTCGATTGGAACGCACAACGATACAAAAATAGGAATTTTTTTTTAAAATAACGTCCGCGACAATTTTTGTGCGGCTAGAAATAATGCACAGGGAGCAAAATTATGAGTTGCAAAAATAGCAGAATGGAAGGCGGGCATGTCTAGGGCAAGATTGTGAAATTTGTTGGAAGACAAAAGTCAGGGTAGCGCTCCAAATATCGAAGCAAAGGCAATGCGCAATAATTAATTAAAATATGGTAATTAATCACAATCTTCAATAATAAATTCTAGATAAAGTAATTAAATCCAAAATCCTATAATTCGGACAGGTGTTCGTCTACTGGGCTTCTAGGTCAATTCTGCTAGCAAAAAATAAATGAACACTGCATCTAATACTATATTTAATTACACATCACACATAATTATTTAAATCAAATATACTATCAGACAATTAATTAATTGTAACTACCATAATATTAAATATTGTAAAATGTCGAAAATATCCCTGTTTTCAGAACGTGCTAGTGACAAGTCTACCCACCTTAAAAGAATTTCGTCCTCGAAATTTAAAATCCTCATAGTAGTGTTTATCATACACATTATTATTTCTCTCAAAATTTAAATTCATCATCCATGAAATCAGGTTATAATCCACAGTGTCTTTTCATGACTTTTCAAAAATTTTGAAATTGTTGCATTCCGAAAAAATCCTCGAAATAAAATCAAGGTCTATTTTTATCAAAAATTTCCCGAAAGTTTTAGTTAATAATTCAATACTCGGAATTTAATATCCACTCCTCAAATTTGATTTTAATCTATGCACATATATAATTGTAATCTCGTCCCACAAGTTTTGAATTCAAACATTAGTCCATCAATAATTTTATTCCTCGATCTCCTCTTTCCTCAAAATACTTAATAATGCGACACCTATGGATCCTTCAAATGCAACGTCCGCAATAAAAATTTAAATTGCTATATTGCAATCAAATATACAAAATAATAATTTTCTAAATTTTCCTCAAATTTTAAAGATAACTTATATCACAATCAACCTTCCTGAAATTAACAATCATCAATTCTGCCATGTTAAATTTTTAATCCTTTATTTAAATTAGCGTTTATCCTCAATTTCAATCATACCTCTTTCCTTGTAAAACCAATGATCCAGCAATTCTGTTATATCAACTCATGAATGCTTATCATTGAATTTCTAATCATCTTGTCCCATTTTGTCAAGTCATAACCTTGTCATAGATCCTTGCTATGGTCAAAACCCCAACGATCATGGTCTAAGAAAATTTTTGCCCACAGTCTTACAACAAACAACTTATTGAAAACATGCATGGTTATGGTCTGTCTTATCATGGTATTGCATTCTCTGTCAGGGTGTACTACTAACTATATCCTAACAAGAAAAATCACGAATACAACCCATGGTACTAGGGAATCAATCAATCAGAAGACAAAAACAACATGAGAAAAAGAAAGAACCTGCTAACACATTACCTACAGTATCTCCTATCTCTAACATACACTTAGCTCTAGCAAATTCACTAACTAATTCATATTCCTGTACAACGGTACTCATATCAATTAATCATTAGTCCACAACATCCATGATTACATCCTCATTGCATACATCTGCTTATTAATACCTAAATCTGATACCAAGATTCTCCAATATAACCATGGTTCAATAATGCATCCAAGTTTGATACCTCTATCTCTTTAGTACCATACTCTCTGTCAGTTCCCGTTCCTACTACAATTGTTCATACTATTCTTATCACTCAAATGCACACCAAGTATAACACACCATACTAAGTACTGCTCTTTCCGATACAACTTTAGATGGACACCCTAGTCAGTCTGCGGTGCCATCTCAATCATGCTCAAGTCATCAGATCCTTACACATGTATATCATCTACTCATATATTAATATTCATCTCTTATCTACCCTAACATTAATCCTCAAATAATCGTCAAGGTTTAACTTCTCGATCAACTTAAAAATAAATTGCATATACCTCCTCAAAGTCAGAACTCAACATCGGAATAGAAATTTTAATCACTTCTAAAATCTTTGTAGCCTTGACCATGTTTATTGAATCACTATTTGAAATCCTCAAAATTTTAATGATACAATCTCAACTCTTCAATAATTCTCAAAGTAAAAATTTATTTCCACTCTTTAATTTATAAATCCACAAATATACATATAAGTGCTCACGGTCTTTAATACTCGAGGTGCATTCAATACCTCTATTGTCTATAACTGTGTACTAAATTGTACTGCCTGAATCACTTGTACTATTACCTCCAATGATCAAGGTTATCATCACATGTATTTTCTTCCATGATTTTCAATCTATATCAACTGGTATATCATCCGATTATCATCACGCAGAGTGCTTACTGTTTTGAGCGTCATTCTCGACTAACCCTCGATATAGAACCATTAGCACTCTTGGTATTATATTACTAGCTTCATTAATGAATCATCTCTTCAAGCTCATTATAACTCATGATTACATGTATCTACCATAACACTCATATTTCTTTACTCTCGTGGGTATGTGTATGGTTCCTCATCTCGATTGTTGTATATGTATTTTCCTGTAATCTTTTACAGCCTGTTAAACTGATCTGTGATATGCCTCACCAATTTCATTACTAATTCCGATATTTCTCCACTCATGACCGCTTATTAACTCTTTTATGCATATACAATTCCTTACCTTTAACACACCCGATATCAATCATCAAATTGAACATCATGCTCCATAAATCCTTAACACAATTCCTGGATACTTAATTGTTCACGTAGATCATCCAATTGCATAATCATGATTATCCAGGACGGGTATGTTGGCTCTGATACTAACTCTTGAACTATCACTGATACCCTATACTCTCCTTCTACTCACAGTCTCTAATGACCTTATCCTAGAACCATTGTTACAAGGTACTATGCTATGGGTTAATTCTAGATCAATGCCTAGTGCTCCCATGTCCAACTAGGAAATACTTACAAACTCACAAGTCACACTCAGTCAACTAATACAAGACACAACCAAAATTGTAAGTCACTAATTATCATACTAACAAGGAATCCTCAAAGAGAATAAGCTCAAAAAAGAACTGGATCAAGGACGGAAGATATCCTTACTGCTAGTAAAGAAAAGAAGCGATGGAACAAAGTCCTAGAATAACATAAATAGATAAGTCTTGAGATGATACTTTAAGAACCAATTTAAGATACAACCTGATAATCATACACGTCTGTCAGAAATCATGACACACAGAATCCTCGCAACGCCAGTAAGCATAGATGCGATAAACGACAGGTTCCGTAACTAAGGTATGCAACCCTATAATCATGTCATCTAGAATACTCGCCACGCCAACCGGTATGGCTGCAAGAGACTCTAAGTTTTATAACTACAGTATGTACATCCAAGTCTGGTTCCTACGTTCTCGTCACGACAGCTAGAATGGCTGCGATAAACTCTAGGTTCCATAACCAAAGTAGACGTTTTACCTTTCTCACTGTCCTCATCAATATATGTCATCAGATGATACCATAAATTCTAGTCCGTAAAATTTATCTCAATATGAAATCAACTCAACAACGATACCATGAATTAAAGTTAACAACTGGTCAACAAGAATAAACTCAATAATGATACCAAGATTTTAATTTAATAACTGATCACAAGGATCAAGTTTAGTAACAACAAGCGAGAGCGGACGGAAACAAGGAAAAAGATTTAAATTAGAAATTATAATAAGATTCTCAAGGGGTCGTCCCAGGAATCTCTCAAGAATTTGTGATTGAGTATCCTCTCTCATCCTAGTATCCTATGTCCTATATTCTATAGCAGGCACGCATTAGTACAACTAATACGTCGTACTACCATGACATCGCACAACTTGCGAAGTTCGACCTGCATGGGCCACCACTAAAAACGTGTCACGACCCGCACCCGGTATAGGGGCACGAGAGCGTGGGTACGTCCAGCCTACGCCGCAGCATCGGCGGTAGAACGCTGTCTAGGTCATGTAACTATCTAATCAAACTCACGTGAATACCCAATTCCATAAGGAGACGTGGATATCA
Organism: Iris macrosiphon; assembly: GCA_036927795.1. Classification (NCBI taxonomy): domain Eukaryota; kingdom Viridiplantae; phylum Streptophyta; class Magnoliopsida; order Asparagales; family Iridaceae; genus Iris; species Iris macrosiphon. Next base: position 42,568,862 of record JAYESA010000012.1, read on the forward strand.
TAAAATAATGCTAGGAATACTCAATCACATAAACTAAAGCACGATGAGATATCAAGGCAAGCAAGAAATACAAGACAAGTCTAACGACAAAATAATCATACCTGCAAATCATTAACTTCCAATCCCCAAGTGTCGGAAACCAGTCTACTAAGGTCACAGTCTGGAAAAATATTTTCCAGTCAGGAAGGAGCAAAGTACATCTCTAAATAGCAGTTCTATATAAATGACATAAACTATGTAGCAGTTCTAGATGGAAACATACCAGATGCATGTATAGGTACGAGAAATGTACAATGAAAGAAATACTGGAAATACTGTAAGTAAATGCAGGAAAAGAATAATATGTCAATGAGCAAGAATCCTATGACTAAGTGTGTGAGTACTAGCTTTAACATGTGATCGGCTTGGGAACTTGATCAGGCTGGTTACATGTGATTAGCTATGGTTCATGTAAGGTCAGGCTAACCGTTGGTTAGCTATGATGCATGTAGAGGTCAGGCTAATCACACGTAACAGCTATGGAGCATGTAAATGGTCAGGCCGCACCCGACGTGAGATGTGGGGTGAGCTATGATGCATATAGAGTTGGGTATGATCACATATCAACACTAAAGTACTCCCCAAACCCCCGACTGGTATAGTAGATCCAATCATGGTACGCTATGGCACGGGATTCCCTAGGGAGGTAGCAAATCTCCCCGGGTCTCAGTGTCTGTACATGCACAAGATATCAAGGAAATAAGTCTTGTACAAGCTACACCATGAATAAGGAATAACATCTCATGACGAGATCCGTGTATACCAATCCGTGTAACCAATGTGTCAAGAACATGGATATTTATACTAGATACAGTGAACATAGGAGATATCATAAATTAGAAACTAATCAGAGAATGTACTCGCCTTGGGTCCTTAGCTGGTAATTATTGATGTCCCGTTCCAGAGTATCCCCTGGGTAAACCAACATTCCTATAAACATATCACAAAGCAAACCACATTTGCATCAGATGCTACGCTAACACACAGTCTATAAACACTGAAATTGGGACTACTCTAGGTATGATACTGGTCACCTAGTAGCTAGATACATAAATATACATATCTAAATTAACATATGTACTTACAATATATATATATATCAAATTAAATACATATACAAAATATATGTATATATATATTAAATATACACTATACATATTTGATACACATTTTCTATATGAAAAATACAATACAATATTCAACATATATCATTTAAATATGTATATACCAATTTATCAAATACATATAATATATATTAAACATATACTATACTATACACATATACATTTTAAACATTAATTAAATACGTAATGTTCATATAAATATATTAGTATATACATATAAGTATACATTAAATACCTACACACATACCCACATTAATTATAAACCTTTACCACTGTCCCCGTGGAAACACCCGTACACACACAATATTTTTTCACTATTTGCATCACCACATTTATCATGTAAGAACGAAATTCGTATACCTGGTTAAACATATATTCACCCCTCACCACATTATTCTTATTCTCCTTCATTTCTATCTGAGGTTGAAACCGAAACACCCACACAAATTCAATGCTAGATAATTACTTATATTCACACACATGCATCCCATTTATTCATCCCTAGCTAACACACACAATAACTTCCATTCGTTCAAGCCATCCGAACCCAGCTCTTTTCTTTAATTATTTTGCATTCATGCAAGCTCCTTTCTATACCAAGTCCATGTGCACCCACCATTCATATATTTACTATATACCATTCCTTTCACACACCATTAATTCAAGTCCATTGATCACTCGTTGAACCCGTTTCCCTTGCATAACACATGCATGTATTTAATGACAACTCTATATACATAGATTCCTCTTCTTCTCATATAAATACTAACATTTCCCTCATCATCTGCTCATTTGATTCTATCCAAATCAAATCACCCACGGACACATATATAACCCAGCAAAGCAACTACTAATAGTTCTAAATGGAGCAACAAAGTATCCTAATAGAAGGCTATTAAGAATGAAGAGAAAGTGTAGATCATTTACCAAAGAAAATGAGGGGAATGCTCAAAGCGAGGGGACGTCGTCGTTTTGAAGCGCATCGACTGGTCTGCTCGCCAATGGATGGTTGAATAGTAGTTGCTGGCGGTCGTCCGGTCGTCGACGCTCGTACTCTTTAGCGACGATCAATTGTTGCTACTCAAGGGGTGGAAAATGGAATGGTGGAGGCGGTGGTGGTGATAATGGCGGTGGCAGTGGATGACTGCAGCGGCCCGCCGGAGTACATGTGGGGGTTGTCGGGATCTCGAGAAGAGGTCGGGCTGGAGTTGACAGCACCGCCGGATGAAGCTTGGCTGCGGTCGGGCGGCGCCGGAGTGATGAAGGAGGAGATGGAGGGGAGTCGGGGACTGGGCTGCCGGAGGGAGTCGGCTGATCAGTGGGGAGGCAGTAGGGAGTCGGGCTTGATGGAGATGGTGGTGGATGTGATAGGTGGTGGTGGCGTTGGTCACAGCGGGACTGATGGCGGTGATGTTGGGAGCACGCCGGAGAGGATCGTGAGGGGGGCCGGACTGTGCGTGGAGGAGTGGAGAGCGGGGCGGTGTCGGGGTTGGCCGACCGGAGCACAGGGAATGGCCGGGAACAGTTGGAGCGGGGTCAGGTGGTCGAGCAGCAGAGCGCCGGCGCCGGAGCTCACCGCAGAAAGGAGCAGCAGCGGCCGCCGGGGGATCGGCTCAGTCGCCGGACCGGACTGAGCAGCGGCCGGGTTCAGGGTGAACAGTAGGGAACAGTGTTCCCTCCCCTATCTATTATTTGAATTTAAATGAAAATTTAAGAAGAAGGAGAAAGAAAGAGGGAGAAAAGAAGAAGAGAAGAAAAGAGTTCATACGTTGGAGGAGAAATATGGGGGCTTGCTTGGGGATTAGGGTTTTCTAGGGAAATAGGTTGATGTGACATAATATAGGGAGAGAGGGTGTGAAATAAAGGGTTAGGATGCACCCAATTAAATGGGTGGTCCAGATTAAACATGAAGGAATTTCATATGGGGGGAAAAATGCAATTTGGTCCACAAGTAAATAATCTTTCCATTTGGTCTTGGACAATGGGGTGATGACACCTACAATTGAATAATTGCAACTTAGCCCCTTAAATTCGGGAAATTGCACAAACACAAAAAAATGACGAAAATTTGGCGGGCGATTCGGTGTCCGGTGTTTTGTAGGGTCAAGGAACGCTGTATGATCGGTATGGGCTCAATTAGCAGGGCACTGGAATTAAATTAGGATTTCAATATCGGTAAAAATAGTATCCTCAATTTAATTAGAAAATAAATGCAAGTTGTGTTCAAAAATTAATTAGGAGTACATGGGGCCAAAATCAGGTCAGGTCATCTATACCAATAATAAAGAAGACTCAGAACAGAATATTACCCTAATTTGGGTCGCACGAAAAATAGGTCAAGATTGCCTCCAATTTTCGATTGGAACGCACAACGATACAAAAATAGGAATTTTTTTTTTAAATAACGTCCGCGACGATTTTTGTGCGGCTAGAAATAATGCACAGGGAGCAAAATTATGAGTTGCAAAAATAGCAGAATGGAAGGCGGGCATGTCTAGGGCAAGATTGTGAAATTTGTTGGAAGACAAAAGTCAGGGTAGCGCTCCAAATATCGAAGCAAAGGCAATGCGCAATAATTAATTAAAATATGGTAATTAATCACAATCTTTAATAATAAATTCTAGATAAAGTAATTAAATCCAAAATTCTATAATTCGGACAGGTGTTCGTCTACTGGGCTTCTAGGTCAATTCTGCTAGCAAAAAAATAAATGAACACTGCATCTAATACTATATTTAATTATACATCACACATAATTATTTAAATCAAATATACTATCAGACAATTAATTAATTGTAACTACCATAATATTAAATATTGTAAAATATCGAAAATACTCCTGTTTTCGGAACGTGGTAGTGACATATTATACATTAATTAGAACTGCTATTGGGTTATACTTTGCTCCAATCCTGACTGGATATATTTTTCAGATAACTGGTTAGTGAGGATGTATCCCACTTACTACGGGCTAGCAGATAGAGTGTCACCTGAGGATATAGTACCAGATTTTGAGGCCATTTAGATTTCCATATCTTGTAGTAGTTGTTTCTAGTTAGACTTTGGATTGTATTGTTATTTTGAATCCTTGAGTTGTGTTTAGATGTTGAGTTAGACCTGTGATGTATTAAGACTTGTATTTTTTTCTTCTATTCCATATCGTGCTTACATCTTCCTTTAGTTTTTATATGTGATTGAGTATTGACTACCCTTTATTATATTATCATATTGCTCCTCCATTTGGAGTTGAGATGACATGACATGATGGGCATTATATATATTTTGTGTGAGATGTTAGATAGTATAAAAGACCAAGAAAGCGTTATACCGCCGATGCTACGGCGTAGGAGTTGACCACCTGGAAGCCTACGACGACTCCAAACTGATAGTCAATCAAGTCTGAGGCGAGTACAAAGTCCGGAATGAAGACTTGATTCCCTACCACCGAGCTGCGCTTGGAATAATCTCCATATTTGAGGGATTCTTCATAGAACACGTCCATCGGCTGTAAAATATTGAGGCTGACGCCCTGGCTGGTCTCGCAGCCTCTTTAGTTGTTCCAACCAATGTTCATAAGATGATCACCATGGTCGCTCAAGAGCTGGTCAGCCCAAAGAATAACCTCTATCTGTACCTAAGATACTCTGTAGAGACAAGCACCGACTCCCAAGACTGAAGACTTCCATTTATCGATTACACGGTCTAATAAATTCTCTCCGAGAATCCAAAAAAAGCTATTTCCATACGAAGACGTTCCCTCCGGTTCTATTATGATACGGCTAATAAAATTCTCTATCGCCGCTCATATGATGGTCTTCTGTTACGATGCCTATCGAATGCATAAGCGAAATGTGCACTTCGGGAAGCCCATGACGGCGTCTGAGGTGCCCACCAACCTGGACCTAAGCTACATGATTGTCTCAGGCGTTTGGGCTATTACTGGCCAACGATGGTAGCAGATGCCGTTGACAACACAAAAAAGTGCCAAGCGTGTCAGATTAACGTAGATTTTATCCACCAACCCTCGGAGTTCCTACACCCGACCATTGCGTCTTAGACATTCGAGGCATGGGGATGGATATCATTGGACCAATTAGTCCACCTTCGTCCAATGGACATTGGTTTATCTTAGCCATTACCGACTACTTCTCCAATTAGGCGAAAGTAGTACCACTCATAGAAGTCAAGATATCAAATATGATCAGCTTCGTCAAGCATCACGTCATATACCACTTCATCTTGCTATGAAGGATCGTCCATGACAATGATCCATAATTTGTAAGTCGTGCGTTCTACCGGTTCTGCGACAAAATATAGCGTCAACTACCTATAACCCAGCAACGAATGGTTTGGCTGAGGCATTCAACAAAATCATCATCAAGCTCCTCAGGAAGTTCGTGTCTTCTAAAAAGTACGACTGTAATGAAAAGATCGAAGAATATCTATGGGCCTACCGCAAAATGGTTCGAACACCAACCGACAATACGCCCTTCTCCTTGGTTTACGGAGTGAAGCAGTCGTTCCCCTTGAGATCCAGATTCCCTCGCTCCGATTGGCTCCATCTAATCTCATCAAGTCTTCCACTAATAACTTGGTTGCAGTTTTTGCGAAAGAACTAGGTTAGGGAGAAATCCTTCTACTTTTACCTCCATGCGCAAGGCTTGGCCGAGCACATGAAATTGGTGTAAAAGTGAAGCTTCCATCGTCTGATTTACGCAACATGATTAGTCACAAGCATAAAATGAGAGAACAACCCTCGCACTTGATGTTTCTCCTCAAAGACACACTTGTGCCAACATCATCATCAACTGCTATACCAAGGTGCCAATCCCTCCAACCAGACAGTTAGTGTTCCAGCGATTATAACCTGCGGTACCGATGAAAAAGAATTGTCCATCGCTTTATGTTGCTCAACATGGAGGTCTTCACCTATGAAGAAGATATCGAAGAAAATCTCACCTAACCTAAGTGTGTCAGTCAACACATTGCGAAGCCGTCCGAGGGAAAACAAACAAGTACTTACTAAAGGGGTATTCCGGGGCACACACTCAAAAACTGAGACTGGGGGTAGTCATGCCCTCCCAATTGAGGCTACAATTGGAGCTGGGGGTAGTAATTCTCCGGTGTTCCATGATAATCCATCCTTCCAAGAGGACAGTGAATCTCGGCGCACGGATGACAGCTTAACAGGGTATAGCCATACCTTCCAGGATGAGCCTGCAACTGAGATTGGGGGTAACAATCCTTCCAACGATGAAAGTGACGCAATACTGCCCACTCTCTCCGAGAACAACGAGACTCAGACATCGAAGGCAGAAAGTGAGACATCCACCTTCCCGTCCACCTCTTCCTACGTAATGCCAGTATACATGGTAGGAGATAAGCATGACGCATGATCCAGTAACCATTAACGCCTTGAGGCACTTGAAGCCATGATGCAGACTTTGACTCTTACAATGTTAGAACTTAAAGAAAACTTAGTCCTAATACAACCACAGACCTCGGGACAAATAAACCTGGACCAGAGAACCAACGAGGAATCCGGTATGCCTGATCGGCTCCTCATATCGTAAGAAGTTTGATCGAACCTTGATTTTTTGTCGCTCTTCTTCCAAATGATATCCAGGAGACTCTTAGGGACTTGTTTGCCCACATTGATGCTCGGGACCCACATTGATGCTCGGGATAATCAAGACAGGCTCTAGAGGCTTAGAATCCGGCAGCCCTATCCTCCCGAGTGGGATAACGTGGTATACCCTTCCAAATACAAGCTGCTATCTCTGACTAAATTCGACGAAAAGACATCACCGCGTCAATACATGAGATACTTTCAGTCCACAACGGGTCACCTACCTCGGGATGACGCCTTACTCACCAACTTGTTCGTCGAAACACTATCTGGGATTCTGTAGTCTCACAGATAAGTGTATTTCGTCCTTTGAGGACCTGAAGTCCATTTTCCTCGTCCGATTCTATGAAGGATGGATAGATATAACCATGTCATCTCTGAAGGATATTACCCCAAGGGGACAGGGAACTTGTACGAAATTACATCGAACGTTTCCGGTAAGCGACATTAAAATTGCCTCCTAACATCTCCGAATCTTCGCTAATGGACACATGTCGAAAGAACCTTCTACCAGTAGTAAGAATCTGGACGACATCTGGCCTATTCAGTGATTGGACGACATTTATCATAAGTGCGTCTGCTACAGACAAGAGAGCGAAAGACGCTCGCTTATTGGGACTCCAAGCTCCCCGTATTGAATGTCACGTTCCGATCTCCCGTAAGAATTAATCGTCCCCGCTAATAGCAAATCACCGCGCCAGCGCTCCCACGGAATGATCGTTCCCATCTGGACATGATACCGTACGAGCAGAAGCTATGCCTGTATAAAACCATGAATCGAACAGGCAAAAAAATATCTAAGCCACAGAGTTGCATAGATAGTCCGAATGCAGCAGAATAAGAAACGAACAGGCGATTGGTAACAAGTTCACAGAGTTGTCATAGCGAAAGCATTGAATAACATAAGTATGGAAGTAAAACAAGCACTTTATTGATATTGAACAAGTATTACAAGCGGCGCTAGGCCGAGATTACAAGTCGCTCAAGTCCTCTCTTGAAACAATAAAAGCACGCCAAGTGGCTACAGTTGTGGAATGATACATAGGCACTGTTCTAACATTATATCTTGTATATACGCTTTAGCTCCGGACGCAATGCTCCAGGGCTCCAGAGAGAAGTCAATGCCTTAGCTCGCACGAAGGTGCTTTTCGCACCGAACGAAGTTCTCTCACACCCTACAAGCAATCTGGTGGGTTATCAGTATATGAATGCACTGGTGGGGAGGCTTTTCTTCCGCTCGACAAATCTAAACACGTTATATAGGTTCCGTGCACCATCTATTAATGTATCTTTCTAGTCTTACCTTAGTATCAGTTTTATGGCATAATGAAGAGCCTAACTCGTGTGGTGGTGCGCCGTACGATATAAGAGAAACTCGACAAAACGTACCAACTTACCATCTATCATTCCCTGTCCAAGGTAAACCAAGTTAAACCAAGCATGAGTATATACATATAAAATCCAAGAAAAATTGTATAGGCAAACACGAGTGTCACACGCGGGGGTCTGATTTCAGGTGCACGAGTTACACGAATTACTCAAATATGTTGTACTCAGGAGGGTTGTAATAGATTGATCAGGTTATTCAAACTATGTATAAATATATTATACTCATAATCGTTCAGGTATTTCAGATTACTGGATGTGATATAATAACTCGCACACGGATTACCGCTAAGCGAGGATGACTTATCTATATGAACAAGAGTCACTGGCATAGCCAGAAAGGACGAGTTATAGTCATAAACGAGGATGGTGTGCAACATAAAGTATATGAGGTGCTACACGCCATCCCATTCTGTATATGAGACTATCAATCTTAGAGCGAGGATGGCACAGCGTGAGGCCACACGCTATCATGCTTGTACATAAAAAAGATTGATGCGTGAGTTCCATCCGGATCAGATCGGCCCCGGTGTCCTGGAGACCGTCCGTGGAACAAGATTCAAGAATCTTCCTTGTTTAACAAGTTGTCCGCGACATGCAAGTCTTGGGTCTTCCAGATTCACAACATGACATGATAATTCTTGATTCTTGTTTTGAACGAATGTTGCTCCATGAGTTGTGATTCTTGTTTTACTTGACATGATTCTCGTTCAAAGTTTAACTTGACTTGATGCATTCTCCTAGTTTGGGAACTGCCTTGGTGACCTAACGATCCGGAATACTTACATATTCATATTTCACAGAAGGACTATTTGATAGTCTTCTGGCTAACTAGATGCATGCACGATATGGATAGTGTAATAGGATCGCGACATAAAATTATATGAAAAGCATTAAAACGAAACAAACGAGTACAAGTTAGCATGTATGCAGGCAAGCATTGTATTTGTTGGAAGCATAAGCATAAGAAAAAATATTGTATAGTCTACCTTAGAACATAAGCCTTTACGTTAGCACGGTTCTAATGGGTAGTACGAGAAGTAAAATTGTACAGGGACATATCGAGCGACATAATCCATAAGACGAGCAGTGTAACAAGTGAAGCAGTGCAATATGAAGAATATATAAAGATCTACTCGAGGCATAGCGGGGTCTACTTGCACGAAGCAAAAGTAGCATGCGAGGATCCAATTATAAACCAAGTTTCATTTCCATGTTCTAACACAAGCAATACAAGATGGAATTATTTTCTTAGCTAGGTGCGTTGTATTCTTTATTAGCATACAAGGGGTGATTCACCTAACGACTAGCATGTATCGTCCATATTTTAAGTGTGCAGGCTAAGCAAAAACAAGTTTATCGTAGCCACCCACTTTAGCGATGATTCGCTTCGGTCGAGTGACACTCCGAGCGAGCCTTTGAAAGTCTAAGTCTGAACTCCTGAAGGGCCAAGTCTGGAATCCTTTGCCTCAAACGAGTCTTCTCGCTGAGCAAGGCGGGTCGGGTCGTTGTACTTGTGCTGTTTGAATTGGCTATCCGCTTGAACGGAACGAGTCGTTACATTATACACCACTCAGAAAAAGTCTTGTTCTCGAGACTTCTTGAGCGCAAACTGTTCTATCGAATACTATCGAATCTATCTCAAGCATATCAATCTGTGTCACGTGTGTGCTAGGTCTATTTTATTGAATGACTCTATCATTCAATCCAAGCTTAGCGTAGAATATATCGAATACTATCGAATCTACTGCACCTTAGCGTAGAATATATCGTTTAACGTAGGATACGTTATAATCCATCCTGAATAACGATCTAAAGCTGAGGCAAACTTATCCAAATTGTTATACTCGTCCATGCGAATCTAACATATTCACTTGCACTAGCATTTGAGATCAGCATATTGCGAGTCTGGATCGTGCACATATTCAAAGCGTCCATCAAACATATGCATGTCAACCAACTTAGTGATACCGAAGTCTTTACACTCGAGTTTAAAATATCATTGATTCTTGGATCGTGTACATATTCAAGGCATCCATCAAACATATACATTCAACCAAACTTAGCGATAGCAAAATCGAACAAGCTACTTGCGAGAATCTCCAAGGTTCTCGTCTTATAAATCACGATGATACCTCCAACATGGTCAATCAAAATCTAAGTCATTCCAATCCCACTCAAACCAAGCATTGTACTAACATCAAGCACGATCTGTCCAATCTACCGATTAACGTCCATTCCATTCGTGTCAAAAAGAGCACATACTTACTGTTCCAAGTCTAACTCTAAGTCTTGCTGCCCCAGTTCTATGGCTTGCTCAAGCAATACTCTAAAGTAGGTTACACAAGTTCTTTCACCCATCACAGGTCGTCTACCTAATTACTAGGTTAGCTAACAAGGTCATAGGTATAAGTTTAAGCATACAATTCATCGTGCAAATTTGTCGCACGATGCTCGCCCCAATTCCTAAGGTCAAACCATTGTTCATTTTTACAAAATATTCTACCCAAGCTTGTTTTGCTCAGATTTCTAAACATAGAGCACAAATTATCTTACTCACGTTAACACATTCGTTTGTACAGGGTCTGAGTCCGTTCAGTCAAATCTATGATATATCCATATTGCATGTCAAGCCTAACAATTCGTAAAGTCTATCTCCTCAAAAATGTTTTGATAGAACCCATATGTCCATTCTAAGTCTAGACCACCAAGTCACGATTAAATTTACAACCACTGATCTCAATCATAAACTCTAAGTCGTCCAACAAGATTCATATATCCGTTTACGAAACCATCAAGCGTGTCTTACTCCATGTTCTAGACTAACTTATCCTTGAAACACTTTCGATTCATTTGTATTCCCAAACTCATCTTATCATGTCGAACCACTAGTCAAGACGATCCTTCAATTGTCACGCTCCGGTCTTCTATAAGTTCAGTCATCCTTGTTGGACATGAGATCACCACGCCAACGCTCCCGCTGGATAATCGTCCTAATCCGGACGTAACGCATATACGAGCATGGAGTTACGCTACACAAGACAATAACATCGAATATTATGGTTATCATCAAAATGATCGAGACACCTTATCATTTACACTTTACTCCATCCAAGCTATATATATATATATATATATATATATATATATATATATATATATATATATATATATATATATATATAGCATAATTCGTCTAGCTAAATCGTCCAACTTCAGTGTTACCGTTCGATCAATCCGTAGTCTACTTCTAGCATTCCTCAAACAACTAAGTTCAATACTCAAGCCAAAGTCTATCCACCTTCGTTACGTTCCATTTTTATCGAGTTGGTCTGAATAATCACCAAACATGTTCCCGTGAGTTCGATCATCCCCGCCATAAAATTATTATGCCAGGGCTCTCACGGGACAATCGTTCTCGGTCGGGCTTGATTGTTGAGGGTTATCTTTCAAACTAGATTCAAGATCATTCTTCCAAACTCTAGATCGAATCTGTTATCACTTACCTCTTTCATTGAACCACAATATTCCTTTTCTTGTATCAATCTGTGCTATCTTTCAATTATCGATACCATGACAAGTCTATAAATTCGAAACCACAATATCCATTCTCGGGCTAACTTCTATTGAGTGATATCCTACTCAAGTTTAAATTTGTTTGATTCAATTTAAAATCGCTCGTACGATCCATCAAGTTCCATTATCTTGAGTCCCTATTCAATATAAGCCTTATCACTTGTTCAACACATTCCCAAATCGTTCAAATCAATTATCGTACAAGATCTCTTAATTTGTTTGAATATTTCTAAAATAATCCATACACCACTCAGGAATCGAGTTATCCTATTAAATCCTCAATCGTGTTCGCATCACTCGCTAGCATATTCACCAAGTCGTTCCTTAGAACTCCAATACGATACCTAAGCATCGCTATGATAAATCTTAATCTTATATATATATTTCTGTTGATAATCATCCAAGTAAACCATATTTAATTTGTATCTTCCAGATATGAAATACCATCCGAGATATTTCCCAAAATCCAAGCACGATTCTCTATATTCGTCTTAGCGATAATCTGATAATATTTCTATCGGTTGTCATTCTATGTATGACTTGTCCTTATCTGAACGATATTCCAATCTCGCTTTCAAACTAGCTCGTACCAAAGGGTCTTGGCACACGATACTCAACACAACTTAGCCAAAAAGCTGTGTGCATAGCTAACCGTCTGAATTATATTCTATCTCGTACACTAACCAGTTAGGTAATCACGTATAGGTATTCGGGTTCACACATAACTTACAAATTTTAGAACGAGTCTATTTCCACAAAGTCTAACACAGGTCGGAATAATGGCCTTCGTATAACTATCCAATTCTAGCGATCATATCATTCACATACAAAATTTTAAAATTATTTAAACTCATTGTATGGAATATCCCAACGGGTCAATGAGAGAGAGTGTATGCATATAACCCATGAACGAGCTTTCGAAACTGAGAAAATCGATAAAAAGTCCAAAGATGTAAAGCCCATGCTCTGATACCAATATATCACGTCTCGATCTCCCATAGGAATCAGCTGTCCCCGCTAGGCGTAAATTACCGTATCAGCAATTTCATGGGACGATCATTCTCATTTGGACGTGATGCCGCATGAGCACAAGATGCGCCCGTGCAAGGCCATAAATCAAACATGTAAAGAAATATCTAAGCTATAAGGTCGCACAGATAGTCCGAATGCAGCGGAATAAGAAATGAATAGGCGATTGGTAACAAGTTTACATAGTTTTCATAGAGAAAGTAATGAATAACACAAGTATGGAAGTAAAATAAGTAATTTATTGATATTGAACAAGTATTACAAGCGGCGCTAGACCGAGATTACAAGTCGCTCAAGTCCTCTCTCGAAACAATAAAAGCGTGCCAAGTGGATATAGTTGTAGAATGATACATAGGCGATGTTCCAACATTATGTTTTGTATATGTATTTCAGCTCCGGACGTAATGCTCCAAGGCTCCAGAGTGAACTTCATGCCTTAGCTCGTATGAAGGGAGTTTCTGCACCAAACGAGATTTTTGCGCACCCTGCAAGCAATTTGGTGGGTTATCAATACATGAATGCACTGGTGGGGAGGCTTCTCGCCCACTCGACAAATCCAAACATGTTATATAGGTTTCGTGCACCATCTATTAAGTTATCTTTCTAGTCTTGCCTTAGTATAAGTTTTATGGCATAATGATGAGCCTAACTCATGTGGCGGTGCACCGTACGATATAAGAGAAATATGGTAAAATTTACCAACTTATCATCCATCATTCCCTGTCCAAGGTAAACCAAGTTAAACCAAGCACGAGTATATACATATAAAATCCAAAAAAAATGTATATGCAAATACGAATGTTACACGCGGGGTTCTGATTTCAGGTGCACGAGTTACACGGATTACTCAAATGGGTTATACTCAGGAGGGTTGCAATAGATTGATCAAGTTGTTCAAATTATGTATAGATGTCTTTTACTCATAATCGCTCAGGTGTTTCAGATTACTGGATGCGATGCAATGACTCGTACGCGGATTACCGCTAAGCGGGGATGAGTTATCTATATAAACATGAATCACTGGCATAGCCATAAATGATAAGTTATAGTCATGAACGAGGATGGTGTGTAACATAAAGTACATAAGAAATTATACGCCCGTCATGTACATGAGACTATCAATCTTAGAGCAAGGATGGTAGAACCGTGGGCTCAAAAATTATGGATATGCACAGGACTGCCAAATTTTGACAGTCATATTTTTTTGGACTGCCAAAATTGTTGCCCCATGCATAAGACTGACAAAATATTGGTCGTCCTAGAATTATCAAAAATATGTTGTCCCCTAGTGATTTTTTTATTACTTTTAACATTTTTCTTAGGAAAGGAGGATGGATAGATAGAATGAAAGTTAGAAGAAGAATATTAAAGGTAATTAAGTGTCATGCCCTGCTCACAGAATACTGGATAAATACGAGGACTGACATGGCCAACCATACCTTGCAAAATATCGAAGTAAGCCACAATATGCTAAGGTTGTCTAGAAGACAAATATGTGGACTCTAGCATGCTATGACGTCAGTCCTAAGGCCGACAATTCCAAGTATCTCAATCCATCAACAAAAATTTCAAGAGTATATCATATATAAAAGTAAGGAGACGTCACAAATTATATGTCATATATGATCATGAAGCTAGTGAATACAAGATGATGCACTAGCAGAGTATAATTATGCATGATCAAATATATCAGCCATGGTCTAATATATACATCATGTTCACCAAAGTCAGAGGAGTAATCTCAGAACAAAAGGGCTAATACTAGCCCTTGCTAAACACCACATAACGAGATAACACTACGAGGGGTGGAAGAAGGAAACTCACTCACAAGTTTCGGCTGCAGTCCTACGAGTGCGAGCCATCTTTCTGGAAGTACGATGGATCATGTGTCTCCTCAGCTAGTCAAACAAAACCAGTGGGGTCAGAACCCCAAGCAACAAGTACTATAAAGGAGCTCAAGGTGTTAATAAAAATCATAATCAGCAGAAATAAGAGACAAACGAATAACTAAATAAATACGGGTTGAGCTTTGTACGATACCAATATACTTGTCTCTTTAAAATAACTACAAGGACTGGTGCACTGATAACAAACTAACTATAAAGAAAGATACGAAGACAAGTGGCAAGAGGGCATATGAACTACTCTGGATCAGGACCACAACCTTTAAACCAAACAAGGATCGTGTTTCAGACCTTCACCCGAGCAGAACTTTGCACTCTAACCACGCGCCGAAAGAAAATAGAATATAACATGGCAAGCTTGTCAGACAAGGCAAAAAACATATCACGGCCAAATATACCTACGACTTGCTATAATTAACTAACTAGAGTTATCACAAACCTATTTAATAACAAATGCATGTTTGAAGAATATCGCTACCACCAGCACTGCAGTCAACTCGGATGGCCAAGGGTACGCTAGTCTAGTACTTATAGTGCAGATCACAAACAATGATGGATAAAGAACTAAAGCAGATAACTGATAGCATAACACAATATAACGTAGGCATAAACTAGTTTTTGAAAATATAAATAAATTTTGTAAATAAGATTGGTTTTGAAAACATGAAGAGGTTTTATAAATGAAATTGGTTTTGTAAACATAAACTTGTTTTGTAAACATAAAGAGGTTTTGTAAACATAACTTATCTGTAAATTATCTTGTAACATAAACAGAAACTAAAACATAACTGGAACGTATACTAGAATGCACATACTGAAATACATAATGTTATGAACCGTGGCTCAATAACAACAACTTATAGTGCCGCAACACAAGTAAACTTGGCCAGTCATGGAGCCCTTGCCTAGCAGGGTTGGCCCATGTTGCATGGGGCCCTTGGAGATCGGGGTAGCCGGTAGCGCAATATTTTTTTCTTCCAATGATCTAGTCGATGTTTATCTCGTTTAATCATTATTTCAAGTTTTTGAGTCGTGGACACTCGAGAACTTCCTAGAATGATGAGTTTCGAGTGCGAGCTATTCACGAGTTATCACTGACGAACTTATCGTATCCGTGACACACGATACATTGGACAATACTCACACTCGATTGTCCGATGCCAAATGCAATAGGTTAATGTTACGCCCCATATCCAGAATACTGGAGAGCGGAGGAATGACTCAGCCAACCACACCAACATAAATGTTAAACCAAGCAAAGGGCCCAACGTGCGCAGAAAACAATAGGCGCACAAACACACAAAAACAAAGTTGGAGCACTTTGGCAAGAAAATGTTACGAAAGTGCACGAACTACAAAGGGGTGGTGCACTTTGTCAAGTTAACCAACACGACGCACTTGACAAAAGTGCGCGGGCAAGAATAAGGCATGCTTTAAAAGAATGTATGAGCAAGCTAGCTAAAAGATAAAATACACAATCCGAATTCAAAGCTCGTCAGTCAAGAAACTCGTCAGTCGAGGAGCATACAAATCAATAACACATAAATCAAGAAATTAACCAAAGTTTTGTTCCTAAGGAAACAAAGAGGGAAGAAAGTGCGCGAGCAGACCAAATATATGAAAAGTGCGTCGGCTGACGAAAAAATAAAAAAGTGCGCCAGATTGCCAAATGCGAAGAAAGTGTGTTGACTAACTGCGGCACACTTTCTCTTAATTTTTCAGAGAGAACTTTGATTGAATATGCACCAAAGTGCGTCAACTGGGTTTTCTCTCGAAAGTGGGCCACTTACTCAAGGATTGTGACTAGCACACTTTTGCTAGGAGACTGAGTATAGTATGATTAGTACGCACGAAAAGTTGGGACAACACACCAATACGCTCAAAGTAAAACGTATTTCTACGCCAAATGAGTTCTCTTGCATACTCTTCACAGAGCACTGTTCTTCTTCTCTAGTCAGTCATTTTGTTATACGTATTGTATCAAATTTTAGCACTAAACTTAGCTGGACTCAAAATCAAGCACGACCAAAAGTAAAGTTATAAATAATGGTGCTCTACAGTATGAGCTAATTAGTTTTGTAAAACACAAAATTTTTGGAGATCATACCTCAGGAAAACAAAAGTGAACCCATAGACCCAAACTCAGGTCCATACAATTCCAACCAAGAAAATCAAGAATAACAAGAATTAAAGATGAAGGGGTGCACAATCCCAATAATATGAGCTAGAAATAAACTAAAAATATTAATAACTAAAAGCATCCATAAATCCATGGTTCTTCTCTTGTGCAATATGTACTTGCCTGCAGTGGCTTCTTAGCCTCTACCTACCACGGTCCAAGTGATCACAACCTCTTCTAGGGTTAGGGTTCGGTCTAGGGAGAGAGGAAGGAGAAAGAGGGGAAAAAAATTAGAAATGAAGAAGAAAGATGGAGGAAAGAGAAAACTCCCATGTATATACTAAGAAAAAAGGGGAGATGATTTAGTCATGGGTTCAGCCAAAATAAACTGAACCAAATTTTCATTATACATACGGGTCCTAAACCGGGTCTATGGCAATGTCAATGGGTATTCTACGGATCTCGGGTACTCTCTCTAGACAACAGAAATAAATACAAATAACAGGAAGCATCATGCAAATACAACATAAATACATTATCAGAAAGTAAATTTGAATATCAAAAATTCAAGAAATACCAAATCTGGAAACGGGTGTAACATTAAGAGAAGAAGTTAGTAAATGGTGTGTGTTGGGTTCTTTTTAATTCAATGGATTACTAGAAAACCTATTATTTTGGTTAGTAAGGGTTATTTGAGCAAATAACCCTACTAACAACTTTTATTTAAATAGTAACCCTATTTTTTTATAATTTAAGATATAACCACATTTTGGATGGGCTGTCATCTAACTGTTGAACTAGACATGTGATACTTTTTAATAAGATATGTTTCCTATTAAGTTACTAGATTACCCCTACCTTTAATCCAGGCTAACATGTGTCTTTTTGTCTTCTTTCTCAATTGAGAGAAGGGTTTTTCACTTTGAAATGGCTGTGATCTCGTACAAAAAGCACAAATTGATTTTTGGCTTGGAAACTTTACAATGGTGACAAAGTAAGTTTATTTCTCAAGTCTTGTTGGATTTTTGTTCTGAATACTTCTATATTTAATTAGGATTTACATTATCTATAATTTTTATAGTACACATACAAGTTATTAGGGTTTGCACATGAGTTCTTCATAACATGATAGCCTGCATCCCTGACCGCGACCCTTTGGTGGAGGACCCGCGTGCATTCCTTCTTTTGAAGTTGTTCCCACAGGAAACCTACGCTTTTTCTTCAGCTAGAAAAGTACACTGTTGCATTTTTTTTTTTTTGGACTCTGAAGCACTCTCTCTCTCTCTCTCTCTTGATTGTTCTTCTTCTTTTTCTTTGGTGAGTCCTTCTTGATTTTATTTTTTATTCAGAATTGAGTAGATATTTAGCTAGATCGGGTATTCTTATTATTTTGTTGGATCATTTTACCTGAGATAAATTATTGGTGTCCAGAAGAATGCAAGTTTGCAATATAAAATATACTTTGGATTCATTAGGTACGAGTGTTACCTAAATTTTTCAATAGTGGACAACAAAAAGAGAGAGAAGCCATGAGCAAATATACTGATAAAGTTATATGCATAGTTAGTTTCTTTTCTTTGTCTTCCTAATTTTTTTTTATGTAAACATGATCACAAATATGAATTAGCATCTTCTATAACTCTTTATCAATTTGTATAATATATTTAGTGAATTTATCTAATAATTTACTTTTTTTGTAGAATGATGAAAATCTTTATAGTGATGATGACTTCTGGAATGTTGGTCTTAATGATGTTGATGTTAATGATGAATCTGAACCTGGACCAGTTAATCCTGAAAAAGATTATCGTAGCATAGCAAGTAGTGATATGGATCTAGAGTGGGGGAATCTTGATGTATACGAAAGTGTGCAAGATAAAGTTTCTGAAGGTAATTTTGTTAATGATGTTGCCGGTGACGTTATGATACCACCATCAAACACCAATACTGAGAAACCTCCATCAACTGAATTTGCTGACTTTGTAAAGGAGACAAAGGAATTGTATAAGAACTTGGATGATATATGTAACGCCCGCTCCGTATCGACGTTATGTATCAAGGTGAGTGGGCAGAACTTCGTTCTCTGATTCTTGTACGCCTTAATAATAACCTAAGTTTTTGCTTGCAATATTTTTATAAGAGAATGATAGAACCTGCCTTGCATGTTAATGAACGAACTCACCTAGCTTGTCTTTGAAATGATAAGTCTGCTAAACGAGAATCATGAAACACTTGCCTAGAGTGCATGAACATGTTCACTATCGTCTATGCTTCGAGAGAACCATACTGTGCCTAAACGTGTTCAAGTGATAAGTCGGATTGCCCCACAACAAAGATTGTATTCTGATGGTTCGTCTCGTCTGCATACTAGAGTTTATTTGATAGTATTCCATGCATTCGCATGCGGTCGGACAATGGCTATTGGTGGAGAGCTGAACTGCATGTGTCACGACTGCTACAGTGATAGTGGAAAGCAACCATGAGTCACAGCTGCCTCTAGCATCAGATAAAGAGTCATTGGTATGCTGTACAACCAGCTGCCGATCCTAAGATACTCGGGGACCGCCCTGCATATAGCTAAGTCATTGTGTTGGCTTGGATAGATGATTGCCCCTAAGATTGTGCATTGTGTGTCTAACTTTGCATCTGACCCTGGAGTCGCACGAGACACGCTGCGCACACCCTGAAACGTGAACGGATTGCTTGCTTGCTTATTGCATATGAAACTCTGTTTCCAAACATGTTTCCAAACAATATAAATTGACTCTGCTAGAACTGCATGAACGAACCTAGGTAAAATTAGAAAGATCACTAGTAATGTAATATTTTATAATATGATTACTTAGTGTTGGTTTGAGTGAATGCTTGTTTTTGTTTAGTTGATTTATCTCACCAGTACTTGTATAAAGTGCTGACCCACCAATAGTTTACTTGCTTGCAGGTACTGGATCGTCCGAGGGAGCGATAGGCGTGCCACAGTCCCTAAGACCTGGAATCCTGGTTTCGATTGTTGCCCCGAGAATGCTATCGTATAAGGGGACATAATGTATGGAACTAACGTGTGCCTTTGCTAAATGAACCCAAGTTGCCTCGATTGTCCTGAATACTCAGTTGGCTAAATGCATTGCATTGCAACAAGTTCCTTTTCGCTGCTTACTCGATTGATGCAATGATAGCCAACTATTAACTTAAACAATTGACCTTGCACGGGCGCAACCCCAGGCCCGTGCGGCATCACGACCCCGAAAGCTCGAACGGGCCATTCCATTAACTCCTTCCTTCCTTCCTCGCACCCGCAGGACGGGCGCGGTGATTCGCGTCCGGCGCGCCGAGGTACGGTAATTCGTGCCCGGTTCGATAATTCCGGCCATACGGGGCGGGGCAGGGCGGAGCGGCGGCCCGGGCGGGTCCGGGGCGTGATAGAATGGTATCAGAGCGGAATCGATCTTCTGGCCCAAACTGTTGCTATGACTCTAAGTTTTATCGATATGGTATTACAATAGAGCGTTCTATATAATAAGTCCGTAGATATTCTCAAAGTGCAAATATTTTCTGAACTTGAATTGCTTGATTGTTTCGATTGAGTACGGCGAGGGATGGCACTATCGCTGCTCGAAATATCGAAAAGTTTATCCTTGAAGTTTCGAGGACAAAACTTTTTGTTGGTTGGTAAGTATGTAACGCCCCGCTCCGCGTCAGCGTTATGTATCAAGGTGAGTGGGCAGAACTTCGTTCTCTGATTCTTGCACGCCTTAATAATAACCTGAGTTTTTGCTTGCAATGTTTTCATAAGAGAATGATAGAACATGCCTTGTATGTTAATGAACGAACTCACCTAGCTTGTCTTTGAAATAATAAGTCTGCTAAACGAGAATCCTGAAACGCTTGCCTAGAGTGCATGGACATGTTCACTATCGTCTATGCTTCGAGAGAACCATATTGTGCCTGAACGTGTTCAAGTGATAAGTCGGATTATCCCGCAACAAAGATTGTATTCTGATGGTTCGTCTCATCTGCATACTAGAGTTTATTTGATAGTGTTCCATGCATTCGCATGCGGTCGGACAATGGCTATTGGTGGAGAGCTGAACTGCATGTGTCACGGCTGCTACAGAGATAGTGGAAAGCAACCATGAGTCACAGCTGCCTCTAGCATCAGATAAAGAGTCATTGGTATGCTGTACAACCAGCTGCCGATCCTAAGATACTCGGGGACCGCCCTTCATATAGCTAAGTCATTGTGTTGGCTTGGATAGATGACTACCCCTAAGATTGTGCATTATGTGTCTAGCTTTGCATCTGACCCTGGAGTCGCACGAGACACGCTGCGCACACCCTAAAACGTGAACGGATTGCTTGCTTGCTTATTGCATATGAAACTCTGTTTCCAAACATGTTTCCAAACAATATAAATTGACTCTGCTAGAACTGCATAAAACGAACCTAGGTAAAACTAGAAAGATCACTAGTAATATAATATTTTATAATATGATTACTTAGTGTTGGTTTGAGTGAATGCTTATTTCTGTTCAGTTGATTTATCTCACCAGTACTTGTATAAAGTGCTGACCCACCAACAGTTTACTTGCTTGCAGGTACTGGATCGTCCGAGGGAGCGATAGGCGTACCACAGTCCCTAAGACCCGGAATCCTGGTTTTGATTGTTGCCCCGAGAATGCTATCGTATAAGGGGGCATAATGTATGGAACGAACGTGTGCCTTTGCTAAAGGAACCCAAGTTGCCTCGATTGTCCCGAATACTCAGTTGGCTAAATGCATTGCATTGCAACAAGTCCCTTTCCGCTGCTTACTCGATTGATGCGATGATAGCCAACTATCAACTTAAATGATTGGCCTTGCACGGGCGCAACCCCAGGCCCGTGCGGTATCACGTCCCCCGAAAGCTCGAACGGGCCATTCCATTAACTCCTTCTTTCCTTCCTCGCACCCGCGGGACGGGCGCGGTGATTCGCGTCCGGCGCGCCGAGGCACGGTGATTCATGCCCGGTTCGATAATTTCGGCCATACGGGGCGGGGCAGGGCAAAGCGACGGCCCGGGCGGGTCCGGGGCGTGACAATATACAGGAGGAACCATGGACACTTTGAGTTGGCATGGAGTTCGAATCAAGTATGACAATTAAGTTTCATTGTTATTAATTATTTTTTCTCTTAATTTTTCTCTTTTACACTAATTCATATATACCATGTTCTAATTTCATTTAATCTTGCAGATATTCATTTTAAGAGATACTTGAAGGCTTATGCAATCAAAAATAAGTTTGCATATCCAACTGATAAGGCTGAGAAAAAGAGATACAGGGCCAAGTGCAAGAACCATAAAGAAGGTTGTCCTTGGCTTATTTTTGCGAGCAAACTCCAAGATGAACCTACATTTAGAATCAAAACATTGAAGAACAAACATAGGTGTCAGGCATATCATGAGTTCAAGAATACTTTGGCTGATGCAAATTGGGTTGATGATGTGATGGATTTAAAGATCAGACAAAATGAGAATACATGGACACCAACTGCTATAATAGACGAGATTTTGCACAATTTTTAGGTAAAAATTTCTTACCATGTTGCATGGGCTGGAAGATGTAAGGTCATTGAGAAAGTTAATGAAAGTTATGCAGAAAGTTATGATAAGCTCCCACAATTGTGCAATCAAATACTTCTCACCAACCGATAAAATATTGCTACTTGTTCCTGGGATGTTGCTCTCTACACTTTTAACAATTTATGTATTTCATACAAAGCATCCATGGATGGGTTTATTAGTGGATGTAGGCCAATTATTGGTTTAGATGGATGTTTCCTTAAAGTAAAATATGGTGGTGCTCTACTTGCAGCAACTAGTTTAGATGCCAGGAATGGATTGCTCTTGTTGGCTATCTATATATGCAGGTATGAGGACACAAATAATTGGACCAATTTTCTAGAACGGATTAGTGGACACTTGATTAGACACCCACTTAGGTTGGCATTCATCTCTGATAACAAAAATGTCTTATCCAAGCTGTGTCAAATGTGTTTCCAGAAAGCGATCATTGATTTTGCTTCAGGCACATGTTCAAAAAAATTTAAAAAAATATCCAGGAAAGATTGTTGAGAGCATTGTGTGGAAGGCAACAAAAACATACAAGATAAATGAGTTTAGAAACCACATGGAAGAGTTGCAAATGCAAAACAAGGATGCCCATGATTAATTGATGAATGAGAATGTTCGCACCTGGGCAAGGGCTCACTTTGACCATACCACTAAATCTGAACATATCACTAACAATTTTAGTGAGTCATTCAATAACTGGATCATCAATTTAAGGGACAAACCAGTGCTCATGTTGGCTAAAAAATATCACACTATGATGATGACCATGTTCTACAAAAGAAGAAATCTTGGGAATTCATGGGATGAGAATAAATTGGTTCCTACTGCTGTGGGATAGCTAAATAAAATGAGAGAGAAAATGAAAGATTTTGTTTACCATGGTTTAGATGGTATCAAATGGGAAGTGGAGAATTGTTTTAACTCAACATAGATTGTTACATAAATAGAGGGGAGCAGGGGGAGGCCCACTAAATCCATGGGTCCGGAGATAGCCAGTCGCGCATTCTTCCTTGTTCTTGCTAAGAGTTGCCCACTTCTCTTTCCTGTAAAATGTCTGCCCGTGGGCATCTTCCTGCTCTTAGGTTAGTAAGCTTTGAGCGGGGAGTTTGCTACTAAACCCGTCGGGAGCTCTAAAGGCACCGATGAGAAAATATATACCCGAGAAAGATATTGCGAAGGTTTCGGTCACCAAATCTGAACCCGAAAGAAAAAAAATCGGATATCTCCCCGACCGCAAAAAGCCAAAAGGGGTCCCAGGTGGGTTCTGGGATCCCGAACATCCGAGTCATGGGTTACTCATGTTGTAGGTAACTCATGAAGTCACGCCAATCGACGACCGATGTGGGGTATATACTTCGAAGGCTAGGCGAGAGCTCATGTCATTTAAGGCTTGACTGCTCTCCCTCCTCTCGGGTGAGTATATACTACCCATGGAGGGAGGGAGAGCAGACCCTCGTTCCTTATTTGCTAATATGATGGCCGGTCATAGTTAAGTAAAGATTTTAAGTTGGTCTGCTTGGACTATGCTATTTATGAGTAATCTGGGCGCTTACGCGCGCGCGACTAAAGAACACGTGTACGTATGTGTGCTCGCACGTTTAGAGAACATGTGCGCATGCGCACGCGTTTTAAGAACACCCGCACGTGCGTGCGGTCCCTTACCCTCCCTTTTTGTAGTGCGGTCTGGTACCGTGGAGGACGGTGCGGAGTAATTGGTGTTCACTTGTGTTCCGCTCGGGGATTCACCCTAGAAAGCCTTCGCACAGATTTTCTTCCAACGTTTTTAGCAAAGGCCCGGAGAGAAAGCATAGTCTAGTTAGTAGTCTAGAGTGATCTGGAAGCGAGAACCTGTTCATGTGTACAATGGCAATTGAGTTGGTTCCCATGCATGCATGCAGTTGTTCTACTGCATTCTTTGAGAGTTGACTGGCCTGAGTAAGTGTCATTTTCTCTTTTAAATAAGTTTAAGTTGGATTATAAATTTATTGAAGTGAATGTTTGTTTGAATTGATTATTTATGAGATTATAGTATTTGTAGCTTTTGCTATGAATGTTACACTGTGGGAGCTTTTTCTTAATTAGTTTTTTTTATAGAAAAGTTCCAATTATTTGATAAAGGAAATCATATCAAATGTCTGGAAAAGTAGTCTGATGCTCAAGAATCACTTATTGAGTATAGTATGGGGAACATTTAACTCTAAAATTTAATCAATATTGACCGAGTATATTTTGTTGAACTATGTTTTTTTACAAGCTATGAGGTTAAATATTTGAAAGTCGTGAAGATGAACTATATATGTTTCATGCTTTAGAAATTACCAGGCCTTTTTCTGGAGGTCATTTCTGAACCAATATATGTATTCATGCTTTGTTGTTCATATTTCATTTTAGTCATGATTTTATGTTTTCTAGATCATATCAAATGTTTTGGAAAATGTAGCCTGATGCCTCAAGAATCACCTATTGAATATGGTATGGGGGAACATTTAACCATGAAATTTAATAAATATTGATCAGAACTTGATCAAAGTATAAGATTTTAACTAATGTCACTATGCTCAAATCTGAACTGAAATTAAGGAATTGCAGAGCCGGCTCTGGAGACCTGGTCGTCACTAATTAAGGAATTTTATTTCTCCAGGCCAAAGCCATTGTAATTTATGATTGAGAAAGAAGACTAAAAGACAGTGGTTACCTTGGATTAAAGGGAGGGGCAGTTTAGTAACTTAATCGGTCACATGTTTTATTAGGTTGGATAACAGTTCCATCCAAAATGTGGCTACCTCTTAAATTATAAGCAAAGTGGGGTTACCAATTAAATAAAAGTTGTTAGTAGGGTTATTTGTTCAAAAAAACCCTTCTACAATTCTTGTTTCTCCAGTTCATATTATAACTCAAGATTGAACAATATCTTTGTGTATTTGTCTATTAATTATTGTATGTTATGTTTGATGAGTTCAAACAAACTATTGATCGAGTAGTGGAGTTCATCAAAATTAGACATAATATATGAGTTGCTGGCATATTTACTTGAGATACCAGTATGGTGTTGGCCAGTCAAATAAAAGGAAGTGTGTTCTCCCAAGACTACAATTACTAGTTCAATGTTTAACTTTTAACAAAACTTATTAACTTACACTAGTATATATAATATATGCACGCATGTGCGATTGTACATATTTCGTACTACTTAGAAAAAACAAAGAATAGAACCTTAACTTTTATTTTACTACTTGAGAAGAATAAATAATAGTACCTTAACATTTTACTACTTGGAAAGAACAAATAACAGTTTCTTTAAAAAAATATATATATACATAATTACCTAGCTATCTATATTAAATTTAATAAACAATTTTAATTAATAAACATAGATATGTGTATTTTTGGAATAAAAACTTTCACCAATCCTCAGCATGTCTCTATTAGTGGTATCAACATATTGGTCTTTAATGTACCTCAAAATCTTATATGTACCATTGAAAAGATGTTTTTGGAGTTTAAAAGGAGTACCAGAATGAATTTCTGGTAGGACTAGTTTTGGTTTCTTGCAACTCAAAAGACCATTTTCTTAAATATAACCATTTAAAGCGATATGATCTTTTAATAAATAAATGGGTAAAATGTAAAAAAAAAAAAAATTGTAATTTGTCTCGCTAGCAAATTAAGATCTCTTAATTTTTTTCTCGAAATAGTCTCTTCCGTTCATTTTTCGTTAAAAAAATATAATTTTAAAAAAATAAAAAACGAAAACCCTCCCCCCCTCTCCCACCCACCCACCTACCTCCTCCCCTACCGTGCTTCCTCCTCCTCCTCCTCCTCCTCCATGCGCCTCCGGCCTCCTCCTCCTCCTCCTCCCTGCGCCCCCACCGGGCCACCCTCCTCCTCTCCTCGTCGCCGGCCTCCTCCTCCTCTCCGTGCCCCCACCGGGCCACCCTCCTCCTCCCCGCGCCTCACCCCCTCTCCTCCCCGTGCCCGGCCACCCGTTCCCCCCTCCTCCGCGCTCCCCCTCCTCCCTCATTGTCGCTGTGCCGCCGTCGCAGGTGGTCGGACGCTAAAAGGAGGTGGGGCTCGGGGGAGGGGGCACAGGTGGCCGGACTAGGGAGGAGAGGAGGGTGAGGCATGGGGAGGAGGGGGCTCGGGGAGGAGAGAGGGGTGGCGGGTGAGGGCGTTGGAGGAGGGGGAACGAGTCGGGGCGAGAAGGGGGTGAGGTGTGGGGAGGAGAGGGGGGTGGCAAGTGGGGACGCGAGGAGGAGGGGGGGTGGCCCGGTGGGGACGCGGGGAGGAAAGGGGTGATGAGCGGGGAGGAGGGGGAGAGGCGCGGGGAGGAGGAGGAGGAGGGGGGAGGTTCTGTGATGGAGGGGGGAACGAGGATTAGGATTATAATTAGAATTATGGAGGAGTATATTAGCCATTTTACGTCAAATTTGACGTTCGTTAAAGGCAAAAAATTAAATTGGATGCAAAATACACTAAATATAAAATTCAAGATTTTTTTTTTTAATCCAGGAGTCTTTAATTGCAAAAACGTAAATCTAAAAATATTTTTTCACACTTTACCCTAAATAAAAATATATACTTCAGATTTCAAAAGTACAACCTGAATGAATGATCTGGTTACATGGTATTTACAATTCGGTTGGGATCCATGATGGAGTTAACACTCTCTATACCAAGAATATTTTCTCTATATACCTACCTATGCCTCTTCCACATAAAAACTTCCACCTCCATTGGAGGTCGCTTCCACCAAAAAAACTCCACTTCCATTGGAGATCCACATACCCACCTCCGCCTTCGCCTTCGCCTTCGTTTCCACATAAAAACTCCAATTCCTTTGGAGATCCACATACCCACCCTCTGCCTCCATTCCCACCTGAAAACTCTCACCTCCATTGAAGGTCTACAAACCTGAGTAGAACTTTGAGACAGATGGTTGTATCAAAAAATTGATACGGCCATTATATGACAGATGGGCCTTCATCTTTTCGTAAAACATACAACCATATATAGAGGGAGGAAGAGAGAGAGAGAGAGAGAGAGAGAGGAGCCCACATGTCATAAAGTGGCTTATCAATCTATATCAAAGTTTTACTCCACGAGCCCACCTCTGCCTCCATATCCACATAAAAACTCGAGCCTTCATTTCCACAGAAACTCCCACCTCCATTGGAGATCCATGTACCCACCTCTCACCTCCATTTTTTGCATAAAAATTCCACCTCTATTGGACATCCACGTACCCACCTCCGCCTCCATTTCCACACAAAAATTATCACCCAAACAGGGATTTTAGAGGTTGCCTCCCTGTCTATCTCGACAGCTTTATTCCAAATCCGGCCACAGGGGGTCCAGTTGCATCCCTAGGATGAAATCAAAAGACAATCCTGCCAAAATTGCTGCATCATTTTCAGAGTTTTTGTAACCAACTAAATCCCATCCAACATGTAAAACGTGTGGAAGTGGATCCACACGTCCTCTGTAACAAAGCAAACTGACAATTGACAAGTTTCCAGACGAGGCCCCAAATTGTTCTCACATAAATTATTTGCAAGATAATGACTGAATAGTTGATCACCACTCCAGTCATGCAAGGATACACACAAAAAATTTCAACTCCTGGAATTTGAGACTGATTGAACGGTTCAAATAAAATATGATGCTTGTATTATCAAGTGGAGATACACTGTAACTCTACATTTTTTTTCCCCTACCAATATGTAATCACCAGTATATCCCCCTGCCTTCTTTTTTTTTCCGCTTAATGGCTGAGCAAAGAATTGAGGCATCTAACTAGAAGGTGATATATACACCCGTATTGCACCACTTTTGCAGAGAATATACATTTAATCCCAGATGAATTATGATTGGGAAGAAAGAATTATGTCCGTATACAAATCTGTAAAAAGGAAAACAAAAATGCTGTCATATAATTGTAGCGCAGATTTCCTAAGTTGGGAACTTTAGGTGGGAGAGAGCGTCACCTTAGTGTTACCATATTGATACAGCTTTGGAGGCATCGAGATGGTTCAAGCGACAGGTCCCAAGGAGGAACTCTGGGAGCTCTTCTTCAGTGTTGGCCTGCATGGGTTAGTTTGGATAAGTTAGTTGCAAACAAGTGAAAGAAAATTACAATGAAATATTGGAACAAGCCATAAAACACTGATAGAATTTTAAAAGGAAATAAGCCATCCAGATGCCTGTTCTCTTTAATTATCATCATCTAAAAGAGAAAACTAAGAGAAAAAAAAAACAAAGAGGCAAGTCTAAATTAATGAGTTGTGTGGATTACTGAAAAACTATCGGCTTCATTACCTGTATAAGAAATGCCATTTCTATCACCAGATTATTCAAGTATCCAAGAACAAGACTCACGACTCCTCTCGCGACGGTTGATGAACCGATATCAACACCAAGCTGAAAATCGAGTTCGTAAAAGTTAGTCCTCTGTTTATTAGATTACTTACGGTTGTTCTACAAATATGGTAGCATGTATAGAATGTGTTCTCTTTGAGAGTTTTGCAATAATTGATTGAATAGAGATACATGAACATATTATGACTCAACTCCCTTGAATACTGTATCGTGTATCACGAGATACATTATTCGATTAAAAAAACATGATTGGCAGTTAATATTGAAACCATACAGTTAATCCTCAATAAATTAATAGCCTTTGAACCAAGGAAAATCTATTAAGTTAGTGAATATTAAATAATCGATAAATTAATAAATTAATTAATTTATCGAAGAATTAATAACTTATTAATTTATCAAGGTATTCCTTATTTTCTTAAATATTGTACCTCGTATTTAGTTTCTCGTTTTACGGACTAACTATTTTATGTATTTGTTTAACGAACTAAAATTCATAAATCGACTTATGTTTCCCAAAAATAGATTGTGCACTGTTCAGTGTACTATATTATTCCATTTTAGGAACATTTAACCAAGCAAAACTCTACATAGTTTTACGAACTAACACCGGAACTTCTTACCATGTTAAAAAAAGTTAGAGATGGAATCCAATGTGACATCTATTTCAAGACGAAACAAACAAATGATTGAGTCGTGTTTTAGGAAGTCTTCCTGTAGTCGAATCATAAGCACTAAGTATTACAAAAAAAAAAATTATATATTAAATGGAACCTATATGAATTTTTTTTTATAATGTAGAATCTTATAAATTTAGCGAATATTAATTTAGCACATTATCCCCAGGACGGAAACCGGCCAAAGTTATTATTTAAGCGAGGTTATTAATTTATCGGGTATTAAATTATCGAGGTTCTATTGTATATGGATAAATTGAACATATTGAGCATTGGGCAACAATAAGGAAGCATCATCGAGCATTGTGACAATTTCATCGATAATTAAGAAAAAAAAAAGGTGTAGCATTAGTATCTTATGTTGGTATTATTCATGAATATAGCATCATTGCATCAAATACATAATTTCTGGTCAATATTAATCCAGGCTAATCCTATAATTTATGTATTGGTTGATAAATAGTATCAAGGTGGTAAGTATATTATCATTTGATATGGGTATTGTAGCATAAGATAAGCTCTCCTTCCTATTGTATATAAGTTGTGTTGTATCATATCGTAAGATACTGATTAAAAATGCAAGTATACCTCTAATTATCTTAGTTGCATGCCTATTTGTATATCATAAGATACTGACAAAAGTTCGTATTGTTTGTAAGTTGTAGACATATTTGTATATCATAAGATACTGACAGTGGAGGTTTTGTGATCAATTTTATGCTAGGAACCTGACTATCCATGTTCTATCTATTTAACTATTATCTAAAGGCTCTCCTTTTCCCAGTTCTGAATGGAAAGACTGGAGACTCAATTTCAAGATGGCAGCTGGTCATCCGTGTCAATATTTTTTTTGTAATTATGATGATGAACATACAGAAGTGAGTTACCGATGTATATGTTCAAAATGAAGTAGGCAGGTTAAGATGGTAAGAATTGAGTCCATTGGATGAAGTTCTGGAGTTGAACTCACAGGGTATGAAATGAAAGAGAACAATAACGATGATCATAGATAACCAGGGTAATAACTGGAACTACAAATCAAAATGAATCTAAGGCACCAAAAACAGAAAAATAATCAGGGAGGTAACTAGTGATGGAATAGACATTTTTATTCAGATCTTTGGAGGAACAAATAAGCATGCAGAAACCATGACACTAAATATGAATCCATCCATCAATAAATTGAAAACCAGATCTCGTAAAATCACTTACCTAGCCTTTTTAGAATAAAAAGAAGTAATCATTGCTCTAGCAGTGTATCCTGTTCCATTTGATAATATTATGTTGAAATCTTAAGTTAAATATAGTTTTATGGTTTACCTCTTCTAAGAATTGTGATCTGAATCAATATAAATGGCCAAGTGATTCTGCAGGAAATCTACGATATATTAAGACTAAAAGAGTGGGAAAGACAGGAAACACTATAGATAGTATGCATAAGAAAGGATTGGGGTACAATGTGCCACCATGTGCATGTGCAACAAATAGCTGAGCAGGAAAGATAATTAGAGGTACTTGCATTTGTGGTGGGGACTAAAACGAAATGGGTTGGACTGGGGATGACATATAAGGAATGCACAGGGACTTGTACTGGCTTTTATAATCTGATATTACTCTTAGGACAAATGATAGACAATTTGTCGAAGTCTTAATTCACAAAGTCAAGTTCCAAAAGTTGGGCAAGGCTTCATGACTATAGTATAAATTCCCTGTTTGAATAAAATAATATGAAGTAAGGTTTTCATATTACATGATACAAAAATATAAATGTTTTCATATTCAACGATATAGAAGACAGTGTGGATAAAACAATATAAAGTTAAGGTTTGAATAAAACAGTATAAAGTTTTTCAATGCTATAGTAGCCAAAGTGTTTTTATTTATATGTATATTTACTTTCAATCCCTTGTATACTTTGTTTCCATCCTGGTGTATTTTATAATGCCGATTCAAATATAGTTCCCATGTCCGACAGGCTTGTTACATAAGAAGTACAATTTATACCTCCAAATAGTTTCTCCCGCGAAAATAATTTATTTCCAGTGCTTGACCCACCAAACATGCTTTCTTACCAACACTTTGCTTCACTATCCAAGCTCCCTACAGGCAACAAATTGTTTACACTTAGTACATGGAATATATGTGACAATGTATTTCCAAAAAGAGAGATGTTGCTGGCTTGAATAACTAAATGAGAATCTACAAATTTTCACCTTAGAAATATATGGAATGAGTTTAAACCTCGAATTCCTATAAGCATCATCGCCTCTAATAAAGCTTTGTAATAAAGGAACATTCTCCACTGGGGTATTCATCATATAATATAAAGCAAGACTGTATGTGGTTGAACCAGGGACCTGGGATCAAAATTACGATGAAATTTTAGGAATACCACTTGCATATTGGGGCTTGACATATCTGCACAGTAATGGAGATGAAGAACATCAAATTCACCTGTATGTTCACAATAAAGAAGAATTCACTCCCTCCTTGTGCAGCATACTTCTGCAATACCCAAAATTCAGCTTGTGAGAGTGTGAAAATATAGACAAAATGCAACAGTCCTAAAATTCCACCATAAGTACATACCTGAACTATACCCCCAGGTCTACCACCAAGATCATCTTCCCGCTTATCGGATTTAAGCCAATCAGCAGCTACCATTTGCATCAAGGTACCATTCGATTTGATCTGTTTGAAGAAAATATCATTGAGGCAAATCCTAATAATAACTCTTTTAACTGAAACACCAACTAAGTGCCTATGAGAAATGATATTCAGAAAACATGTGATTCTCTTATAAAATATGCTCCATGATGATAAAAAAAAGTAGTTAGATTTTGGGAAAATAGTGCGATCTTGAATAAGATTGTAGAGTGGAATTTAAAGTAAATCAACTGTAAAATAACTAGATGAAGAATCAAGATGCAAATGCACGTTGTTGGTTGTGCTTTCAACAAAATTTCTGCTCTTTTTTTCCAATTAAGTCTATAAAACATAAGCTAGTATGATAAGGAGAGGTTAAGAACGGACATTGTAGTCTAAATCCTGACACATTGGAACCCTTGGTTAGAAGCCTATGTTCTGTATCAAAGACGTAAGAAATAAAAAAGAAGGCTAAGAACATTGATGATAAACTTCTGGCATCACTGAAGATGATCAATTTCAGTTCAACAGAACAAATCATTTAGATAATTGTTCAAAACATAATCTTGGATTTATTACCAAAGAAGCATTTAATTGAGAAGCAAAAACAACATGAAACAAGGAAACCTAAAGAAACTAAAATGGGCAAAACATAACCAAATATCTTATGATATTAGCCTTATAGGTAATGGCATTACATAAATACTCTAATTGGGAGAATATAGAAGGGTAAACCGGACAGTAACCCGACCCTAAAATCCAAGTAAGCCATAATAAGAAACCAACAAACATTCGGTATCAGAAATTTAAGATTCTGGATACTAGTAGGAACTAAGCTCGCGAATTCACACAGATCTATGTAAGTTAATTATACATAAAGCTGGTTCAGATCAATGTTCAAAGTTTCGGTATCGGAATCGGTATCGGACCATTCCTATGAGTATCGGGATCGGCAGTATCGGTAGTATCGGCGGTTTCGGATCGGTGTATCGGATTTTTTGGTATCGGAAAGCAAATAACTATTAGTAAATTATTAACATGTTAGAAAATATATTTTATACATTTATGCATAATTTTAAGTATTTTCAGTGTTGTTTCTTAGTATTTTTGAAATTGAATGAAATAGTAGTCTCCCTTGTCGATTGATTTACATGCAATAGATACGTTTTTTTCTCTTTTATATGCTTTTACAACCTTACTATGCTTTTACACCGTTACTGATTGGTCTTTTTCATTCAATTTTCTTTATCAAATTGACCGAAAAAGAGACCTCTAATGTCGGTATCGGTCAGTATATGGTATCGGCCGGTATCGGATCGGTATTGGCCGATACTGCAAATTATGATTTAGATATGTTACCCTGAATAGGAAACCTGGTATAACTTCTCAAACAATTTTACTTACAGGAAAGATGATCTGCAGATCTTTGGGCTCAGAAACATGACAAAAGTACAAGAATCTACTACTAAAAATAGTCCTAAATATTATGTATCAGAGATCGGGAACAAAGTATTGTATGGAAGATAAGTGTATCGTCCTTTTTTTTTACCTTTGCAATATGACCAAAGGTAAGTATCGAAATGGTAAGAGAATTCTATAGTATTCTGCAATACTAACAACAAAGAGTAATACTAAGTCTAGCCAAGCTGTTGACATCTAAGTTGGTGCCAAATTCCTAGCCAAGGTAGTCATAAGCATGAAAGGGCAGAGCATAAAACCTAGTCGGCTAGTTGGCACTTGGTTGTGCGGTCCAAGCTCATACACCAGGGAGCACCCTCTAGTCTGTAGATGAAGAGGTGATACAATTTTCTATGGAAAACTGCATTTATATCTACGAAATAATCTAGAAGAAAAGGAACGGTCGAACTAATAAAAGTTAAAAAAGAAATTTTAATTGAAGTAGATGTCCTTTTGCTCCTTGTTTGCATGAGCTTAAACTATAAAAGGCCAAAAGTTGGGTCTATTACCCATCGACTAGTCATCTAGGTTTTATCGCATGGGCCTCTTGTGCTCATAGCAACCTTGGCTAGGAATTTAGCACCAACATAGTGGGTAGACGTTTGGTCGACAGTTAGTAATAAACACTTGGTCAATTTTTGTATGGCACTTTCTTATGCTCCATGGTGACCCCATTCTAATGGGAGGGGTTGGATGGATGAGATGTTTTATGCAGCAGGGTTGCTGAAAAGAAGCTGCCCTTATGAAACTATGGCTAGTAGTCTACTAAATACAAACCACTGAACTCTCATACATAGAAAGGCTTCTTTGACATTGGTCCGTAAGGAGCCACTGAGAGAGGCAACTCTTCTTTCGAAATTCCAAAGTGGTTCTCCAGTTTAGACCGCATCTCCAAGTAGGAATGGTGAGTCAACAAAAGAGGACAAGGAATATAATCATGCACCGCTTCAAGTTGTTGACACTAATGTTCATCTTGAAATATATCTCAAACTCAATCAAGTTGTATGGTAATAATAGTATCCTCTTTTGGGTGTCATAGAGATACTTCCATCTAAATTCTGGAAAAGCACTACTTAGTGTAGATTGGCTCTGATGGTGTCCTGTTAACAAATTAAAGAACCACAGACCACAAAAACATAATTCATTCTAAGTCTGGCTCTTTGGCAACCAAGCCCAGGAGTACAAACATTATGGTGTGCCCTCAGAATTTTGCACGTGTTATATAGAGAGTATCAAATTTATTTCCATGTGATATTACTAAATGATGTATATTAAAACTTATCTCTAGGAGGAACCGGACAACAAAGGTAAATACTATCTTAAGGAGACAACAGTACCTTATGATGATCTCGTAAATAAGTTTCACTACGAATCAAGAACGTTGAAGGATCTGCAGTTGCCCAACTACAAGTTGTAGTGCAACTTTGGTCCTTTTGAAGAGTAGCTCCATAGATGCATGGTACTGAATCTTCTATGAAGCCCACCTGTAAATCAATGTAACCCCGCTTCTGAACTGAAATCACAAAGAAGCAGTCAGTAATGAAGAAAATGGGTAAGCAGTCATAAAACTACCAATTAAATCATTGTGTTGGACAAACAGAAACGAATGAAAGGGTAAGACCTACCTGCAAGATCATGCAATCTTCTAACAAATCCAGCAGCAGTT
Organism: Iris macrosiphon; assembly: GCA_036927795.1. Classification (NCBI taxonomy): domain Eukaryota; kingdom Viridiplantae; phylum Streptophyta; class Magnoliopsida; order Asparagales; family Iridaceae; genus Iris; species Iris macrosiphon. Next base: position 42,604,101 of record JAYESA010000012.1, read on the forward strand.
GAAAGTTTAGGCTGCCGTTGGTCCTGCTAATTTATAATAAAGAATACATAAACTCAATTTACTTCAGTTGACAGTGCAAACCAGCACAAATAAGAGAGGCACATAAGTTTCATGAGGGATTACACTAGATTCAAGCTATAAGTCCAGGTAATTGGTAGAGAGCATGTGAAAATATTATAGCAATAGCTACACGGTTAATTCTGAGCACCAAATTCCTGAAAAATAATTGAGCCGTTCAAATTTGAGGTTCTGGTCTTCTCAGTTGCACTTTATAATCTTTACATGTGCACCAAAAGTCCCAGCATATAATCATGCTATTGGTAATTGCAATGTATTATGTTAACCTCTTTTGTTCAAGTCCTCATTTAATAGTGGAACGCTGGAAATGTACAACTAAAGTGACAAAGTCATTGCGTAATAAGAAAACATTTAAAAATTGAAACACTACATTGACATTAGAACAAAATAACAATAAATTTATGGTAGGTTCATTGAAAGCTGGAAGTGATTGATCTAAAAAGCCAATGTCACAAGATGACATGATGATTTGCATGGTAGTGAATCTATGCACTGTCAAGAATAATGTCATCGTACAGTTTCTATCTTTATGCTCTTTAATTCATGCTCTTAAATCCCACTTCAGTTAGAGCATCTAGCCTACCATGTAAATGTTCCTACAACATATAGTTGGCCTTGAGCCTAATGGAAAGTATTCCAATAGTATCCCAACACTATCACATCTTCAAGCATGCTATCAATGCTAGGGTGATGCTAACCTAACTCTCCACCCTTCACCAAAAATGAAACTTCATCACTCTCTATCTATAATAAAACTCCATCACCACCCTCCATCTCTCAAACACCCTAACCCTATCAATCTTCACCATCTCTAGACTCCATGTTCTTCCTCTTTCAAGAACCTATCTCCTACACTTCTCTCCACTAACTTCTTCACCAAAGTACCCAAATCCATAACCTCTTTCACCATCAAAACCAAAGTAACACATAGTGCACTACCAAACCATAAGCTCTAAACCCACCTTCTCCTTCCTATGTTCCTCTTATATAAATCTCTCTCCTCCTATACCCAACTATCAACCATTCTTGCATCCATTTTTAGGATTTTATCCTCTATGAGAACCATTAAAACCCATATTTCATTTTTCTCTAGAATTCTCATCTCGACGTGCTTCCCTTTCTTCTTTCCACTTCAGACCCCAACCAACTCCCACCCCAAGCGCTCCCCACTCCCCCCCCCCCCCCCCCCCCCCCCCCCCCGCAACCTCCTTTACCTTGTCACCTCTCGCTAGAAACCCACCATTATTCGCCTCTCTGCCGACCATTGCCGCCTAGGGCTAAGGTTCATGGACTACCTCAACAAGGAGCAGAGATGGGCCATAACAATGAATAGTTACTCCATCTCTCTCTCTGTTACAACCACCACTTTATCAATCTCATTGAATCCCTCAGACTTCTCCAGCAAGGTCTCCACGACCTTCACCCTCTACCCCTATTGTAAGCGTCGTCAGCCTTCCGACTACCACCACCACCAACAACTCTATTCGCCTCTCACACTAGGACATGCCAGCCCACATCAGTTATCGTTTAAACGTTCGACAGTGATTAACTATATACTCACCAATCTGTCCATAACAAAAATAAAATCCTAATTAAATCAACTAAACATGACTGAAACGCTCAGAAATAACTCTGGTAACTCAACTAAACTATAGTGAATCCAACTGCACCTGTTATCCTTATCACATGTTGTTTGATCCCTGGCTTTCTTAACACATCACTTAATCTCAAGCACTATTTGCTGTAGCTCCCATAAACAGCATAGACTTCTTAAGTGTAAAGGAAAGTAATAACCTGGGAATGTGGGCTAGGAGCCTCTTCCTGATGGTCATATTCTGATTCGTCTGGAAAGTCAAAGAATTCATCAGTTGCATCGTTGAGCTGAATAAATGATCCACCCAAAACAGGAGATCTAGCTGGAGACTTATGTGGTTCCTTCGTAAATGCTAAACTCTTAGCCTCTTCAGCTAACTGCACTTCTGCTGTAATCTCTTGTTCAATCTGTGGCAACCGCATCTCTCTCGTCAATTCACCTGATGAGAAATTAGAGCCTGCGTGGTTTCCTAGATTCGCTCGAAACAATTCCCTCAAAGCTGTAAAGTATCAACGACATGGATTTACCAGCCACCGGATTAAAGGAATAATTACATATCAAGCTTAAAAAGGTTGGGTTACATAGTATAATACCTGCAACTCTTTCTAACATTCGGACTGTAATATATTTTGCAGAGGAGGCAAATATATATGACTTCCAAAATTTCCAGTCGATTGCAAGCATGTGCTTAACAACTGATTGCTTTCCCTGGTTAACGGGAGATATAACATATCCTCCACCTACAGGAAAGTATACTATTTCCATCAATATCTTTACATCTGTCAATATAATGAAATAGCCTTCACATAAAAGAATATGTAAAATATTGACTTGAAGGAAAAATTTAAGCATACATTACTTTTAAGGCATGCACGTAGATAGCCTCTTTCAGGTCGACATCTTTGGTGGAATACAGAGTGGTACAGAATTACTGAGATAAGTTGAAAAAAAAGAGTTAGTAAATATGATAAGCCTTAATCACCTGATAAAATCCGAAAAGTTCAATGTACCACCATATGTTCCATCATCTTCTCTTCTCCAATAACGTCGTAATAGCAAATCCCTTCTTTTCATTCCCCTGAAAAATACGTAGTATGCAATTAAAGTAAGAATGATACAATTTAAGAAGCAAATGGAGAATTAAGAGAGAGAAACTAGGAATATGTGTTCTGGAATCTGACCACGGTAACCAGTCACCACTCAATTTTTTGTGTATGATATCAGTATGACCATCTAGGTGCTCAATTACATTGCCATGAGAAAAGCAAAAATCCCATCTGCAGAAAATTGAAAATAACAATGTACAACTTACAAAACAATCTCGCTAGAAAGCCAATTGCCTAAAGAAATGTGATTAAATCAAGGAAAATTATTGCAACTTCGCAATAACTATAAATGTAGTGAATAGTATCCAAACAATAGCATAATTGCTCATTCTTTACATCAGTGTGCAAATCGCATGCAGTCATACCACTGTGAGATTGAAGCATCAGTAAGGAGCAACATTCTTACTCTGATCTTGATGGACCCAGAGACATTACTGTCCGGAAAATGGCCTCTGAACTTGCATCAACCACTCCTACTGCCATTATAGCTGGATGACCATCCGAATACTGAAGAAAACGGTACATCTTGAATACTAAGTTAGAAATTTCATAGAGCTGTTGATTCTGGCTGGGATAAGTTGAAAAAGAATACCTTTTCACAAAAATCTGCATCTTTCGACTCCTTGAACAATCGTAGACCTGTACAAGTTTCTCCCCAGTTATACATGGCAGTTTGGCAGACTGATGTAGGAGAACAAATATGATTTACCATTTTTACACCCAAATATTGTCCATGAAGAAGGTGCAATTACGTCTGATGTCATTGGATCCGTGTGTATGGAGGAAAAGGAAGTCCAGTCTGGTAAGAAATATGGTATATAAGTCCTTATAAACAAGCCAGAGTACATTGCTAAGCACGCCTACTTACATCAGATACATCTAGACTGTGATCTAGAGTAACGATTTAACAATAAATAATTTTCTCCAAATAGTTGAATATGCAAGGGTAGAAAATAATTATTTACCTACAGAATGCATAGGGCTCCTCCCTTTTCTACCACTCAACCTATAGCAAAATGAAACATTTTATGATAGCACCACCAAATCAACTTGTGGAGAGGAAAGTTAAAACTCAAATGAAATCCAAGTATCAGTATTTGGCCACAACGACGGCCGACTATTTGCATGTAACACAATAAAATTATGCAGGCATACTACACTAATCCTCAGTATAGCAAAACCAGAAAGAAAGATTGGAAACATATAAAAGTGGAAATTGCATGATCACGCCATTGTAGTTGATGATCTTGTCCCATCATTAAGGTACCAGACAAACTAGTTAAATATGAAATAATAAAACATTGACGAATATGATAGTTTAATCATATTTTGGTTGGCTCTAGTTCAGGTGCTCCTGAGTTAGGAATCTACCTGTTATTTTCAGAAAAAGAAATTGATGAGCATGATAGTTGGTATGTAGCCATTAACCATATTATTAAACCAGTTTGTAGACCAAAATGTGACAATGCTAACTATACTTTGTATTCCAGTTAGCTATACATTTATAAAGAACTTCTGATTCCAATCATTTTACATTAATTACTCATCAACAACAAAAATAACAAATACAACGCTTTTTTTGGGGTAGGCTACATGGATCCTTCTACTCAATTCAGCTCTGTAAGGCACCGTTTTCATGAATCATCAGTTACAATAAATTAGCCTTAATGTCTTCCTTACCTATCTTAATACATGTTACTTCCAATCTACCCTCTACCATGTAGCACCTTAACTATACCATATTTCTCGTGAGTCCTGACTATTGTACCTATTCTCCAAAGCAAATGAGCAATCCAAGGTTCGCATTATCGGCCAATAACAAAATGTATCAGCTGTATCCTATCTTTCCCAATCTGAATTCTCCGGTCCTATACTGAAGACTACTGGTACCGGCTGATATCGACATTAGGACTCTTTCCCAGAAAAGAAAAAACTAAAAGAAAAAGATGGAAGTATGGCAAAAATGGTGTCGACACAATGGTCAACTTGTCGAAGATTTCCATGCTACAACATTTCATTAAGATTCCTTAACGACACACTGTAATCATTCCATTTGTCAAAGTTGTATATTTATAGAATAAGCATCCATCAGTCTTAATATTATTCCCCAACTAACAAGAAATAACAAATAACACATAGAATTATGCTTAAATATATAAAATATTTTCTATATTTTTAATAATAATTATATCAATAAGACTTTTTGAAACCAAAAGAACTCTGAATCTCTGAAATGAAACAACCAAAATTGTCAGAAACACCGATACCGATACTCACAAGGCAAGGCCCAAAACCGATAACAAAATTGGTAATGTAGGTGCAAACCATCTCAAAGAATACATATACATCTATCAATCAGTTATTGATTCCACCGACCTCCAAAATTGTGCTAGCACAAATATTTTATTATTACTTCTTTAGCATCATGTCGTTAAGGAAATAGCCTACGCTTAGTTACTTGCATAGTGTTTTGTCTTCTTATGCTTCTCTTCTTGTTGCATATTGGACTGAAGTTTATCTTAGAGTATGGCGTTTTGAAATTAGGGTTTGTGAATATGTAATTTAGTCCAAAATAAAAAGTGGAATTGCATATAAGTTGGTGGAATTTCGGAATTTGGGAGTGCTATTGGATTTTGAAAAAAAGAAAAAGAAAAAGAAAAAGAAATTTCACAAAAATCCAATGAAATTGTTTTAAAGTTAGAGATGGAGCCTATCTAAGACTAACTCATCTGCACCAAGGTTGAATAATTTGGAGTTTAGAAGTCTAGCTCCACCAGATCCTGACACATGCTATTTCATTTTTGAATATAAATATCTTATCCATATCCATATATTCAAGCTGAATACAGTCCTCTTTAATCAAACTAGTACAGAAGAAGGTGCAATGCACGACCATCTAAAGTATTCTTGTGTTTTTTTTCTTCTTTTTCATTTTGGATTTGAGCCTTCTAGTTTCTTACTAATGAACTAAATTTAATATTTGATGGGTTAATCTACCATAATTACTGAAACCACAAAAAAAAAACAATTTTCTATTTTTTGAAATCTATCTGGGGTCTGGGCCCAGATGATGTCTGTCTATCATGCATATGTAGCTACCTTATCCCTCTTCCCCTGATGCATGTCTACCTCAAATATGTGAGACAATGAGTGGGAGCAAAATAAATATCTCTACGGAGAGGTTTGATCTTACGACCACTCAGAAATTTGGTGTTTGAATACTGTCTTTTAACACGTTTAACCCGAAAGACTAAGTTCTTATGTTTTGGGGTCAACTATGTTGCACAGGTCTCGAGGATTGTATTCGTGATTGAATCAGAATCTGACACATGCAACATGACACTTCCTACGCCACTCGTCATACTCATGTTGGATATGGTTCGCTATGTCTAGGCAATAAAAAGAACAGAAAGTAGTTGAAAATGATTTCGTTTTTGTGAAACATTGTCGGCCTGCTAGGTTGTATAGACAGGAACATGGATTCAGAGATGGGACACAATACAGAGTCTGAATATTAAGAAAATTTAGTATACGATTACCTTGTGGATACGGTTATATATCCGCATGAAAGCATATATACATACGATTTTATATATTAGATCTTTGTATCATCTATATTTTATGCATGTTTTGGGAAGTAATTAGTTCCAAGAAGTTAACTTAACAAAACACGCATTTGAGTAAGAACAAACGAAATTGAATAGAGGTCCCATCTATAGTTGCCTAATTCGCCAACCCCCCCTACGTCCGACGAATTGGGACGAACGACCCCGAACGGGGTGCATTCACGACCCGTTCGTCAAATTTAGCGACCTGGATTTTGATGGCTTTGGTTATGAACTTATGATATTTGGTTTAGTTACAAGAATATTGTTTATGCTTTCCTTCACTTGAATTTTGATGACTTTGGTTATGAACTTATGATATTTGGTGTATACTTTTATATAATTGCGAATAGCAAACAATGGTCTTTTAATTTTTTTTTACTACTTGAGAAGAGCAAAGTCCATTAATTTTTTACTACTTGGGAAGAGCAAACAACATTTCCCCTTATTTTTTTCTATATGTAATTGTCTAACTACCCATGTTAAATCTAATAAATAATTTTAATTAGTAAACAGAGATAAGGGCATTTTGGGAACAAAAACATCCACGGTGAAGCCTAACTTTTCTTATTATAGAATAGTATTATTAATTTTAATGAAGAATTTTAATTAGTAAACAGAGATAGGGTATTTTTGGGAACAAAAACTCCCACGGTGAAGCCTAACTTTTCTTATTATAGAATAGTATAGATACAGATTTCAGAATTTGAAAGACATTTTGCAAACTTAGCTTTATCAGTGATCACTACTTAATCCCCTTTAGCTTTATTGACAAGTATTTAATAAAAGTAGGTCAGAAGAAATATACGCTCAGTATAAAAAATAACAAGTGTTTACTACTTAAACCTAGCTATGCTGCAAGTGAAGTATTACACCGGACAAGATTTACTTATTCAACAACTAGCATATAAGGTGTTTCATGTAATCTGAGTCTATTAAATTTTGAATAGTTTCCTTTATTATGTGCAATATAAATCTCAGTAAATAGAAGGAAGTTATTTAATAGATCTATTAAATGGAAATGAGAAGAAACAAAATTAAACCTAAATGGCTGCCATCTCCTTTTGGAACAAGCCACAACATTCTCTCCTTTGTCTGGGCACTCCTGCAAGTAAAGAGAAAATGTTACTAAATGCAGAAAACAGAAAAAATAAAAAATAAACTTTATTGAAAAGAGCATGAAAAACCTTCAATGCTGCTTCCATTAATGTTCGTATCCAGCTAGCTGCTTCTTCCGAGCTTCTAGCACCCAACTACATCACAAATCCAGTAACAAGTATACTTCAGATGTGAGTAAAATAGAGAGCAACAAGAACCAAGAATAACCAAAATGTTTATAAAACAACACACCTTAAGTTGATCGCTGTGATTAGAAGCATTGTAAAGTGTAAAAATAAAGAGTTCCTGCAAGTAGCCATCAAAGTCTTAACTATCATAACTATAACAAAGTTAACTTAGAAAAGGCACTTTATAGGCAATTATCCGATAAGATAACGTCAGTAGGATATTCCTACATGTCTGTGGAAGCTCTCTCTGCCGTTGTCTGCGACGCGTATACAAGAGTCAATTAGTGCACTCCTAACAGGATCCTGAAAAATCAACAGAATCGTAAATTTGCAAATTAGTCATTTGATAAACATCATTTTGTCAGTAGGAATATCAGGTCTCATTGTTAGTTGCTCAACTTGTATGGCAGAAAAATCATTAGTTATTATCAATTTAAAACATGAAGTACAAAGCAAACTAGCAAAGACATCAACTCACTTGTTGAAGTGCAAACTGCAAATCAGTAGTTTTGAAAAAGAAATGGTGTATTTGTGCAAATCCAAGTACACAGAAAATAGTGTATCCTACTATGTTGAATGATCATCCACAAAAAAATGGACATATGTAAACTAAGGAGCAAAATTGATTTATGTCAGCATGTGATTCAGAAGTACACTGCAGTAACACTCAGTTTCTAATGGCAATTGGCAGGTGATGTACACATACACATAAATGAACCTTCCGAATACCAAATCTATTTAGATTCTTTTGCTTCCAATATAATGTTAGTTCATATTGCATTGTAGATAATATATTTCATGACCTACTTATTATCAATTAACTCTACCTACCCTCAAAATATAAAAAAATAATAAATCAAGTTACATCTTAGTATTGTCAAGGATCCCATGCTTGTTCTGATGGCCTCAAAGAAACCAACAAACAAAACATGACAAAACCCTAAGGATTCCTAAGTGCACATGATTGATCCGTCTTTTCTGGCTCCTATGCTAGTCACAGTTAAGTTTTGCACGGCATTATACCTCCTTTCTGGATAAGGGTGCAGAACATCCAAGAGAGTTTGGCTCTTTCTGTTCAACACTGCATTCCCACGCGATAAATTTTCCGAAATACTGGAATCAGATTCAATTGTTAGGTAATTGGTTAATACCCATAATATATCTAAAATATATGTGTAGATATTTATTTATATTTCCATCCTTTTATGTTGTCGATTATTATGCAATATTGAACTTAGATTTTTTTTTTTATACTGTCACATGCTTGCTTGTGTAATGTAATGTCCTGGATAGGCATTTCAATCTTCTTTTTTCAGAAATTTTCACACAGAGCATATATGTTATAGGAAATTGCAGTAGGAGATCGAATAAAGTTTGAAAAAATAGCAGACAAAGAATCAAAAACGCTGCGTTTGAATTGAATCCCCCAAACCCCACTAATAAACCACCGGTCAGCAAGCCTTAAAAGAAATAAGGAAACACCCTTAGCAAGGGCGTTCCATGCGACAAAAGCTTTCTTACTAAGGGCGATTTTTATGTTTTTTTAATCAACGACTCGTTTGAAATTAGAGGAAATTGGATGATATGTATAATGATGTTGTAGCTCATTTGTTTAGGGGATATGATTGTGGATAAGAGATCTTAAATTCAAATCTTAGTGGAAATAATATAGGATTTAAAATTTTTAAATACTTAGTTGGTTGAGATTTGAACTCAAAACCTCGTACCCACAAACAAATATATCCTCTAACCAAATGAGCTACAAGAGCACTATACATATCACCCCAATTTTCTCGAATTTTTTTGATAAAAAATATTAAAAAAATTGAATTAAAAAAAATGAGCCCTTGATTAAAAAAATAAAAAAAACAATATAAAATGTCCTTACTAAGGGCGTTTTTGTTTGGATCTTACATTGTAAAGGCCCTTAGTAAGGGGCGTTTTTGTCACATGGAACGCCCTTGCTAAGGGCATTTTCTTTTTTTTTTAGGTGGACCGTGGTTTATTAGTGGGGTTTTTTTTTGTTTGGGGGGGGGTTTATTAATGGGTTGGGGAGTTAAGGTTTATTAGTGGGCTTTTTGATTCTTTGTATGCTATTTTCCTATACTTTATTCTCTTGCTGCAATTTCCAATAACTCCTATGCTCTGTTCGAAAATTTCTGTTTTTTTCTACTGCACAATTTGTGTATAATCGTTAGCGACAAAATTCGTAGGAACTTAAGGAGAATTAATTTTGAAGGAATTCACAATTATTCCATACATGACAGCCTTAGATCATCCTCAAAAGCAACATCTTATGAAAAGAATCCTTGTAAGCAACATCAACAAGAAATCAACACCATTTAAGAGTTGATAACAACATTAATCAGTTTTTCTCCCAAGAACTTAAACATAAAAGTAAAAGACTAAAACATCAAGCACATGGGGAACAAAAAAAAGGGAAATTTCCAAACACAAAATCAGAAAAATACCCATTAAGCAGAACAACTACTTATATTAAAAAAAAAAAAAAAATTATCTAACAGACATGTTGTTAGTCTTAAATCCAATCAGAAACATACCCATGAAGCAAAATAAACAACTTTTATGTGAAAAAAAAAACAATATTTTTAATCTTCAATCAAAATTTGAAATATACCCATGAAGATAACAATAATTTAAAAAGAAATAACAGAAATATATATATATATATATATATATATATATATATATATATATATATATATAAAGATTATTCCAAATTTGAAACATAACCATGAAGCAAAACAAGAAGGAAAAAAAAACAAATTTGTTTATCTTAAATCCAAGTTCGAAATATACCCATGAAGCAAAACAATTACTTTTATGGAAATTATCAAAAGAAACCATATTTTGGATCTCAAATCAAAATTTGAAACATGCCGATTAAAGAAAAATATCATCTACCAATAAAAATATAAAAAAAAGGTTAAAAAATATAGGAAAAAGATTGAAACTTCACTTGTTTTGTTGATGTGGGCACATTCTTGTAGCAATTGAGCGAGTTCTCCTGGAGTAAGAAGTACCTCTTCCTTGAGTACTGCAACCCAAACCTGTTGGATCTGATCAAATAAAGCCACCCTTCCATCTTCCTCTCCCTTTCCCCTCTCCTCTCCACCTTCAGACAATCTGCCCATCTCTCAGATCTCTCTACAATGGCATGCAAAAAGTTGGAACCTTTCTTTCAAGTTGGGAGCTCTCCCCCCCCTCTCTCTCTCTCTCTCTTTCTTGCGTTCTTGCTTTGGCTACTTTCAAATCGATAGAGAAAATTATTTTATTGTGGGAAATTTGGACTCTGGTGCTGTAATCTTCTGAGCCAACACAACAAACAGCCCAAAAGGGTCAGGAGGAATCAATCAACCCAACAATTTATATAAATTACAATTTTGACAGAAGAACAAAAAAAATATTTTTATTTTACTTTACTACTACTCTCTCTCTTCTTCTTTTTTATAATAATATAATTGTTGGCTATAAAAAACTCTCTTTCTCTTCTGCCAGAATTTTTCTAGAGAAAAATATATTTTAACAAAATTAGCGGAAGATAACAAAGTTTATAAAAATTTAAAGTAGAAAAACACATGCTGTTTCGATAAAAAAAAATACGTAAAGAACGAGAACGCATGTTTTAAATGCGTTCTCAATAAAAAATAAATTTTAAACTGTAGCCGCACCTACTAAATAACGCATCTAATACGTACGGGTTCAAATATATATATATTTTTTAAAAACTCTGAAAAAAAGGGAAAAAAAATAAGAAGTAAAAAAGCACCTAGTAGAGGTGCGGTTTGAAACATTTTTTTTATTTTTTATTTATTTTTTTGGTTTCTTTGAAAACTCACCTAATACGTGATGTTTCAAAAAAAAAAACTCTAAAAAAAGAAAAAAAAAAAAAAAAAAAAAAAAGGTGAAAACGCACCTAGTAGGTGCGGCTACGGTTTAAAAAAAAATTTTTTTTTTGTTCTTTGGGCCGGTTATTAAAAGTTTTTTTTTGTTCTTTGAAAAAAAAAGGTGAAAACGCACCTACTAGTTTGAAAACATTTCAAGGAAAGAACATGAATGCACCTAGTACATGCATGGCAAAAAATTCCAATGAAAGAACAAGAATAAAATTGGTCGAAAAAATAATTTACAAACAGGTGGTTTCTCTTATTTTTTAGGTCGAAAAAATAACAAAATATATTTAGTGAAAAAAATAACAATTATTTAAAAAAAATTGTCTTAAGAAAATTAAAAATCTAAAAAAATAACTTTTATTTATTTATTTTGATTTCATTGAAGTTTATGAAAGAAATTATGATAAATAAAATAATTTTATTTCCTACTTTGGCTGAAGTTGCAAATAATGAATTATAAGGGACTATAATGCAAAAATTCTAAAATGCACATGTGCGTTTTCCAAATGTGCGTTTTCCAAATAATTTCAATTTAAAAAATTTGAAAACTCACGGCTTCCGATTTAATTTTTCTTTTTACACGTGTTCTTTTTTTTCTTTTTTTTTTCAGAGTTCTTGCTTTTAAAAAAATTATATATCTATTCTACTATATAATGCCAAAACTAGGCTTCACCGTGAAAAAATTTCGTTCCAAAAATACCCTTCAACATATTTAGTAATTAAAAAAAATATCTACAATAAATTCCACTGACAACCATTTAAGAGATGCAATAATGACAACCATTTACGAAAATCAAAGGATTCATGCTACTTGCTAAGTCTTTTAAATTGTTATCAAAGAATTCGAAGGGTTGAACCATTAACCTATATAATTAAAAGCAGTAGAAATAAACTAACTAACTCATCAACATCATTCACTCCAATATACGTGCAAAGCACGTGCATATATACTAGTATATATATATATATATATATATATAAACCGTACCAATTAATGCGTTTTCACTTCTTCTTTTTCAGAGTTCTTCTATTTTTTTTAAAATAAAATATATTTAAAACTGCAAGTATTAGTTGCGTTTTCAGATTTAAGTTTTTTGTTTTATTTTTTAACTGTATTTTGTTTTATAAAAAATATATATAAAACATGAAAACATATTTAGTATGTGCGGCTACTGTTAAAAATTAAATTTTTATTGAGAACACACTTAACACATGCGCTCTCGTTCTTTACATATATATTTTTTTTATCGAAAATGCACTTACACATGCGTTTTTGTTCTTTACTTTAAATTTTCCATAAACTTTGTTCTCTTCCGCTAATTTTGCTAAAATATATTTCTCTGTATAAAAATTTTTGCTCTTCTGCTGGTGATAGACCCAATTTTTTTTTTTTTTTGCTTTCAAAATTTCAATTATATCTTCATTTTCAACGTGGATTGGTTTTGCATTTACACTCATGTTGAGGGTAAAATTTTAAAACAATACAAAAAATAAAATTCCAGGATCTAAACTCTCCAATTGAACATAGCAGGACTTAAACTCTAAGTTGATATAAAATTTAGAATCTAAACACTAATTAACCAAAAAGTAATAATAATTAAAACAAAAATTAAAAAATTATAGCATGCGCGAGACTCTATCTGCTAGAATAACGTACTTTATTATAATAGGTTACTGTCTAAAACTGACCAATGTGAGTAAAGAAGGGTGTTTATATTATACAAGGTTTTGTTTTCTCCATATTCTAAAGGTGACAAGGTTTTAATGGATCATGAGGCATATAATTCCCGCATATGTTTAGAGTCAGCCACGAGTAATCTTGTGTGTAAGCCACTTGTCACATTGCTTCGCATAGGTGTTGATTTTATTCCTTTCACATATATCTTTATAAGGGTGTTTTTTTTCCAATAATTATTCATATTTTAAAACTTTTATCCTCTGTGTATAGTCTTTTTAAGAAAGGTTATTTTTTATATAAAAAATTAACTAGTAAAAAATATGTTTCAATAGTTCATCTCTCTATTTATTTATATCCTATGTGATATTAAAAAAAAAAATTATTATAAAATGACAAGTAAATATTTATATGGAATCTATTTTCTATGCCACATAGACAGAGAAAAATCTACCAAGGGCTCTACATGTAGAGCACCTCATAGAGCCCTTTTATTTTTCATTTTTTTTTTACATAGGATATAGTCTTAGATAGAAACCATCACTTGACACTTGTTTCCTATAAAAAGGCTCTACAATAGTTTTTTTAAGAGTTATTTGTATTTACACCCCCCCCCCCCCCCCCTCCAAAAAAAAAATGGAAAGGCTCTACAATACTTTTTTAAGAGTTATTTGTATTTATCCCCCAATTGCTAATCATATCTCCACTATCCTCCCATTTTAATTTTAATTACTGTCCCCCCCCCCCCCCCCTAATTCTAAAAAAATAGGCGGGGGGATGGGGGGGGGTGGGGGTACTGGATATATGATTAGCGGTTGGGGGATAAATACAAATAACTCTCTTTTTAAAAAATAGTTATCATTGTAAAGAAGGTCTAATAGAACAAAGTGATGTTTTCCGTCGTCTGATCTGAATTTATTATTCTGATATCATATTTGTAAATGCATTAAAATGTCTCAAATGTATTCAAATCATGAAACGAGTTGGAATAACCAAATCAGCAACTTAGAGATAACCTCATCTCTAATAACCAAATCAGTTGGAATCTTAATACTCTCCCTCAAGTTGGAGAAGTGATGGAGAGAACGCCCAACTTGCCGATCAATGTATGAAATTGATCTTTACCCAAAGGTTTGGTGAGAATATCCGCAACTTGGTTGGAAGAGGGGATGTGTCATGGAACAAGGAGCTTATTCTGAATTTTCTCCCGAATGAAATGACAATCCAGTTCAATTTGCTTGATTCGCTCATAAAAGATCGGGTTCTTGGCAATATGCAGAGCTGCTTGGTTATCACAAATCATGATAATGGGAGTTGGATGAGAAATTCCAAAATCATGAAATAAGTACTTGAGCCATAGAAATTCACAAGTCAAAGAAGCCATAGCCCTATATTCGGCTTCGGCCGAGGAGCGAGACATGACATATTGCTTCTTAGTTTTCCAAGAGATAAGTTTAGTGCCCAAAAAGTGCAATAGCCGGTTGTGGAGCATCGAGTAATAGGACAACCTGCCTAATCAAAATCACAGTAACCATGAAGATGCAGTTTTGTATATGAGGAGAAAAATATTCCTTTGTTAATTGAACCTTTCAAATAACGAACCACCCGATGAGCAGCATCAAGGTGTATGCTACGAGGAGATTGCATAAATTGACTCAAAACATTAACGGAATAATTGATGCCTGGTCTAGTAACTGTGAGGTAAATAAGGTAGCCCACCAAGCGACGATAAGGAGTAGGATCCGGAAGTAAGGTGCCTTCTTCATGTGACAACCAGAGCTTTTGTTCGATAGGAAAATCAGAAATTCGTCCTCCTAGAAAACCAACGTCCTTGAGAATATCAAGAGTATATATTTCTTCTGAGAAAGAAATATCCCTTTCGTAGAGCGAGCCAACTCAATACCAAGAAAAAAATTGAGCTTGCCCAAGTCCTTAATAAAAAACTTAGCTTCAAGAAAACGCTTGAGCCGCTAAATAGCACAATCATCATTACCAGTTATAATTATGTCATCAACATGCACCAGAAAAAATGTTGAAGAAGATCCTCAATGATGAGTAAAAAGTGAATAATCTGACTTGGATTGAGAAAACCCCGCAGTGATAAGTGTAGATGAGAATTTTGCAAACCTTTGCCGACTTTCCTGTTTTAAACCATAGATGGATTTGTTGAGCTTACAAACTCTAGTCTCCCCCTGTCGGGCAAAACAAGGTGGTAGAGTCATGTAGACTTCTTTATGGAGATCGCCTTGTAAAAATGCATTGTTGACATCGAGTTGGTGGAGGGACCAATTTTTGACTAATGCAATAGAAATTAGTACACGAACTGTGACCAATTTTGCAATTGGAGTAAAAGTATCATGATAATCGAGTCCTTAAATTTGAGTATAGCCCTTAGCTACTAATCGAGCTTTATGTCGTTCAATGGAACCATTAGAATGGTATTTGATCTTGTACACCCATTTACAACCAATGGGTTTTTTATGGAGGGGAAGTGAAGCAAGACTCCATGTATTATTTAACTCAAGAGCTGCAATTTCTTTTTCCATGGACTCCCGCCATTGAGGTAACTTCACTTCTTTGAAGAAGGTCTTTGGCTCAACTATGGAACAAATGGTGGAAAGGAAAAAAATTGTGTGCAGGAGAATAATTAGCATGAGAAAGATAGTTATGTAGAGGATAGGGTGTACCTATCAACTTAGAATTAGATGAAGAAGAAAAACATTCATGAATGGCAACGGAACATTCATAGTCAGCCAAGTAAGTAGGAGGACGTCTAGTTCTTGGAGGTAGATTTTCTGTCAAAGTCTCTGTAGGAATGTCTGATGAACTGAGATCTATTTTTGTGGATACAGGTGGTGATATTGGTGCATTTAGAGGATTACTTGGTGGGATGTCATATATTCGTGCATTTGGAGAGTGGCTTACTGCAGGTGAGGGTAAAGGAATAACTGGGTATTTGCATTCGGATAGTGATTGAGACATGTCATAAAATGGGAATGTTCCTTCATGAAAGGTGACATTGTGAGGGGTATAAATAGTCTTAGTGGCAATGTCATATATGTGATAACCCTTTGGGGCACAAGGATAACCAATGAACACACCAGGTTTTTCTTTTTGATCAAACTTGTGCTGGATCTTTGTATTGTGAGCAAAGCATAAGCTACCTAAAACCCACAAATTTGCATAATTAGGTTTAGTACCAAACAATACTTCATATGGTGATTTCATAGACAAAAAAGGGGGTTGGCATTTTATTGATGAGATATGCGGCTGTGAGAACACATTTACCCCAAAATCTTAAGGATAAATGTGCTTGAAAACGGAGATCCCGAGCTACCTCAAGAAGGTGACGGTGTTTGCGCTCAACCACCCCATTTTGTTGTGGTGTGTTAACACAACTACGTTGATGGATAAAAATATTTTCAGCAAAGAAATATCTCATAGCATTAGAGAGGAATTCAGTTCCATTATCAGAACGAACTAGTTGAATAGATGGAAATATGATGGCACCATCACTAGAATTAATGTGATTTATACAAGAGTGGAACTATGTACGAACCATCGTAAAGAAAGATTGCAAAATCTGTTGTGTTTCATATTTGAGGTGCATTAAATACACCCAAGTACAACGTGTGAAGTCATCCACAATAGTGAAAAAAATATCGAGAACCATTCAACGAAGGTTGAGAAAAAGTACCCCATATATCAATGTATTAGAGAAAAAGATTTATTAGTAGTAATGGAACTCAAAGAAAAAGATAACTTGACTTGTTTTGCTTGAGGGCATATAGTATAAGATTTATTTTGAGAACATGAAATAAATGGAACATCTCCAACTAAATGATGTAAAGTACGATATAAAAGGTGGCCAAGCCGCCAAAGCCAGAGTTCAAAAGAGAGTGGCTTGGTAACTGTCATTGCTACGGCTGCCTGGAAGTAGTATAATCCTTCATGAATGTTACCCTTCCCAATCGTCCTCTTCGTTGATTGGTCCTGGAAAACACAATGATCAGAAAAGAATGTCAAAAAATAATTATTTGATTTGCTAAGTTGACTAACATATAAGAGGTTGAATTTAAAAGATGGGATGTAGAAAATATTCTTAAGTTTGATGGTGGATGACAAGAGAATAGTTCCAATATGAGTTACTAAAGCATGTGTTCCATCAGGAAGGCCAACAGATAATGGTTTATGGCATACTTCATAGGAAGAAAACATAGATAAAGTGTGACACATATGGTTCGTTGCACCTGTATCTATAATCCAAATGCAGCTTGAGAATACGTTTAAGGCTAATGAAATACCTGTCAGATGTGTTGTATGATCCATACTACCTGACGAGAGCATGGCCAAAAGTTTCTTGTATTTCTCCTGAGTTATGGAAGGAGGTGTTACCATTGTTTGTTTTTTGCTTTTGTCCCACTTAGCATCAGGTTTCTTTGGAGGATATCCATGGATCTTGAAACAACGATCAACGATGTGATTATCTCTTCTATAATGGTCGTAGTGTAATCGTTTCTTCTGGTTGGAGGACTTTTCTCGAGGAGTCTCAATTCCATGATCTAGAAGAATTGGTTGATTGTGTGGTTTATCAGCAAGGGTAGCAGCTTCTGGAATATGAGGCGACAGTGCATGGATCTCTTGTTGTTTCTCTTTTTGACGAACAAGAGAATACATCTTCGTTATGGAAGGGAATGGATCCATGATAAGTATTTGGCTTCTCGGTGCTCCATACTTTTCATGAAGACCTTGAAGGAACTACATGGCTCTATCTTCTTGTTGTTGCTCTGCGTGTAACTTACCATTTCCACAAGTACATTTTTGGACAAAAATAAGAAATCCAAGTTCATTCTATAATGTTTTAATCTTGGTAAAATAGGCATAAACTGACATACCTTCCTGCTTTATTTCTGAAATAGATTGCTTCAGCTAGTAAATCAGAGGCTTGTTTGATTGAGAAAAACTGTCATGCCCCAGTCCCAAAATACCGAGGGACCGGACGCGTGATAATGGCCAGCAGCACGCACCGATGGACAAACCCAATTTAATGGATCCATCAGGGCATACTTAAGCTGTAAAACAAGTCTACGACAACATGGAACAACTAATCTCATCCACACAAGATATAAAATATGATCCACATAATATAAGGAATGTAAATCATCAACCAGTCTCAACAAAGTGCTTCGGGGAACAACCCGATAAATATCTGATACAATGGTTCAACAGACCAGAAATAAATGACTGAAATAAGTAAATAAATATTGAGCATGAACATGGATGCTCAGGAGAAGTCTTCAGCTAACACCTCGTCCTCGGATGGCGGTACAGCTCCTGGATCAGCTCCTGCTGCGGTCCCGTATACCTCGGGATAGATCTCGTCCTCAAATCCTGGGGACATAATCCGGATCCAGGTCCTCAGGGGACATAGCAAGGTACAAGAAAGCTCATGCCAAAAATAAATGCAGTGCAGAAAATAAATAGAATAAATAGGGCAAGTAAGTAACCATCTAAGTGAAAATGCAAGTGAGAGCAGCACGAGTACTCAGGCTGAGCCACTACAAGCTCTATGTCTAGGAGCCGGTAGCGGTAATAACACGTAATGTGCCTAGCTCTGCTACGAGAGTCTACGGTCTCACAATAGTAGTAGATATATATAAAAAATAGCCTGTAGCCTGTGTATCTCTCCCCACCCAATGTAATCACGCATATCATGACCATAACGTCTCATGTCCATGTCAAGCGGGATCATCACTAATGCAACAAGTCATATGTATCTATGAATATAGTATCTCTGTCAAGTCCTGTATCCTATACAGAATCACCACAAATATCTCGAGAATATCCTGTCTCATGAACAGTGTCAAGTGTCCTGGGTCGTATGGTACTTGATAAGACAAGTACGAGAATATAAAGTGTCACGAATGTCCATCTCTAAATGACAGTACCCAACACTGCGTACAGTGTTGGCACCCGACTAATAATCGGATGCTAAGTACGTCACACGGTCCTAAGTTGAGCATGCATATCAATATAAATAAAGCAAAAAAAATATATAACAATACTGCAGAGTTTGGCAAGGTATACTTGCCTGATGTTTGAATATCCACAATCGTCCCGGTATCAGTGGATCCTGTGGGTACTCCTCCAAAAGCTGTAATAAACATCACCAACTGTCTCAGAAGATGTTAAATAGCTAGAAATGCCTGTCCTTACGTCCAATTTGGACACAGGGGCAAAAAGGACATTTTCGGGCCAAAGCGGGGTCCCCATGTGGGCCACTTTGCACCGAAAAGCGTGCCAGGGTCAAAGGTCTCCAAATTCCTCAAACTCAGTGTCTACAAGTCAGGAACGATGATACGAACCCAACAGAACTTCCAGAATTGGATTCCGATGAGCCGATCACAAAATCGCCCGTCGAGTAGAGCCTATGGGGCCCACGATACACGATTTTGTCAACGTTCTCAGAATCGGTCCAAACTTGGGTCACAGGACCAGCGTATTGCTACGAGTCCGATGGCGCAAGTTTCGTCTCGATCCGACGTGTATACACAAAGTTACAGCGTATTCCAGAAAGGACGGATACGGGGCATTGTCGGCGGATACGCGTTGATTCCGGGGTGCACGCACATCCGAATCGACTTCTGCGAAATCTCACACGACCGTATCAATGTCGCGCATGTTTTGGTAAAGACCGTGTGCGACCAAGTCATCCCGTTTGGCGGGGCGCACTCAGTTCCGGGGTAAAACAGGGCGTTGTTTTTCCTATTTTTGGATCGCGGTGTGCGATCACCACAGGACGCGATGCACCGAACGGGTTGTACGGGCACCGAGAGGGTTATACAGTCTACGTGTAGCAACTGATGGAAACTAAAACGGATTTACGAAGTGAGAGAAAACGGTACCTGAATAGGGCTCCGTGAACGCTGAATTCCACGTGTCCGAGAGTCAACTTTGTGTCCTGGTCGAGGATTCCCGTGTCTGCCGAGAGTCCGAGCTAGGATTCTGACTCGGGTCAGCGGGGTGGCGCTCGGGAGGCGTCGAATTCGGGTCGACGGCAGCGGATCGGGGCTGGGTCGACGGTAGCGGATCGGGTCGGAGTCGACGGCAGCGGATCGGGTCGGGGTCGACGGCAGCGGATCGGGTCGGGGTCGACGGCAGCGGATCGGGTCGAGGTCGACGGCAGCGGATCAGGTTGGGGTCGACGGCAGCGGTCGGGCACAGGGGAGTCTGCGTCGGCGGCGCTCGAGGGGAATTCTGAACTGTTTCTGAACCGTTTTTTGGCCAACTTTCGGTCGATTTTTCGATCAAACCGGATGCCTAAATTCGTTCCACTTGAAAAAAATCCTAGAGGGTTAGGTTGTGAATATACCAACGAAGATGGAGAGCGAAACGGATCAGCAAGGAGGGTAAAAGCTCCACACGAAGGAGGGGTGTCGATCGCGGCTGTGAACATGCGTCCGCGCCTGGGCGGCCCACGGCTGCTGCGGCGGCGGGGCTACGGGTGGTCGCCGGGGTGTCGGGGTGGTGTAGGAGGAGGTGGAATTAGGTTTAGGGTTAGGGTTTTGGTTTGTTATATATATATATATATATATATATATATATATATATATATATATATATATGTATATATAGAGGGGGTGGAGGCTGTGTACGCGGGGGGGGGGGGGGGGGAGAAAGTTAGTTAGTGTTAGGATTTTGGGTTTGTTAATGGGTAGGATTATGTTAATGGTACCTAAACGCTCATGCATGCTTTTCCAGAAATGAGATATAAAGTGAGTATCACGATCTAACACTATACTAGCTGGAAATCCGTGTTGCCTCACTATCTGCCGTATGTACATCTCTGCTACCTGCTCGTTGGACTTTCCTATTCGGAAGGAAAAAAAATATGCCACTTTCGTGAGTCGATCTACTATCACCCAAATTGCATCACGTCCAGTAGGGGATCCAGGTAAACCGGTCATAAAGTCTATCATAATGTGTTTCCACTTTCACTCTGGAATTGGCAGGAGTTGTAACAATCATTCTGCCTTCACTTGTTGACATACAAGACATCATAAAACGAACCAAGCTATCACTCTTTTTATTTTGTTCTACCAAAAATATTGCTTGACATTATGGCACATCTTTGTGTCTCCGATATGAATAGAATACTGTGAACTGTGTGCCTTGGTCATCACTTCTCGTCAGATATCTCCACTTGGTACACAAAGACGATTATCAAATCTGAGTGTTCCGTCTTTGTGAATTCTTAATTCCTTCCTAAGACTTGACTCACATTCTGCTCTAAGCTTCTGAATCTGGACATCTTTTGTCTGAGCTAACTTGATCCTCTCCACCAAAGTTGACTGTATCTGAAGACTGACTAATACTCCCATCTCTTGAGGTAACACTACCTCTATATCCATCTCTTGAAGATCTTCTAGAATTTGCTTCTGAGTTGTTAAGATGAATATGTTGCCTCTCCTACTTAGAGTATCTTCTAGCATATTTACCTTGCCTGGATGGTACTGAAGTGCCACATCATATTCACCAAACAACTCTAACCACCTCCTCTGTCTGATGTTCAAGTCCTTTTGAGTGAATATGTACTTTAGATTCTTGTGATATGTAAATATCTTCACCCGATCACCATATAGGTAATGTCTCCACAACTTAAGAGCAAACACTACTGCTGCTAATTCTAAATCATGTGTTGGGTAATTATTCGTATAATCTCGAGGCTGCTGAGATGCATAAGCTATCACCCTTCCATGTTGCATCAACAGACACCCAAGTCATTTCCTAGATACATCATAATAAATTGCTGATCCTACTGGAAGTGTAAGGATCGATGTTGATATTAATTTCTCCTTCAATTTCTTGAATGCTGCTTGGCACTCTACCGTCCAAACAAACTGCACCTCCTTGCGGGTTAAATGAGTCATTGGTCCTAAAATTCGTGCAAAGTTTGTCACTAACATTCGGTAATATTCCTCTAATCCCAAAAAAAATTGCACATCTACTACTATCTTCGGGACTGGCTAACTGCTTCAACCTTCTTAGGGTCCACTGATACTCCTGCTCTTGAGATGATGTGCCCCAAGAATGACACATGATCTAACCATAACTCACACTTACTTTTTTTAGCATATAACTGATACTCCCTCAGAACTTGCAACACCTTCCAAAGATGTTCTTCATGCTCTTCTTCACTGTTGGAGTAGACAAGAATGTCGTCTATAAATACCACTACAAATTAATCTAGGTATGGCATGGAGATACAATTCATCAAATCCATGAATATTGCTTGTGCATTAGTCAATCCGAATGGCATAACCAAAAATTTGTAATGCCCGTATCGAGATCGAAATGTTATCTTTGGTATGTCTTGCTCCAGGACTCTTACTTGATGATATCCTGATCGAAGATCTATCTTGTAAAATACTTTTGCTCCACTCAATTGATCAAATAAGTCATTAATCCTAGGCAATGAATATTTATTCTTCATTGTTACTGCATTCAACTGTCTATAGTCGATACATAACCATGTCGACCCATCCTTCTTCTTTACTAGAACCACTAGTGCTCCCCATGGTGATCCACTAGTTTGAATAAAAAATTTTGCCTTTAGTTCTTCCACATGTTGATACAACTGGTTAAGTTCCATTGGTGATAACTGATAGATCTTGTTGGAAATTGGTTCTGCTCCTGGCTTCAACTCTATGCAGAAATCCACTTCTCTTACTGGGGATAATCTTGGAAGCTCATCCAGAAATACGTCAAGAAATTTTTTAATTACTTTGGGAAACTGATCTTCAGCTCCTGCCACTGCTGCAATACCACCTTCATGCTGGTCCTTCGCCGTTCTATTAAAGATAAATTCTTTCTTGCCCGAGATTATAAATAATACTCTACCCTTACGACAATCTATCGTCGCATGACTGTCTCTCAACCAGTTTATGCCTAAAATAACGTCGAAGTTATCCATTGGAAATTCGATTAACTTTGTAGGTAATAAATGCTCGCACACTATGATTAGACACGCTAAACATAATCTACTAACTCCTACGAGTCCATTACCAGTGAGTATATTCAGTCTCTTTGGCAATACCTTAAATTATAATCCAATACGTGTCACAAATCGTGCACATACAAATGAATGGGATGCTCCAGAATCAAATAATGCTATGAAAGGAAAAGATGTAATAAAAATATTACCTACCACCACGTCACCTGATGCCAAGGCCTCTTCCAGAGATAGGATAAAAGCTTGCCCTTGGCCTTGCGATGCTCCTTGTTGCTGCCTCCCGTGAATACACAAATATAGCCTCTACTGCCCATACTGTTGATTCCTCTGTTGGTTGTACATCTGAGTTTGTGTCGGTAATAGATGCTGAGTCAATGGCCTGATCGCCAGTGGTGGTACCCTATACTGAGCTTTCTCTGGTGCTGACAGTGATAACCGCTGCGCTGGTCCTTTAATCCTTTGTATCATAAGACAATTGGCAATCTGATGATCTGTAATGCCATATCACAAACATAACCCGTTTGCTGTCCTACACGCATATCACGTATAGCCTTCATTGCCACAATACGTACATCCGACTGGAGCTCCCAATCGTTGTTGCTATTACTACCTCGGCTGGTTCGGCCGAGCTGGTGTTGTTGTTGCCGATGCTACTGGCCTCCTTGGCGATGTGTCATGAATGCGAACGCTAGGAGATGGTGCTGACTTTTGTTGTAATGGTCCTCCACCTCCGCTCTGTACATGAGACCTCTTCCGGCCTCCCGTCCTTGATGCTAACCTCTGCATTATCAGCTCGTGTTGCCTAGATGCGATCAACACTTAGCCGAAAGTCTGGTAGTTATGGCCCTCTACCAGTTGCTTAATCTCCAGATAAAGTCCATACTGGAATCTCATCGCCCTTTCTGGTTCTGTTTCTACCATTGTTGGAGCAAATCTGTTAGACCTGTAGAACTCCACCGCATCCACTGTCATTTCAGATTGTTTGAGGTTGATAAACCTCTGTTGTAGCTCATACTGTACTACCACTCTGAAATACTTAACCCTGAAACGGGCCCTGGAGTTGTCCCATGAGATAGGTTGCCTTAAACTACCTTCTTCTGCTGCCCACCAATCTCTATCAAGGTCCTGGAGCTGCAATCTGACTCGATCAACTTGTTCCTCAGCTGGAACCTTTGTCGCTGTCAGTATTGTTTCAATGTTCTGCAGCCAAGCGTCTACGGTAATAATATCCTCCATGCTATCAAAGTACTTGGGGTTGAGTTGGCAGAACCTCACTGATGCCCTTGAGTCTGTTCTAACACTTATTTTCAAGGCCGTCTGCAATCCTTGGTTCAATAAGACATTCTGCTCTTGCTGTTAAAGTTGTTGATGTTGTTGCATTACCATCATTTCCCGTATAATTTCTAGCAAAGCCGGGATATCAAGTGCTACTGGCACTACTGGTACGACCAGGAGGTACTGAAGCTTCTATTACATGTTGCTCCTCATGCTCCTCTACTGGTTCTACCCTAATATCTCCAGGATCAGGTGTTGCCTCTCGCTGGGGGCCAACAGATCCCTGCCCTGCTGAAACTACTGGTGATCCGACCATTGATACTGGAGAAGCCCTAAGGAAAAGGACAAAAGATAAATCAAGAACATGACGAGAAAGGATCGAAAAACCAAAGGTACAGAGGTCAAGCTGAGTTTCGAGGAGACAGGTTCAGGATATCAAGAAAGAACATGTTTGATGGAGACATCTTATGATCAAGCAACCCCACAAGTCTGGAAATAAATTCAGATCTGCATGGACCACCACTAAAATCTATCCACATCCCAGATCTAGAATACTGGAGAGCGGGAGAATGACTCAGCCAACCCCACCTTGCAGAATACCGAAGCAACCCATAATGTGTTAAGGTTGTCTAGAGACAAGGGGGTATATAATACAATCAAGTCTCCTAGGGTCAAGAACTTCTATGTCTCAATCATTCAAATAAGTAACAATAATATAGAATATTCAGAATAAGCAGTAAGGCATCCCAAACGCCATGTCATAATATTCTTTAGAGATCTGACGGTATAGAATGATGTGCCAGATGCAAGATCAAAGTATATATGACAGTGAGTCAGCTGTAGTCTGAATATATATAGTCATGTAAGGAACTAGTATCCAGATTTGCCGGCTAACAGGTGTCGGTTGGCTAAACGTCCAAAAGAATATAGTTTATAAAAGACGAGCAGTGAATAAAGGAACCCACTCGTGACCCTCAGCAGTCATCCTCCTGGTGCGTGCCATCAGTGAGGGTGAGATAAGCTTTATCCTCAGGTGCTGGCTCTAAACCTGGCCATGCAAAACCAGTGGGGTCAGACCCCAAATAGCAAGTACGACAAAAAAAGCACGAAATAAAGAAACAAAACCAGATCTATAACATGAGATGTATGAGCCAATAATCAATAGCATATATCCCATCCATGACATGATACGGCACCCATTTACCAAATAAGGACAGGAAGTGCCCTATCGCATCAAGATAGAATACGTCCCTTGATTATGGTCAAGATAAAATAACTCTGCATCGTAGTTTCAGTCCATAGCCTATCGTAATACAACAGCGCAACCCAACAACCAAACAAGGACATGAGTTGAACCATCATGCCACAACAGTCTATGTTCCTAATTCTACTCAAAAGAAGGCATAATACACAAATAGAGATATAATATAGGAAAAATAATATAGATTCAGTCCATGGAATATCGTAACACAATGACGCAATCCAACAACCAAATAAGGCCATGGGTTGAATCATCATACCACGATAGCCCATTTTCTTGGCTAGGCACATATTATAAGCAATTTAAATGGCCAATCATGTAATACTGATTGGTATGTGATATCTGGGTTATCCCAGTAATACAATATATGAGTATCCTCAGATCGTGGCATAATCGACCAGGGTTGGCTGAATCAATGATATATGACAAGAATATATATAAAAGTTATACCAGTCCCTTGCAAGGGCCCTGAGCTAATTAATGATCAGTAACAGTTTTAGGCTTTCTATCAAAAAGATATTGTCTTGGTCATATATTTATATGAAATACTACACTCCACTAGTGTGGATGATATACAGTATCCGTGGTGGCCAGCTTTTACTCCCAGCTAATTTAGGGTGGCTCGACATACTCGATCTTGAGATATCGTTTCCTCCCAATGCTCTACCAATTAAGTTGCTTAGTTAAGCCTAGGTTAACTAGAATCTCATACCGTGGTTACATGAATATTCTTTTCTAGATGTCATACCTTAAGTACGGGCAATCTTGATACGAACCCATATTATCACTCGAAAGTTAAATCTGGATTCACCCAAGTGTGATAGAACAATCAATACTCCATGGCTAAAGTCACTGTCCAACTACCAGATTCGTGCATGGAAATAATTACATATATCATATAGTAGGAGTATGTGGCACGATGGCTCACTATATATCAAGTAGCACTCTTGGTGCGATCAAGTGTATCAGCATGTATACAATAGTCAGGACAAGAACAAGTTCTAGCATCAAGATCATGGACAAGTTATCATGTAGCAAGTTATTTAGGACATGATAGTCTAATACTGGTCACATTAATTTTTCACTTTATTATATCGATGAATGAGGATAAGAGTAGTGTGAGAACCCCTCGAGATCAAATCCACAAACCTTAAACCAAAAAAGGATTGGGGTTGCAGAACGTCACCCGAGTTGAACTACGCCTCTTATTCTATCTAACGTATAATAAGGTGATCAAGGAAAAGTAATCTAATTAGCAAGTAAAATAACAAGTGCATATATGGCCACATCTACAGGGCTCTTGTAAAGTACTTAGTCAATTTAGCATATAGTCATAACTAGGTCATTAGGTCAGTATACATTCAAGATCAAAATATAAGTCATCCACATCCTCACAATTATTCAACCAACGTATATATTAAACCAAGAAAAGGGCCCAACGTGTGCAGGAAATAGTAGGCGCACAAAGCAAGTTGGCGTACAAACACACAGAAGTAAGGTTGGCACACAAACTCACAGAAATAATGTTGGCGCACAAATTCTCAGAAATAATGTTGGCGCATAAACTCACAGAAATAAGGTTGGCACATAAACTCAAAGAAACAAGGTTGGCGAACAAACTCACAGAAACAAGGTTGGCGCACTTTGTCAAGTTAACCAACACGACACACTTGATAAAAGTGCATAGGCAAGAATAAGATGTGCTTTCAAAGAAAGTGCACGAGCAAGCTAAAAAAAGAAAAAAACAATCCGAGGTCAAAGCTCGATAGTAGAGGAGCACACAAATCAATAACACAGAAATTAAAAAACCAACCAAAGCTTCATCCCTAAGAAAATGAAGAGGGAAAGTGCACGAGCAGACCAAACGTAAGAAAAGTGCACCGAATGACGAAATATAGGAATAGTTTGCCAGATTGCCAAATGCGAAAAAGTGCGTTGAATGACTATGGTATACTTTTTCTTGGTTTTCTAAGGAGAACTTTGATTGAATAAGCACCAAAGTACGTTAACTGGGTTTTCTCTTGAAAGTGTTCCACTGACTCAAGGAGTGTAACTGGTGCACTTTTGCTACGAGACTTAGTGCAGTATAATTAGTATGCACGAAGAGTTAGGACAACACACCAATGTGCCCAAAGTAAAATATACATATTTCTACGCCAAATATGTTCTCTTGCATACTCTTCATATAGTACTGTTGTTCTTCTCCAGTCAGCTTGTTTAGACCGTTGGATCACTGAAATACATCCAAGCCATATATGCCACCAACCCAACCAAACCCACTCTTTCCATAACTCTCGGATCTGGTCTAAACAATGGTCGGCTAACAAACAATATGCGCCAAAGTGCGCCAAGGACAATATGCACCAAAGTGCGCCGAGAAAGGGGGTTGACGTCTCTACCCACCATAGAAAATTTTTGTCCTTGGAATTCAAACTCAAGGCTAGCTAGAGATATCAAGACAAGCAACAAACTAACTTTAAGCAATTTACGCATACTAACAACTAACAACACAAATAATAAAGCAAAGCAACACCACCTCACATGAGTGCTTTCTGATCACGGAATGAAAGATACAAAGGCATTCGAAGGGAATATACCTTATGAGTCAAATAGGTGCGGGTACCGAGATCGAATATCATCCTTGTGCTCCCATGTAGACTCCCCCAAGGAGTGATGGCCTCAATCAACACGAATAAGACGGATAGCCCGGTCTTGAGTACCTTCTTTCTCTGATCCAGAATAGACACAGGTTGTTCCTCGTAAGTTAAGTCGGTACTAACGACTAACTCAGAGTGATCGAGGATATGACTTAGGTCCGGAACTTATTTATTCAACTGAGACACATGAAATACATTATGTACTTCATGAAGCAAAGGAGGAAGGGCAAGACGATAAGCAATATTTCCTACCCTCTTAAGAATATCGAACGGTCCCATATATAGAAGACTAAGCTTCCCGCAAATCCCGAATCTAATAACTCCACGGGTAGACAAAATTTGCAAAAATACATGGTCGCCGATAGAAAACTCTAACGACCTACGCTGCTGATCTGCCTAATAACGATGACGATCTTGTGCAACCCAAAGCTGCTCCCTGGTTTGCTTAACTACTTCAATCGTTTGAGTGATTATTTCAGGCCCCAACATCTTCTGTTCATCAATGTTATCCCATGCCAAGGGTGATATGCACTTTCTTTCATACAATTCCTCGAAAGGATCCATTTGTATGCTTGTTACGCCCCGGTTCCGCAGAACCAAACATCCTCGCTTGGGCTTCCCACATCCCGGCCATGTAGAGCCGTCGTCCTCGCTTGGCATGATGTCGTACAAGCCTGGGGTTGTGCTTGTACAAAGCGTGCTCGTACTTATTTTTTAATCACAAATATATGAAGATAGAGTATACATCATTCATAGAAAAATTGAACACACATTTGAAATAGAAATAGTGCTTTATTAATATTTCTCTGAAATAAAAACATAAGGTCCTCAAACGACTGAGATGAAAATGCTAGACTTGGCTTACAACTTGCAAAAATATTAAAATAAGATACAACGTTGCTCCATACATTATATTCTTATTGAAATATTAAAACTTATGGACCACCTTCAGTTAAAGTCTTTTTCTGCACTTGGAAGCTTCAAGTGCAAGGCTTCTAAAGAGTCAGACCAAAACCTTCATTGTTCCCTCGCAGCAGCCAAATCTCTAGCACCTAAGGATGCCCACAAACGTGGGTCAGTACGCAACATGTACTGGTGAACGGCCGCAACCAATCTCACCTAAAAAGCCAACACTAAGTATATATGTGAAAGCATCAGTTATTATTGTGGTCTTGCTATGTTGCCTTAAGTTTAATTAATAATTCATATCTCAAGAACAGAAGAAACACATATTTATCACCATATTTGGCGATTCTTACCCACGTTCATTCAACCATCCATGCTTATGAATAATAACTTACTCTGCTTGCATATGACATTATTAGCATACACCCTGTCTATATGAAGATCACTAGCCAACCCATCACGACATTCTTGGAATTTTAGCGTCTCGTTTAGTGTAGGGAGCTAGCCTCACTGAAGGTCCTGAACTTCCGATGCAATTACTTTAGCACCCATGTCCCCCCTAGGACGAAGCGGTCCCATGGCCTTGGTGCACCGCTTCGAGGAACCTACCCTTGTGCACAAGTTTGTCTATGACCATGCATGAATGCAACTAACTAATAGAAGAAAACATGCAAATATAGAAACTTGATATTGTATTCCAAAGTCTTATTGATTATCTTAACCACAACCCACCATACTTACCGTCCAGTCCAGGGTCTTTGCCACATACTCAATTATACTACAACAGTCCAGTTCATAGTAATGTGATTATTGTCTTGCTTATCTTTCTGGGTTCTTTTCTAGGTATTATTGATCATTTTATTAAGCATGATGACTAAACGATTCATTAAAGGATCGAAGTCACTCACTAGTTGGTGAATTACTGAGAAAGAGAGATCTTCTTCGCGACTTCAAGCTTGGTTCACAGGTTCACCTGCATTGGCACCAATAAAGGTTTAGGATCCTTCTTCTCTTTCTCTCAGTAATTCGATATATAAATGCGAGGCAATGAATGAATGTAATAAAATTCGTTCATAGAAAACAATCATAAAAACGCAAATCACAAAACCAACAGTGAAAACCAACATCGAAAACCAACAGCACACGGTTCTTGAGGCATAGACCCTTATATGGAGTTCACTCTCCAAGAAACCAAGCACTACAACGTTTGTTTGTTTCGACCAATCGATACCGGCAAAGTTTTCCCATACTCTGATTCTAACTCGGCCATTCAGCCGCTATCCAAGTCCATGCTCCACAACAGGATCAGAGCACTACATATTTGTAAACCCCCTCACCCAAAATTAGGTTACTTGGCTTATATAGTAGAATTAGGGCTAGTTTGAACCCAATTAGAATTTGGACACGGCATTTAATTTAATTACGAAATAGTTATGACACGTAGAGCACCTTACCGTTGCTTCAAAATTTGAGCACCTCACTAGCCGTCGCCTATCTACGAATTTTACAACATTGTCCCAGACGTGCCGCCTACCTTTTTGGCCCTTGTACAACTCATAATATTGCTTTCTTGTGCTACATTTTAGTCGCACAATAAACGTCGTAGACGTTATTTATTAATTATAAATAAAATCCAATTTTGTACCCTTGCGCATCCCAATCGAAATTGGAGACACCATCTTGACCGTTTTGTACAACCCAGATTTTATTAATATTCTACACTGCACCCTCTACGCCCCTGACACTTGTGGCCAGCCTAAATCTAATCCATGTACTCCTAATTAATTCTAGAACATCGTGCACGTCGATTTAATTAATTAAATCTAAATTTTCTGCCTGGTGCAATTTTCCAATTGTTGGGGGGCTTTTATGCAAAAACGCATTAAGGTGTCCTCACCATTGGACAATGCGCGAGGAAATTAATTTTCCCCTTCACAGGATTTTTCCCATAATTTTTCGGATGTGCAAACACGCAACATCGCCCTTGTATTTTAAACCCATCCTTGTATTTTAAACCGTGCAATTATAGCCCTTCCAAACATTCCCATGTGAGCCCAAGACCCAATTCCTAGAGATGTTGACCAAGTCAAACCAAGCTTTAGGTCAAACACCCACCCTATGTATATAAACATCTCTTCATCCCCTTTTCTTTATTATTCTTATTTTACATCAAAACCCAAAAATAATAATAATAATAAACCTAGCCGACCATGCCCATCTCTCCTCCTGTTCATCCTCCTTCTTCCCTATTCCCAAACCCTAATTTTAGTGTTTCTCCGCTCTCCTCTCCATGATCACAATGCCGGCGATCGGCGAACCGGAAAGCGCTGCGAGGTCCTGCGTCAGGTTCCAGGAGCCTCGAGTGGACGAGCCGAACGCCGTCGATCGAGATGGAAGCAGATCGAGACGGAAGCAAATTGAGCGACGACGCCGGCGATAGCGCCGGAGGGTTCGAACTGCAGGAGGACCCTACCCTCTGGAAGGATCACAATGTCCAGGTCGTGATTCGGATCCGGCCGCTGAGCGGGCCCGAGATATCGCTGCAAGGACACAACATGTGCGTAAGGCAGGGGAGCTACCAGAGCGTCACGAGGACCGGACACCCGGACAATCGTTTCACTTTCGACCTTGTCGCCAACGAACATGTCACCCCGGGAGAAAACTCTTCACAAGTAGCTGGAGTTCCCATGGTGGAGAATTGTGTGACAGGATATAACAGTTGTATGTTTGCTTATGGACAGACCGGTAGTGAGAAGACCCATACAATGTTAGGGGATATTGAAGGAGGAGCTCGTAGACACAGCGTTAACTGTGGGATGACTCCTCGAGGGTTTGAGTACATGTCCTCTAGAATACAAAAGGAGAAAGAGTCTCGAAGAGATAAGAAGCTTCGATTTACATGTAGATGCTCATTTTTAGAAATCTATAATGAACAAATTTTAGATTTGCTAGATCCGTCATCTACAAATCTCCAGCTAAGAGAAGATGCAAAGAAAGGTGTGCATGTGGAGAATCTCACGGAATTTGAAGTTTCAAGTGCACGAGATGTTATGCAACATCTTATTCAGGGATCAGCAAATCGAAAGGTGGCTGACACAAATATGAACCGGGCAGCAACAGATCTAGAGGATATCATCCATCGAGTATTGACCAAAGTTGCACTGTGAAAATCATTCCACAGCTTCCGGTCCTTAGCCCTCACCATTCATATTCAACATCAGCACTGTCATCCTCCCATCATCATCGTTATAATCGTCACCAGCATCATCATCGTCGTCAACCTCACTGTCATACCCGTACACGTACTCCGAGGTATGAACCTGTCTGTCTTCTCTTTTTATGTATGTTCGTGTGCGCGCCAATAGGACATTAGTATTTCTGTACCCCAGTTAGCAGATAGCAGACCTAGAGTCGGTAAACCCAACTCGCGTTCATACACGTACGCGTACACGAACCCAATTCAATCTGTATATACATATATTAGTAGATGTATATATTTAGTTAATCATTAGCATATTATTAATTGGTATATATATTTATGTACATATTTAATATATATATATGTATTCCAATAATTATGTAAATAAATTGCTATTTATATTATTATATAAATATGAACATATATGTAAGTAAATGCCAAATAATAATTAGGACTATATATTCAGACTGTACGACCCTAGGACACCGTGGACTGTCCCGTATTTGTCCTTGACCCTGTTGACCCTAAGAACAATGTTGGTGTCTGCCTTGAGTACACCGACGTACTAGCGAGACCGTGTTAGTTGACTGACTTATTGTGTACAGTACTTAAAGACCTGACACCCACGTAATTCAACGCATAATTGACCGTGTCAGATGACTAGTGCCACCCCTAGTGTACCCCGAGTCCAGTATAAATATTGTTGTAGGTGTACTAGTGTAATGACTAATGATTTATTTGCATTATATTATATGTACATAGGATGTTGGCTTTATTCTGCGCGATTTCTGGAGCAGGTTATTGGTACATTGTAGCTTCCTTGCCAGGCAAGTATACCTTGCCATTGTACTGTTATTTATATTCCATATGTTGCATGCATCTTTATTTTCTGTCTTTAGTTCATATATTTTAACTGTTATATAAAATGCGCACGACGGTGACGTCGCGATATGTTTCTATTTATGTATTGTATTGACCTTGTTCATGAGACTACCCCATTATCATGTAGCACCATTAGGTTCATTGGCCGTGACACAGTGGTTACACGAGTGTGAGTCTCATATAGATCACGGACTGCGTGACAGGTCTGGCCTCCTGTACGTATGGGCCGTGCGTTAGGAATAACTGTTGTTAGAAACTTTGCATGCTAGTGGACTTGGCAGTTATTAGAGTGTTATCGTGTCATGGATGTGACATGCTTAGAGCATGGGGTGGGAAGAACAACAAGTAAGGCATTTGGGCTCCGTTGCACTTTCCTTGTGTAACCCGTACGCTCCGCCGGAGATGCGCGGTCATGATGACACCTATACTACTTGGCGGGCCTCTGCCGTTCAAAAGACGACGTGCCTTTGTAGGCCCCTGGATCTCCAAGAGAACCATACCAATCCTATTTATGGCCAGATAGCCCACTTGTTAGAAAGTTGTTCTCAAACTGCATTCACATAGATGGTTAGGCGACCCCAATGGATGTTTATTTTCAGTAATTTATTGGCATGTGTTTAAGTATCTTGTTATGTCCCTCTGAGGACCTGGTCCGCTGCCAGGTGTACCTGTTTCTTGAGTATTGCAGGAGCGCAGATTTGGATGGTTATAGATGCTCGTGGATGTCTTCTCTTCGAGCCGTGATTGAGAGCTGGTACTTATATTGTTTGATTGAGTGGTACTTATAATGTATTTATTTTTCCCATTGAGTTGGTTGTGGATTTGTTTCCATCCAACTATCATCCTTAGATACTTCTTATTGAGATCTAGTTTCATAGACATTGGTTACTTTATTCATATTTGATTTTCGTGGATGAGATCTAGATTATACCCTGTGACTTGTGACATATGTTTATATTACTTGTAGATTTGATATTCATATTACAGCGTACGTGTGGATTGGTTTCCATATATTGGAGTTGCCATATCCATGCGGCTGGCATGCTTACGTGTCCTAGTCCTACGTTTTTTTGGGACTGGGGCATGACATATTTTTGTGGTGGCCCATGCAGGTCGAGAGCATATTGTCTCGGTTACGTTACTGTACCGAACAAGCCTGCACCTAGGACTAGAGTATAGGATCTCATCCACATTGACTATGATTCATCTTCCTTCTATCTGTTCTATTTGAACAATTGTATCCTGCTTGATTCCTGTACTTCCCTAATAAGTTCCTTGAGTATATATGGCCTTCTGCTAGAATATAGGAACCCCTGTTATTAGGATGATAATTAGGGTAGCACACTTATTAAGAATACAACGAGAATATAGACACACCACTAAGTTTAGAATATCTAGTGAACCTTAGAATTCCTTATCTTTAGATTAGTATACCATTACCCCTTGATGTATTAAAAAGACTTGAGAGTAGTATAGACACTACTAGAGATAGTTAGAAGTCTTACCATAATATTGACCCTGGTATTGAGGGACCAATGGAGAACCAATATTGACAATAGGACCGAGCCTAACCTACACAGTTAAATAAGTATTGGAGAAGTACAAACTTAGATCATTGCTTTATCATTAGTAGAACAACATCCTAGGAAGCCTAGAGGAATGTAGTCAACACTTTTTCCCTTTCATCATGCCTCGAACATAGCAACTAGCATACCACTCCCCTTTAGAAAACCATGATGCTATCTAGAGCCCCCTATTTTAATTTTGTATGTTATTCCTCTGCAACCTTAACGTTCGCTAATTGTGCGACGGATAAATTATCTCCTTCATTTCTTTATCTTTCAATTCATGCCAATCTGACGCTTCTGTTTATAGACCAAGTGATTGTATTCCATGATAGAATATATGGTTTGCTAAAGTGATAGTTGCGATCTTGAATTTTGAATTACGTGCCTTGTAGTTAGAACTTGATAGTTGAGTATTCATCTAGATTATAATTTTATGGTTATCCCTTAGTTTTAAATTACGTAGCATATACCCCACCTCGATACAGGTTAGATCCCTTTCCCCTTAACGGCTAGTAACTCTTCTATTCTCGCTATTGACACATGTTCTATGAGCACTATGATTAAGACATAAGGTGACCCTTACCTATATAATGCAATAGGAGACCCTAATAAGTACCAAAAACCTTTCCTCATATACCCTAATAAGAGTTTATGTTCTATGTACATGTGCAAGGTTATTTTTTTGTAGGATCCTCTTAAGACTGTCACAGTACTAGTTTAATTCTTTTAAGTTGGGTAGTATGTCTCACAACCTAGTATCACATAGTCTACTTGACCCATCGAGGCAGTGTAACTGAATAACATTAATTGTATGCTAGCATTAGACGACAACGTTTATTCAGACGATAGAATTTAGAGGTCCATGACCTATTTGGACGACTAGCGACTTAGACAAGGAGGTGGTATGATAACTGTAGAGATTGTAGAGTCTTTATTATTATTGTATATTTTGTTTTTTTTGTGAACTTGAATTGACTTGTACCTCCTTTCATCATCATCTAGCGTACTTATATTTGTTGTACCCCCTTGACTTATGCTGCTATTATAGCCTAGTTTTTGCAAGCTTATTCCTTATCGAGCTTGTTCATGACATATGTATTAATGGGTCGACACACTAATATATTTCAGAATCAGTGTATTACGGTCTGATCAACCTTAGTACGCTTGGTTCGCCCTTCGCATAACTACTTTACGTGGATTGAGATATGTAGTGAATAGTAGACGAATATACTTGCCCTAGACATGTCAGAGCATATCATATCAAGTACATAACTGTACTAATACGAGCATGCGAATACGGATTTACCAAATAGGATTTCAGTCCATAACTGCCTTGACAATTCCCATTGGATTCCTTGAAACGCCTTGATCCCTATACTTGTATTCTATTACTTCTCCCTTGAACTCTTTACCATTGTTTTCCGCCTTCCCTTGTTTCGGAAAGACGAAACCTCGTGCTTGGAAATAAGTGATACACTGATAATGCTAGATACACGCCATAGGCTAATCATATGACTTGGTGACTCTCTGTTATAAATGATTAAGGGCATATCACAGATGATATGTTTAGTGTTAAAGACTTTGATGATTCAATAGCATGATTAAATAAATTGGGACATAGCCTTCGTAGATGTATAACCTTAGATGATGGATGGGTAAATTCTAAGTTGGGTAGAAACTACCATGTTAACTTAAGGAAAATTCTTTACACTGTAATCAAGTGAGGTTAGATAGAGAAACCCTACCCTAGTCTTAATTTCGAGGACGAAATTGTTTTAAGTTGGGTAGATTGTAAACCCCCTCACCCAAAATTAGGTTACTTGGCTTATATAGTAGAATTAGGGCTAGTTTAAACCCAATTAGAATTTGGACACGGCATTTAATTTAATTACGAAATAGTTATGACACGTAGAGCACCTTACCGTTGCTTCAAAATTTGAGCACCTCACTAGCCGTCGCCTATCTACGAATTTCACACATTGTCCCAGACGTGCCGCCTACCTTTCTGGCCCTTGTGCAACTCATAATATTGCTTTCTTGTGCTACATTTTAGTCGCACAATAAACGTCGTGGACGTTATTTATTAATTATAAATAAAATCTAATTTTGTACCCTTGCACGTCCCAATCGAAATTGGAGACACCATCTTGACCGTTTTGTACAACCCAGATTTTATTAATATTCTACACTGCACCCTCTACGCCCCTGACACTTGTGGCCAGCCTAAATCTAATCCATGTACTCATAATTAATTCTAGAACATCGTGCACGTCGATTTAATTAATTAAATCTAAATTTTCTGCCTGGTGCAATTTTCCAATTGTTGGGGGGCTTTTATGCAAAAATGCATTAAGGTGTCCTCACCATTGGACAATGTGCGAGGAAATTAATTTTCCCCTTCACAGGATTTTTCCCATAATTTTCCGGATGTGCAAACGCGCAACATCGCCCTTGTATTTTAAACCCATCCTTGTATTTTAAACCCTGCAATTATAGCCCTTCCAAACATTCCCATGTGAGCCCAAGGCCCAATTCCTAGAGATGTTGACCAAGTCAAACCAAGCTTTAGGTCAAACACCCACCCCATGTATATAAACATCTCTTCATCCCCTTTTCTTTATTATTCTTATTTTACATCAAAACCCAATAATAATAATAATAATAAACCTAGCCGACCATGCCCATCTCTCCTCCTGTTCATCCTCCTTCTTCCCCATTCCCAAACCCTAATTTTAGTGTTTCTCCGCTCTCCTCTCCATGATCACAATGCCGGCGATCGGCGAACCGGAAAGCGCTGCGAGGTACTGCGTCAGGTTCCAGGAGCCTCGAGTGGACGAGCCGAACGCCGTCGATCGAGACGGAAGCAGATCAAGACGGAAGCAAATCGAGCGGCGACGCCGGCGATAGCGCCGGAGGGTTCGAACTGCAGGAGGACCCTCCCCTCTGGAAGGATCACAATGTCCAGGTCGTGATTCGGATCCGGCCGCTGAGCGGGCCCGAGATATCGCTGCAAGGACACAACACGTGCGTCAGGCAGGGGAGCTACCAGAGCGTCACGAGGACCGGACACCCGGACAATCGTTTCACTTTCGACCTTGTCGCCAACGAACATGTCACCCCGGGAGAAAACTCTTCACAAGTAGCTGGAGTTCCCATGGTGGAGAATTGTGTGACAGGATATAACAGTTGTATGTTTGCTTATGGACAGACCGGTAGTGGGAAGACCCATACAATGTTAGGGGATATTGAAGGAGGAGCTCGTAGACACAGCGTTAACTGTGGGATGACTCCTCGAGGATTTGAGTACATGTCCTCTAGAATACAAAAGGAGAAAGAGTCTCGAAGAGATAAGAAGCTTCGATTTACATGTAGATGCTCATTTTTAGAAATCTATAATGAACAAATTTTAGATTTGCTAGATCCGTCATCTACAAATCTCCAGCTAAGAGAAGATGCAAAGAAAGGTGTGCATGTGGAGAATCTCACGGAATTTGAAGTTTCAAGTGCACGAGATGTTATGCAACATCTTATTCAGGGATCAGCAAATCGAAAGGTGGCTGACACAAATATGAACCGGGCAGCAACAGATCTAGAGGATATCATCCATCGAGTGTTGACCAAAGTTGCACTGTGAAAATCATTCCACAGCTTCCGATCCTTAGCCCTCACCATTCATATTCAACATCAGCACTGTCATCCTCCCATCATCATCGTTATAATCGTCACCAGCATCATCATCGTCGTCAACCTCACTGTCATACCCGTACACGTACTCCGAGGTATGAACCTGTCTGTCTTCTCCTTTTATGTATGTTCGTGTGTGCGCCAATAGGACGTTAGTATTTCTGTACCCCAGTTAGCAGATAGCAGACCTAGAGTCGGTAAACCCAACTCGCGTTCGTACATATACGCGTACGCGAACCCTATTCAATCTGTATATACATATATTAGTAGATGTATATATTTAGTTAATCATTAGCATATTTTTAATTGGTATATATATTTATGTACATATTTAATATATATATATGTATTCCAATAATTATGTAAATAAATTGCTATTTATATTATTATATAAATATGAACATATATGTAAGTAAATGCCAAATAATAATTAGGACTATATATTCAGACTGTACGACCCTAGGACACCGTGGACTGCCCCGTATTTGTCCTTGACCCTGTTGACCCTAAGAACAATGTTGGTGTCTGCCTTGAGTACACCGATGTACTGGCAAGACCGTGTTAGTTGACTGACTTATTGTGTACAGTACTTAAAGACCTGACACCCGCATAATTCAACGCGTAATTGACCGTGTCAGATGACTAGTGCCACCCCTAGTGTACCCCGAGTCCAGTATAAATATTGTTGTAGGTGTACTAGTGTAATGACTAATGATTTATTTGCATTATATTATATGTACATAGGATGTTGGCTTTATTCTGCACGATTTCTGGAGCAGGTTATTGGTACATTACAGCTTCCTTGCCAGGCAAGTATATCTTGCCATTGTACTGTTATTTATATTCCATATGTTGTATGCATCTTTATTTTCTGTCTTTAGTTCATATATTTTAACTGTTATATAAAATGCGCACGACGGTGACGTCGCGATATGTTTCTATTTATGTATTGCATTGACCTTGTTCATGAGACTACTCCATTATCATGTAGCACCATTAGGTTCATTGGCCGTGACACAGTGGTTACACGAGTGTGAGTCTCATATAGATCACGGACTGCGTGACAGGTCTGGCCTCCTGTACGTATGGGCCGTGCGTTAGGAATAACTGCTGTTAGAAACTTTGTATGCTAGTGGACTTGGCAGTTATTAGAGTGTTATCGTGTCATGGATGTGACATGCTTAGAGCATGGGGTGGGGAGAACAACAAGTAAGGCATTTGGGCTCCGTTGCACTTTCCTTGTGTAACCCGTACGCTCCGCCGGAGATGCGCGGTCATGATGACACCTATACTACTTGGCAGGCCTCCGCCGTTCAAAAGACGACATGCCTTTGTAGGCCCCTGGATCTCCAAGAGAACCATGCCAATCCTATTTATGGCCAGATAGCCCACTTGTTAGAAAGTTGTTCTCAAACTGCATTCACATAGATGGTTAGGCGACCCCAATGGATGTTTATTTTCAGTACTTTATTGGCATGTGTTTAAGTATCTTGTTATGTCCCTCTGAGGACCTGGTCCGCTGCCAGGTGTACCTGTTTCTTGAGTATTGCAGGAGCGCAGATTTGGATGGTTATAGATGCTCGTGGATGTCTTCTCTTCGAGCCGTGATTGAGAGCTGGTACTTATATTGTTTGATTGAGTGGTACTTATAATGTATTTATTTTTCCTATTGAGTTGGTAGTGGATTTGTTTCCATCCAACTATCATCCTTAGATACTTCTTATTGAGATCTAGTTTCATAGACATTGGTTACTTTATTCATATTTTATTTTCGTGGATGAGATCTAGATTATACCCTGTGACTTGTGACATATGTTTATATCACTTGTGGATTTGATATTCATATTACAGCGTACGTGTGGATTGGTTTCCATATATTGGAGTTGCCATATCCATGCGGCTGGCATGCTTACGTGTCCTAGTCCTACGTTTTTTTGGGACTGGGGCGTGACAATATTAATACACTAACAAAAACTTTTGTCCCCAAAACTTAAAATAAAACCTACCTCCATAATCGAATAACGAAGGAAACCTTTCCCTGATATCCGCTTCGAGTTCCCATATTGACTCATCGATGGAGTGGTTGCGCCAAAGCACGTGAACAAAGGTAACGACTCGATTCCTTAACACCTTCTCTTTCCTATCCAAGATTCCTCCATGTAAGTCAAGTCGGCCTACAGTCCCAACTGACCAAAGTCCACCATATGACTTGGATCATGCACGTACTTCCGTAGTTGAGAAATATAAAATGTATCGTGCACTTCAGCCAACGATGGTGGTAGCGCGATCTGGTAGGCGATTGGACCCACTCGCTTAAGAATCTCAAATGGACTGATAAACCAAGGGATCAACTTCCCTTTTGCACTGAAACGCATAATTCTACACATCAGAGATACCTTCAAGAACACATGGTCCTCGATCGCGAACTCTAACGGTCGTCGATGAATATCCACGTAACTCTTTTGCCGACTTTGTGCCACTTTTAACTTCTCTCGAATTATGTAAACTTTCTCGACTGCATGTTCTATCAATTCTGGCCCAAGTGTTTGTTGTACCCCAACTTTATCCTAGTAGATTGGTGACCGACACTTTCGCTCGTACAATGCTTTATACGGTACCATCTCAATTCTCGATTGGTAACTGTTATTGTAGGCAAATTCTGCTAGTGGCAAGCGACTATCCCAACTTATTTTCAGATCTACGGTACATAGGCATAGCATGTCCTCCAAGATTTGGTTCACCCGTTCGGTCTGGCCGTCAGTCTGAGGATGATATGCAGAGCTAAAATGCAACCGTGTTCCCACCGCTACCTACAAACTGCTCCAGAACCCTGATACAAATCTTACATCCCGATCTGACACGATTGAAGCTGGTGCACCATGTAATTATACTACTTCATCCAAATATAGCTGAGACAACCGATGGGCGCCCCAGAAGATCTTAATAGCGATGAAATATGCTAACTTGGTCAATCTATCCACGATTACCCAAATCGTATCATTCCCTCGCTGCGTCTTCTGTAAGCCAACTATGAAATCTCTAGAAATGCGATCCTATTTCCACTATAGAATAGGAATGTTCTGCAGGTCACCGCCTGGTCTTTGGTGTTCTTCTTTCACTTGCGGACAGGCCATACATTATGACACAAAGAGCGCCAAATCTTTCTTTATACCGTGCCACCGGAAGTTTGTGCGCAAGTCCTTATACATCTTGGTACTCGTCGGATGTGGTGTATAACTTGCATAGTGCGCTTCCGTCAATATCTTCTTTCGAAGATCTGTATCGTTAGGCACACACAATATTCCCTTTATTCACAATATTCTGTTTTTGTCTTCCGCAAAGTCGGATGCCTTCCCTATTGAAGTCAGCTCGTGCAT
Source organism: Iris macrosiphon (assembly GCA_036927795.1). Classification (NCBI taxonomy): domain Eukaryota; kingdom Viridiplantae; phylum Streptophyta; class Magnoliopsida; order Asparagales; family Iridaceae; genus Iris; species Iris macrosiphon. Next base: position 42,646,180 of record JAYESA010000012.1, read on the forward strand.
TTTCTCCAGGTATAGATCATCCTTCTATGCGGACTTGATTCGTTCCAGCAAGCTCAGCTTAAGGTTCATTTGATCCAGTTGTACCCCGCGGTGTCGAACTCGGAGTTCGATACCCATATCCTCCAAATCTTGCAGTAACCGTTTGTCAACTGATAGAGACGCCATAAACTTCTAGCTCAATGCATCCGCCACAACATTGTCTTTGCCCGGAGTATAATCTATTGATAAATCATAATCTTTAATGAGTTACATCCAATGCCTCTGTCGTAAATTTAATTCTTTTTGGGTGAAAAGGTACCTGAGGCTCTGATGATCCGTGTAGATCTTACAAGTCGTACCATAAAGGTAGCACCGTCATAATTTTAACGCGAATACAATTGCCGCAAATTCTAGATCATGAGTAGGATAATTCTTTTCCTGTGGCTTAAGTTGTCTCAAAGCAAAGGATATCACTTTATCTTCTTGCATGAGTACACACCCCAAGCCTTGGCCCGATGCATCATTGAAAATCTGAAATCCCTCATCGCCTTCCGGAAGTGCAAGGATTGGATCTGAGACGAGGCACTTTTCAATTCTTGAAAAATGGCTTCATAGTCATCGGTCCACTTGAATTTCACTCCTTTATGGGTGAGGCGAGACAGAGGCGACGCCACTCTAGCAAAATTTTTCTTAATTTTTTTGTAATAGCCCACCATACCAAGGAAACTTCGGACTTCGCTACCTGACGTAGGCTATTTCCAGTCCACTACTGCCTCAACTTTCTTCGGATCTACCGAAACACCCTCCGACGAGATAATGTGCCCAAGGAATGACACGCTACTCATCTAAAATTTATATTTACTGAGCTTGGCATAAAGTTGGTGTTCTCGTAGGGTCTATAGTACTTCTCTCAAATGGGCGGTATGATCTTCCTTACTCTTTGAATATATTAGGATATCATCGATGAATACGACCACAAACTTATCTAAGTAGGGGTGGAATACTCGGTTCATCATATCCATGAAGGAAGTAGGGGCATTGGTTAAACCAAATGGCATAACCAAAAACTCGTAGTATCCATATCTCATACAAAATGCAGACTTAGGAACATCGTCTAGCTTAATCTTCAACTGATGGTAACCCGATCGGAGATCAATATTCGAAAACACTGTCGCACCTTGGAGCTGATCTAATAGGTCATCGATTCTTGGTAGAGGATACTTGTTCTGAACTGTGGCTTTATTGAGTTTACAGTAGTCGATGCACAACCACATCGTACCATCTTTCTATTTAATAAATAATATCGGGGCTCCCCATGGAGAGACACTGGGACAAATGTATCCGCGATCCAACAATTCCTGAAGTTGGACCTTCAGTTCCTTTAATTCTGTAGGCTCTATCCTATACGGGGCTTTGGAGATTGATCTTGTATTCAGAAATGTATCGATGCAAAACTCAATATCGCGGTCTGGTGGTATTCCAGGTATTTCGTTCGAAAATACATCCGAAAATTCGGCTTCGACTTCAATGTGAACTGGGTCGGCACCTTCCTTGCATGTGTCTCGAATAGAAGCCAAATACCCTTCGCAATCAGAATATAATATCCGTCGGACCGTGGCTGCAAAAATTACCATGGATGGCTTGGTCGACGTTGTACCACACGAGTACGAGAATTCTATCTCTCATGGTAGACGAAACACAACTCTTTTTCTCGCGCAATCAATCGTCCCACCACAAGCACTAAGCCAATCAATTCCCAGAATAATATCATAATCCTTCATGTCGAGAACAAAGACATCCAGTGATAAGTTTCTTCCCCCAATGCATATATAGTCATCCCTACATATCAAGTTAGCAGACATCTCTACGCCCGACGGAGTGCTAACAATAAGTCTTACATTTAACACAGATGTTTTCAGTTCATGTTCCATTACATAATTAGCAGATATAAAACTATGGGTAGCACCAGAGTCAAATAATACACGTGCAAGAATGTTATTAAATAATCGTATACCTGTCACAACCGTATCAGAAGCGAAGGCCTCCTCCCGAGTCAAAGCATAGACTCGGCCTTGCGCATCGTTTCTCTTATTCTGATTTTGTCCAGTCGGAGGTGTTCGTGAAGCTTGTCCATGATTCTGTTGATTCTGTTATGGAGGCTGCTGACGCTGAGGGCCTTGATTTGCGATTGTTCCTTTGCACTCCCAAGCCTTGTGGCCCAGGTGGCCGCATTTACAGCACCCTCCCTCCACGACTGGGCAATCCCTAGCAATGTATCCATTGCCGCGACACCTATAACAGTACGCCCCACCTTGGTTGTGCCTCTGTATGCCGCTGTTGTTCTGGCACTTCGGAGCCTCATTCCTTCCCCCCGAGTTTGATCGCTTCTTGTTGTAATTATGTACTGATGGGGTGACCGAAGCTGGTGCAGGATAATGTATATCCAGCTCCTCCGTGCAGTCAAAAGATTCTTTAAAGGTATTATACTTGTGGATTACCACTTGCGATTGTAGAGCAGGCCTGAGTCCATGCTCGAAGCGACGAGCCTTAGCCGCTTCATCAGCAAATCTGGTACTGGAATACTGAGATAATCGGAAAAATTCTGCCTTATACTTCTTTACGAACATATCACCCTGCTCCAGCTTGCTAAATTCTTGTTCTTTCTGGCGTTGTTCCGTTGAGAAAAAGTATTGTTCCAGAAAGGCTTCCTTGAATATCGGTCATGTAATCTTCGTAGCCCCGTTCGCTCAAGCAAGCATGCGTTTCTGACTTTGCCACCAGTAATGCGCATTGGACACCAGCAACAATTGCGCGTACGACACCATCTTAAGCCCAATGATGTTGAGGAGTTCAAGATGTTCCTCCACTTCAGCTACACAATCTACTGCGACGGTGGCTTCTTCTGTCCCCTTGAACGAAATATTGCAAATCTTCATGAATTTTGCAATATCCATGGCAAAAAAAATTTCTTCGCCGGTTGGGTGTCATCCGCCCCAACGATGTCCACTGTCCTTGTAGTAGGGCCAATTGGTGCTGCTGCAGGCATAGCAATAGAATTATTAGCTACAACCGTCTGCAGCATCTGTTGCAGATCATTGATTTGTCTCTGTTGGGCCTCCTCCAACTTTTGTTGTGCTTCCAGCATGCGCCCGAACTAAGTCCCCCAAAGGGGCTTAGCGTCTCGGACTTGGACTCGGACTCTAGCTCAAGGGCGCAAAGTGGCGCTTTGTTGGCGCACTTTGCACTTAGCACGCCAACATTATCGCATGCGTGGCGCTCGTGCGCTCCTTTTATGCGCGAGTTACATGTACGATTGCTTGCTCGGGCGCATGCTTCGTGGATCCATGCGGCCTGGAGCGCATGCGGCCAGGTGCCCATGCAGACATGTGCGCATGCGGCCAGGGGCCATGAGGTTAGGTGCACATGCGGTCAGGTGCCCATGTGGACAGGTGTGCATGCGGCCATGGGCCATACGGTCATGTGCGCATGCGGCCAGAGGCCATGCGGTCAGAGGAGCAGTCCGCCAGGAGCCCATGCAGACAGGGGCGCATGCTGCCTGGAGCTAAGCGGCCAGCAAGTTAGCTTGAGCGAGTCAAGTGTGGAGGAGACATGGACTGCTGTTGGCGGCTCGGTGCGGCGTTGTCTGCTCTGTGCAGTACAGCGCGCAGCCTACTCGTGGCTCTCTGTGCCACGCGGCTGCATAGGCTATAGCTTTCGGCGCCTGACGGCGTTGTCTGCTTTGTGCAGTTCAGCGGCGCAGGCGTCTCATGCGGCCTGATTTTTTTCTCAGGCCGCATGGAAGCTGACATCCTCTTTAAATAGAGGCTCACCTCTTTCATTTAGTAGTGGAAAAAAAATTGGAAAATAGAGAGAGAAATCGAGAGCACCAGCAAGACCTGCGACATTTTTTAGCATCATTCCAAAGGAATCTTTCGAGTGATCCGAAGGTGACCAAGAGCGTTCCAGAAGTTCTCGTGTGAACCTGCTGGATCCTAGGGGTAGATCGTTGTATAGCGCGAATCTTGCATTGAGATCTGGTGGTTTTGATCACCCCAGCAAGAGTTTCCTTCTTTGTATTTCTGTTCTTGTTCCCGTTCTTCTCGGTGTAGCGTCTGCAAACGTAAAGAGAAGAACGATTTTCTGATTCTTGTTGTATTTTCATTTTTTTTTGGATTGTCAGTTTGTAACATGTTCCTTGTTTAGAAGATGAACCCTTGTGTGAATCTCAGTGCGCCAACTTCTCTTCTGGAGTTTGTAGAGACGAACTCTTGTGTAAGTCTCTACTTTGTGGCTACCTCTTCTTCTTTGATCTGACTTCGGGACTAACAGAAAGCTCGGTGTGATTATATCTTCAAGTGTAATAAATTTCATTTAACCAAAGTGCTAGAATAAACCAATAATCATCTCTTCCTACACTGCATTGTTGCATTAGCTTGGCATTCAACCTATCCCTGGGTTATGTGTTGAAGCTGAAGTTAAAAGCTTTCAATCTGGAGATGCAAGTAGCAAAAATCTCAAAGCAACTGATGCTATCATTGAAGGAGACGCACTGAACGTGGTTCGCATGCTACAAGGAGAAGACGAAATCATCCCATGGCATGCAACTTCATCAGCAAATCATGGGGACAACGTGAAGGAAACCACGTTGGAGATACATTGGCGAAAGAAGCACTGGAATTAAAATTGGATGAATCCTTAAGACGAACCTCCTCTATGTATCCAGCGAAGGCTATTGGCCGAAGCTGTCTACTGTACTTCTGATATTGCTGATTCTATCAGCAGGAATGAATGGGATCTTTCTTCTGTCAAATTTTTTTTTTTTTTTTTAAATTAGAAAGAAAAAACCATCGCCTTTGTTTTCGCTTCTCACGTAGTTAAAAATAAAATAAAATATATAATAAATAATAAAATATTTTTAAATTTTAAATTATATTTAAACTAATTATATGGTATTATCTAATTAATATACATAAAAATTCAAAAAATATATTTATAACAAATTATAATTAAAATATATTCAAACCATATTTAAAATATTTTAATATAATTTAAATTTTATATTTTTAATAATATTATTATTTTTCATCCGTGCAACGCACGTGACCGTTACTAGTATATATAATACGACTTGAAAAAAACTCAAAAATAAACCGTCCAAGCTGTATGTATATCATCAATTAGTTTTACACAAATTAAAAAATTTCTTAACTACCGTATACGTTCTCGGCTCACGTATTAAATTTTTTAAAAATAAAATAAAATTCTTCTACCGACATGAACATATAACAAATTCAAAAATATATTTAATATTTAAACTAATTATATATTATTATCTAACTAAATACATATCTAAATTCTAAAAATATATTTATAATAAAACATAATTAACATATATTCAAATAATATTTAAAATATTCTAATATAACTTAAATCTTTATCTAATTTTTCAATAATAGCATAGATTTTTTTTTTTGTAGCGTGCACATGAACGTAACTAGTATATATATATGGAAGCGAGTGTTCATAAATTATTATTATTTTTTGAAGAGTAGTAGAAGGTTTTGCACTAGTGGAAAATGATGGATTTGAATTTAAAAAGGTTCCATTACTTACTGTAAATTACATGAATGAGAATTATTTAATTCTTTCTCAAATATCCTCATTCTAAAATTATATTTCCATCATATGATTATAATCATACAATATATATATATATATATATATATATATATATATATATATATATATAATTTTATGTGTAAGGATATATATATATATATATATATTTTTTTTGAAACAGAGATCTGGATTAATGTTTAAAAAAAAAAAACCCAACCTTGCTTACAATTGTGCAAAAAATAATAAAAATTAACTAGTGTAATAGTGTATTTATTTTTGGTATAAAATATACATAAATATGAATTCTAGAGAACACATAAGGTATGGTATTTTATAGAGGACTCGTCAAAAGTTTATACAATTAGTGTCCAGCCTGAGCCCGTAGGACAAAAGGATCCATGTTTGTTTCCAACAAACTATAAAATTTACAAAATAATTATAAATTTCAATAAGTATTATTTTTACAAATATTACTTAACTAATATCAGGTGTTTTAAATATCTCAAGTTATACAAGTTTGAAATTTCAGTTGGCAAAGATATCAACCTATGTAGAGTAGATTTCATAATACAAATGAAAATTGCTGGATTATAAAAACAGCTAAAATGATAGTCAATTGGGTTTTGAAAATAATAATAATAATAATAATAATAATTATATATATATATATATATATATTATTCCTCTTACCCTTTCATGCTATCATAGTTTGTTAGTGATAATTATACTTAACCTTCCAAAAAAAAAAATTCTTCTAAATTGGGAGGTAATACTAATAAAAAAAATGGGGGTAAATGCAAATTAGTAGTTAGCAATGTGGGTGGGTGGCATGCGTGGGGGTGGTGGTGGTTTAACAAAAAATGCCATGACTAGGTTCTGAATACTTTGACTAATGTAACCCCTGAATACCAATATTCTATTAAAGAAATGCATTGAAAGAAATAAAATAAATTTTAGTTAATTAAATTTTGATAAATAGTTTTCTTTTAGATTAAGTTTTATTTAAAATTCTTAAACGAATGATATAAAGAAAAATGGTTACTATTAATGGAAAACAAAATAAATAAATAAATAAATAAATAATGGATTACTTGCTTCTAGTTAGAGTTTGTTACAACTTAAAAGTCACATGGGGATTTAATATGCGATTAGATATTATTTTTGCAATTTAAATGTTATCATATAAATAGAGTTCCTGTAGTAAGCTCTTCCAAGACAATTTTCAGTTCACTCCCCCACCCCAACCCCCACACACCCCGCTTCTTGAATTTGGTTTTCCTGAATTTTGTCGACTAGAATTTCTTTGAGATCCCGGTCACTGGCTTTTGGCCAATTTTGACCTCCTTAGCATTGTCGATCATTCAAACATCTCGCGTTTAAAGAACATATGCGCATGCATGCGCTCGTGCGTTTAAAGAACGCGTATGCGCTTGCGCGCGGTTAAAGAACAAGCGCACTCGTCTGGGCGTTCTCTTTATGTGATCTTCACAAATGCACACTCTCCAGACTTTTCTTTCTAGCCTCTAATCGACTGTATTCCCAACAGCCAACATCGATAACCATTATTGGTAAAGTTGTATATACAATATAAGTGCAATATTATATAAATTTATATTATATAAAGCGCTTCATTGATAGCTATCTATGCCTGCCACATCACTCAATAACTACGTGCCTAGTTATATGAGACAGTTATCCAGAATTTTCGAACAATTATCCAGAATATAACAACAATTTGAACTAGAAAAATGAGTTCTTTGACTCCGCCGACGATGCATTAATGTGATACTTGTAGGAAACGCGGTGTGATCTGAACTAGAGTTGGCCACAGACACGAACGTGGAAGCGCCAAACCACCTAAAAATAATGAACAAAAAAATAAAAGCATCAAGACAGATCAAACATAGTATTTTTGATGACTATGTCACATAGACAAATTCTAATCTATATAACTTCCAACAAGATACAAAATTGAATAAAAATATTGAACCATTTGCCCTCAAGTTTAACTTCTCGCCAAACTCAAGAAGAAAGAAAGATATACAACTGAAATCATTCACCTAATCCCGTAGTGATCTCACTGAACGAAGAAGATGACTCCCCGAATAGATCTCCTCTTCTAATTGTCTCGAATGATGAGCCATAAGAGTAAAGTACAGACTTTCTCTTAAATTACGTGGACTTGCATACTGAACCTTCCGTGTGAGCTTTCATGCCTACAAATCTCAACACATTATATAGTTTGAGAAAACCTAATTTAGGGATCCCTAAAATAGTCAAGTACTAATCAAAGCCATCCAAATTTAATCACACAAATATATTGGATTTCCTATTGGGCATGCACCTATGTTGTTCCCAGGTTTCTGTCCACCTCTAAATCCGAGGCTGTAACTCCTCCTTTCATATTTTCCAATAAACAGAATTTCTTCTCAAAAATTTTTTAGTCAAATACTAGAAATTGTTAAATAAGTTATAATTAAAACAAACCAAACCAAACCAAGACAATGAGCCAACCCAAACATTAGACTAATCCATCAGCCTATAAATTATACCAACTCCTACATGACAGTTGGCCCATAGGCCCAAACCGCCAAACCCATTAGCCAGATTCGCTAGGCTCGACTAGTCACCACAGTTAAAATAAAAACAAAAAGTCGATTAGACACTTTGGCCCCAGCGACCAGGCTGACCCGGGTTCGGGTTCCTCACCCTTCACTTAAACCTGACCCGAAGTCATCCCAATATACATATATGATTTCCTCTTCTTCTCAGAGTAACAGACTGTCATGCCCCAATCTTCCACAAGCTCAATAGTCCCTGCTGAACGTGAATCACCACGTTACAGCTCTCCCGTAGGACAATCGTTCTCATTGGGACGTGATGCCGTACGAGCCTGGAGTTGCGCTCGTACAAGGCGATGTTGTTAAACTCATTGAAACAACCAAGTTGCAACGAAAGTCAAGTATTGTGTACCAAGCACACATCAGAGTAATACGCAGCGAAGCTCTCGATAGGGTCCAAATGAAATGCCACAAAGGCGATGCCACGAAGGCGATAAAATACTCTTGCTCTTTTCTCTAGCCTACAAAGGTACTTACAGTTCATACATCATGTCCCGTATATCCAAGCAGCGCCACTACACCTGCGTACCTGAAATAATACCCATAAACGTGGGTCAGTACACAGCCGTACTGGTGAGCGGGGTAACCCACTCGTCTAAGCCGACACTAAGTAAAAAGTGAATGCAAATAGTTAAATGGTGATCTTTCTAGTTGAATCCTAGATTCATTTCATGGCATATAGATGACATGTTAAGAAAAGATGTAAAGCAGTTTAAGCATGCAAGCATTCAACTCAATCCAATCGACAAGCAATACATAACCAACTCGAAGGAAACTAGCATGCAAACCGTCTTGCTCAAGTCCAAGCAACACGATAACATATCGAACCGTCAACCAAGCCTCAATATCCATCCTCACCCAAAACTTACAATCCAATCTCAAAGTGCACACTCTTGCCGAGGCAAGGTGGCCGTACCTACACGAAGCATAAACCAACCAAAGTAAAGCAAACCAACTCTTATCTATATGAAGTCACTAGCCAAGCCATAAAGGACGTTGATCGGACTGATCAAATACGGTTCTACTCGAAACATCGCTAAGTAGCTAACCAACCTGGATCGCATCCAACCGCTGGCACCGCGCCCAAGGCACGTTACCAAGTTGTCTCCTCCATGGCCGAACGGTCCCGGTGCCCCGGAGCCTTCCCGTTCGAGGAGACCAAACCCCGTGCAACACAGGTTGTCCGTGATATGCAGACACCAAGTAGGTATGACAAGAGGATCGAACATTCTCGTCCCACCAAGCGATCCTAGACTCGTTCTATGAATTATCCAACCAAAACATCCATAACCATTCTTCAAACATATTGTCCAAGGCACAATCACAAGTGATTCCATAGGCATAATGCCTCTTCTCAACAATGTGTTTCAAATTGGTGCAACACACATGCTCAAAGCAATCCCATGGCACAATGCTCCAACAGTGGCATAATGCCCTCGCCGATGCAGTTGTTCATTTTTGAACCACAACTGCTCGCTTTGCTTGATAAAGCGCCCAAGTGATACTCGTGCACGGATGCACGCTCGCTCGCCCAAATCCCAATGTTTCCAATTCCTCAATGTATCATTCCAACTGTCAAAGCATAATCCCAATCATTCAACCAACTGCCTCAAATGTAATATTCCAACTCTAGCTCCAACTATCCAACGCACAAATCAAATCAAACCACAATCCTATCCAAGCAACGACGTACACTCTATGCACGCCTTAGTGTAGTGATTCCCAAGTTTCAGTCCAAGTGTTCAAGCCTTTATGTGTTTTCCATATTATTAGGCATGAAGGAGTAGAGGAGAAGGGATAGAGCCCACTCACAATGTTTGATTCCGTTAAGCATCATGTCCTGCCAATACGGCCGATCCCTTGAACCCGTGGTCCGATGCAAAGCACGATCTACTGAACTGGTATGACCGTGCGAGCAGGCCGTGCTCTACAAATCATCCGACCGATCGGACTAAAGAAGATGGCATTATCATTCTAACCCAGCTATCTCAGTACTGCTCTGAACGAACACATGTTTCCCATCGAACTCCGCTAGCCATCTGCACATGAAACCAACTCAATCAATACTTCTTCCCAAAATCCAACAAATTAAATGTAACCAGCATTTGTTTCATTCAATCCGACTCAGCGTAACGCACCGTGCGGTTGCGGGGTGTTACATAATATACCACTTAGAATCAGGTTCGTCCACGAACCGTGCTAGTACTTATTCCTATCACATGCCGCTAGTCCAATTCATAACTCTGCTCTATGCAACTCTCATACTCACGACCGTGACTCAGCATCTCGCTCTGTTGAACGCTCATACAAATTTCTGAATTCCCACATCCTTCTTGCAGCTCAATACGAATTCTTCGTATCGCTTAGTTTTGGATCGTATACATATTTAAGGCGTCCCTGAAATACATGCATTTCAACCGAGCTTTGCGATAGCAAATTTGGACAAGTTACAAGGGTATCTTTATGTCCGAGGCATCCATATGCTTTACTCCCAATCGAACCAATCATGATTTTTATTCCAACATATTCGCTTGAGCACTATTCTCAAGTATGATAATTTTTTACCGACTCAATCAGTTCGTGTTCCAACTCAATCCATCCAACTATTTCTGAATTTGCACTAGCAATATCTCCAAATATATCTCATGCACCGAACGATCATCACAACTGATACTACCCAAACTAGGCGACTTACCCAAATATCAAACTTTGCTCTTATCAGTTCAACCAAATACCTCTTCCTCAATCTCAATACCTCACTGGGTGAACATCTATATTGAGGTTCGTGTGATCCACGAAGATCTCGCCGCCACGCCAAAGGGATAGTGTCGCCACGATTTCAACGTGGACACACTCGCCACAATTCCTAGGTTGCGCATGGAATAGTTTTTGCGCTGCTTCCACTGCCTCAAAGCATAGGATATCACCTTTGCCTTCTGAACGAGCACGCTTCCCAGACTATGTTGCATCTTGTAAATCTGAGGCACATCTGTCCCTTCCAGTATTCACAAAGATTTGATTCGAACGAGCCGCTGCTTTAACTTCATGAGCTAGTTTTACAGTCGTCAATTCATATGAATGATATTCCCTTCCAGGACACGACGAGTCAGAGGCGATGCCATCTACAAAAATCTGCGACTCTGAATCTCATCAGTTGACTTAGGCCAATCCCACCATCGCTTCGGTCTTCTGGCTGCTTCTTCAGCTGAAGGCTATCCCAAGGGTCTCTCAAATCCAACACTCAGTCAATAGGCCAATCTCCAATACATACTACTCATATCTGCCCTCGACGCATTCCCGAATACGCCACCGCAAGGGTCGTTCTATGGGTCTACCATATTCATCTCTGATTTGGCGGGCAAGTTGCTAGGGTCAGCTGTCCGGAAGCTACGCTCGATAATTGTGAGTCATCACGATGGACAGTTACTACGAACTATGCTATATCTCCTTTGCAAATCTGAACCATAATCCAACCATTCCATCCGAATGAACTTACAAATCTGAGAACTTCATGCACTACCTCTGATGATCTGTCAACCAAACATCGCTTAACCACCTAGAGTCTTGCTATCTATCCAAGCCAATAAACCGAGAACTGTGATCGTTGAAACCGTCTTCCATCAATCCGTCGTTCTGTCCTTAATCCATCAAATTTTTCGAACTGCCATGTTCGACACCACTTGAAATAATTTATGAAACCAAAGACTTGCTCCCATTCTTATCCGTTTACCGCATCCTACAATGCACGTCCAACTTACTCGAGCAGTACAGTAATTTTTCTTAATTGTTGCTCTCACATTTAGCTATCTTTAAAAGTCTGTCCGCCATAATTCTTTGCCTTTAGTTGTTTCCACAATCCGTTCACGTCTTTTCGAAGAATCCGTCTACCATCATTGCACCATTTGCCCAAAATTCTACTTCCGCTAAACCTGAATCGACTTCTCGAGCAGCAATACCCAAAGTCCTTCAAGCTCGTTCAAATCTATTCCATTGCCCCTCCAAACCAAGTCGTGTTTCATTGCTCAACCAACAGCTCAAATGTGTTGCCCAAAATCGTAGTCCGTGCTCGATTTCCCAACTCAATATTCGCTTGCTCTATTTTTATTATTTCCAACTCAGCCGATGTGCACCAACCAACTTATATTCCTGTTATCCGAATCCGTTGAGGCAATTTCTATCGATGTCTAGCCAAAATATTTTAATGCCTTGCTCACTATGTGGTATCCCATATACCACTCCGAATCAAGTCGCTACTCGCATTATGATTCCTTTGCACTAATCCAAAATCCGTTCGAACCATCCCTTATGCGTGATCCTACCATTCCCACCTTAAGTCTGACACAAAAACTCAACCAACAAGTGAATCATCTTACTCTTTCCATCAATCTCGCTATACAACTTGTGCTATGTTCCATTCTCAATGTTTCCAGCTATTCTCAAACCGTCTGATACTTTCGTAATACGAGCAATCCCGTACAATGAGCTCTCAGAGTAATCCAAACTAATACCCAACTGTTTCTCACATTTGTTGTACGAGCAACTCATGCAACACTATCCTGATATTCCCAAGCCAAACTCAAATCTGCTCAACCAATGCTCTATGTGATATACCCAGCCAAAAATCAAACTTCCATCCAACAATTTTGCTACACGAGCAACTCGTGCAACGATCCATTCTCATAAAATGCTTCTACTCATAACATGCCGCATAATCAAATCTCGTCTGCCAACCAACTGATCCACTGATGCAATCAAAACTCCCTGAATGACAAGCCAAGCTAACCCAACGACAGCTCTCAACTTGCTGCACATATACAACAACGCCCAATAACTTGCTGCACGAATGCAACAACGCCTAACGAGGCTAAGCAATCAAACAAAAACCAACAAAAGCAACGCAACGAAGCATAACATGTAGCCACAACCAGCAATATATAGACTTATTGCATGAAATATCTGATACGGCACTGAGTAGAGTCAAGAGCTAGACGACACGCGGAAGCTATTTAGAGTTTGTGATGAAGCAAAGGACCAAGTCCGAGAAAATAAACCAGGCGCTCTGATACCAATTGTCACGTCCCAATCTCCCGCAAGCTCAATAGTCCCTGCTGAACGTGAATCACCATGTTGCAACTCTCCCGTAGGATAATCGTTCTCATCGGGACGTGATGCCGTATGAGCCTGGAGTTGCGCTCGTACAAGGCGATGTTGTTAAACACCAAAGTTATCATTGAAATAACCAAGTTGCAACGAAAGTCAAGTATTGTGTACCAAGCACACATCAGAGTAATACGTAGCGAAGCTCTCGATAGGGTCCAAATGAAATGCCACAAAGGCGATGCCACGAAGGCGATGGAATACTCTTGCTCTTTTCTCTAGCCCACAAAGGTACTTACAGTTCATACATCATGTCTCGTATATCCAAGCAGCGCCACTACACCTGCGTACCTGAAATAATGCCCACAAACGTGGGTCAGTACACAGCCGTACTGGTGAGCGGGGTAACCCACTCGTCTAAGCCTACACTAAGTAAAAAGTGAATGCAAACAGTTAAATGGTGATCTTTCTAGTTGAATCCTAGATTCATTTTATGGCATATGGATGACATGTTAAGGAAAGCTGTAAAGCAGTTTAAGCATGCAAGCATTCAATTCAATCCAATCGACAAGCAATACATAACCAACTCGAAGGAAACTAGCATGCAAACCGTCTTGCTCAAGTCCAAGCAACACGATAATATATCGAACCGTCAACCAAGCCTCAATATCCATCCTCACCCAAAACTTACAATCCAATCTCAAAGTGCACACTCTTGCCGAGGCAAGGTGGTCGCGCCTACACGAAGCACAAACCAACCAAAGTAAAGTAAACCAACTCTTATCTATATGAAGTCACTAGCCAAGCCATAAAGGACGTTGATCGGACTGATCAAATACGGTTCTACTCGAAACAGCGCTAAGTAGCTAACCCACCTGGATCGCATCCAACCGCTGGCACCGCGCCCAAGGCACGTTACCAAGTTGTCTCCTCCATGGCCGAACGGTCCCGGTGCCCCGGAGCCTTCCCATTCGAGGAGACCAAACCCCGTGCAACACAGGTTGTCCGTGACATGCAGACACCAAGTAGGTATGACGAGAGGATCGAACATTCTCGCCCCACCAAGCGATCCTAGACTTGTTCCATGAATTATCCAACCAAAATATCCATAACCATTCTTCCAACATATTGCCCAAGGCACAATCACAAGTGATTCCATAGGCACAATGCCTCTTCTCAAGAATGTGTTTCAAATTGGTGCAACGCCCATGCTCAAAGCAATCCTATGGCACAATGCCCCAACAGTGGCACAATGCCTTCGCCGATGCAGTTGTTCGGTTTCGAACCACAACTGCTCACTTTGCTTGACAAAGCGCCCAAGTGATACTCGTGCACGGATGCACGCTCGCTCGCCCAAATCCCAATGTTTCCAATGCCTCAATGTATCATTCCAACTATCCAAGCATAATCCCAATCATTCAACCAACTGCCTCAAATGTAATATTCTAACTCTAGCTCCAACTATCCAACGCGCAAATCAAATCAAGCCACAATCATATCCAAGCAACGACGTACACTCTATGCACGCCTCAGTGTAGTAATTCCCAAGTTTCAGTCCAAGTGTTCAAGCCTTTATGTGTTTTCCATATTATTAGGCATGAAGGAGTAGAGGAGAAGGGAAAGAGCCCACTCACAATATTTGATTCCGTTAAGTATCATGTCCTGCCGATACGGCCGATCCCTTGAACCCGTGGTCCGATGTAAAGCATGATCTACTCAACTGGTATGACCGTGCGAGCAGGCCGCGCTCTACAAATCATCCGATCGATCGGACTAAGGAAGATGGCATTATCATTTCAACCCAGCTATCTCAGTACTACTCTGAACGAACACTTGTTTCCCATCGAACTCCGCTAGCCATCTGCACATAAAACCAACTCAATCAATACTTCTTTTCAAAATCCAACAAATCAAATGTAACCAGCATTTATTTTATTCAATCCGACTCAGCGTAACACACCGTGCGGTTGTGGGGCGTTACACAGACCACTCGCATCACCCCCTCGACGACGACCGCGAGCTTCTCGATCGTTCCCGAAACTTTATTCTACGTCATCAATCTACGACCTCGCCGCCAACCGACTCCATGCTTCATCTCCTCTATTCATTAGTACCAACATCACCTTCGTCCATCACCGTCGTTCTCTCGTAACCGCCAACTGTCATGCCTCGGTACCAAAATACAGAGACGGACATGGCCAGCTATCCCGTACATGGTACTATACGTTGTATGACGATCACATCTGTAACTAGACAATGGGATGAATGCTACAATCAAGTCTCCTAGGGTCAAGAACTTCTATGTCTCAATCATTCAAATAAGAAGCAATAAAATAGAATACTTCAGAATAAGTAGTAAGGCATCACAAACGCTAAATCAGAATGTTCTTTAGAGATCTGGCGATACAGAATGATGTGCCAGATGCAAGATCAAGGTATATATGACAGTGAGTCAGCTGCAGTCTGAATGTATACGATCATTTAAGAAACTAGTATCCAAATTTACTAGCTAACAAGTTCCGATTGGCTAAACGCACAAAAGAATAAAGTTTACAAAAGATGAGCAGTGAATAAAGTAACCCACTCGTTATCCTCGACGGCCATGTTCCTGGTATACGCCATTAGTCGGGAGAAAGTACGCTGGATCATCGGTGGTAGAATATTGTATATGTCACAATACTACCTATCACCTCTCACAATGATATATATAACCTGTCAATGATCTCAACTCCATAAGGAGGACAAGATGAATATAAATATGACAACAAGTATCAATCCTCAATCACATAGTTCTATAAAGAAGAGAAATGACACGATAATGATATAAAGGAAAAGAGAAGTCTAAAAATAATACATCACACATCCATGAGTCTAGAGTCTAAACAACAACATAAGGATCCAAATAAATATACAACTTAGAGTATCTCAAGTCTATAATCCAACTACAAAATGAAAGCTAGACTCCAAGTCCCTACTAATGGATCCAATACTGGAATAAGATCCTCCTGAAGCTCCTGAGTGAAATCCTCATCTACTCCGGGTCCATAATAAGTGGGGCAGAAAGCCTCGAGATCTTCTGAAAAATGTTATCCAATCAGGATTGGAGAAAAGTACATAAACTAACAGCAGTTCCATTAATTTAACCAAGCCTATAAAACAGTAAGCAATAAAAAAACAAGATAGAAGAAATACTGGACAATAAGAAAACTAGGACGCAAATAATCATCTCACAGGTAATAATGAACTGTAAATAAACAAAAAATAACTGTATTAGCAAGTAAAAACTGGAATAGAGATATGAACCACTACTAAGTGTCTTGAAATATTAATTATTATGTGATCTGCTTGGGATATGTCAGGCTCTACCATATATGATTAGCTATGCACAAGTACAGTAAGAGATCAGGTCAATCAAGTATGATTAACTATGCACAAGTACATATAAGGAGATTAGGCCAATCATATACAGGAAACTATGCACAAGTAATAAGGTCAGGCTACACCCTCGTGTAGATGAGGGTGAGCTATGCACAAGTAGGTGGTATATGATCACATAATCAACCAATACTTCCCCATCTCCGGTTTGTACAATAGATCCAATCACGACTCATTATAACCAGTATCTATGATACTAATCCGTGTATCCACTGTGTCAAAAATAAGCATAAAACTACATACTAGAATCATAGTAATCGTCAAAATAAGAAAACTGTCAGAGAATGTACTCGCTTGAGGTCCTGAGCAAAGTATGAGGATCGATGCCCAAAATAGAGTCACAAAGACCTAATATCAAATATTAATGTTAAAAGGTGAATTAAAGGATGGGCATGATTAACTAACTAAATATGAGGCTTCTAGGTCATGTCTAAGTCCACACTAGGGTATACTAGTCAAACTAGCCTTATACTAGTCAATACTAAGGTCTACTAGCTATATTAGACATTAGTATATAAATATATATATGATATCACCTAATACTTATATACTAGAGTCTAGTTAGTACATAAATACTTATATATAGCTTACAAGTTAATACTACTAACTAATACCAACTCAAGTAACTAATACTAACCATATCAATACTTGATACCAACTAAACTAATTCAACTAAACTAATTACTAATACTAACTATAACTATATAGTACTAATTAAACAATACAGATACTCACTAAGCTAATAACTATGCGACGCACGAACGGAGCACTGAAGCAACCTCTTTCTCCTTAACGATATATCAACTTGTGAGTGGCTATAACAATGACCCTTCCTTCCAAGTCCTCACACTTAACAATTGGCCCTTGTTATGTTCTGATCAACGATACCATAATAATAATAATAATAATAATAATAAGAGTCATGATAAAGTAAAGAAGTAGGCTTGAATACTTGATGCATGTCACACGAACTCATGAAACGATCATTTTGTGAAGCGCTTATACAAATTCTCGGAACTCGTGGACACATCCTATGTTCCACGATAAGGCAAAGACTCACCCGGAAGGTCTTTTGTCTTTTGTATTTTGATTTTAGTAAAGGGGTGTAATATATGAAACGACTATCTCATTTTGCGTCCATTTTATAAGCCTGTGCGGCAACCCTCTGCTTGTGTTAAAGAGTCTGTAAATGATGTTCATTATCAATAAAGAAACTTTCCTTCTGTGCAATTGTGTTATTCAATATTCTGCGTACTCTATGTTGTGCTTCTTGTAACTTAATACTTATGTCTTGTGCGAGCATAACCTAGGCTAGTACGACCTCATATCTGTTGTGTCCTGATCTTTCGTAGAATCGGTCGTCCTCGTTGAATGCGAATTACTGCGCCATCGCTCCCGCAGGATGACCGTTCCCATCATAATGTGATGTCGCGTGAGCCCATGCTGTGCCCTCGTAAGGCCAGGGTCCGAACAGGCGGTGAAATAACTAAGCCACAGAGTCACACAGATAGTCTCCGATGCAGCAAATATATGAACGACACAAGCAAACGGCCGTTCGATAACTAGTTCATAGTCTTGTTATAGCGAAAGCATAGAATGAACACAAGTATACAAGTAAAACAAGTTCTTTATTGATAATAAAAAAATAGTACAAGCGGCGCTAGACCGAGATTACAAGTTGTTCGTGCTATCTCTCTCTCGAAGTAAAGGCGTGCCAAGTGGCTTACAATTGTGGAATGATAACATAGACGATGTTCCAACATTATGTCCTGTATATGTGCTTCAGCTCCGGATGCAACACTCCAAGGCTCCAAGGCGAACTCCATGCCTTAGCGCACACGAGGGGATACTCCGGACCGAACGAGGTTCTCCCGCACCCTACAAGCAACCTGTTGGGTTATCAGTACATTGAATGCACTGGTGGGGAGGCTTCTCGCCCGCTCGATAAATTCAAACACGTTCAAATAGTTCTGTGCTCAATCTATTAAGTTGTCTTTCTAGTCTTGCCTTAGGATTAGTTTTATAGCATAAGATACAAAGCCTAACTCGTGTTGCAGTGCGCCGTACGATATAAGAGTAACACGAAAAAACTTACCAACTTAACATTCGTCTTTCCCTGCCCAAGTATAAACCAAGTTAACTAAGCATAATATATATATTGACTCAAAAACTTGCATAAAGAAACACAAGTGCCACGGGCGTGTTTTCTTACTCAGGTGAACGATATACTCAGATTTGTGATACTCAAATTACTTTATCACTCAGGCTGTTCAATTATTCTCAGGCCATTCATATTAAGTAGAATGTTTATATATGTTACTTAGATTATTCCTATTACTCAGGTTACTTGTTTTAATGCAATTACTCAGGTTACTCAAGTTACTTAATCTGTATGATCTGGGGTCACTAGCTCCACGCCATATGGACTATAGTCAAGGCCGAAGGTGCTCCGTACAACGCAGGTATCTAGCCTCATTACACGTCCCCAATATACCTGGACTACCCTAGCTAGCACTGCTATAACGAAGTTCCTCCCAGGTTGAGTCGGTCCCGGAGCTACCGGCATATTCGCTCGCAGGAACTTACCCTGTATACAGGTTGTCCGTGACCATGCTTATTCTGTATCTGTTTCTTATATGTTCAATCTGTGTGGCACATAAACTGGGTTGAAGGCGCTCCATGTAGTGAGGGTCATGAGCCCCATTGCACCTCCCCGCCACACCTAGACTTTTATCTGTATCTTTTTTTTATCTCTTGTTCCGTACAGTCCAGTCATTTACTTATATTTTATTTCGGTTCAGACATTCACTTATGTTTCACTACATTTTCTTATTCCATTTATATACTTGCATTCTTCCTATTCACTCATTCATTTGTTATGTAGCTCCAGGTACGAAAATTGCCTTGACGACCTTACGGTCCCGAAGCCTTTCAGGATCAGACTTATACAGAATGACTATTCGATAGTCTTCCGGCTAAACTAGATGAATACAAGACATGGATTGTGTTACTTGGTCGTGGCATGAACTTACGTCTCGAGTATTTAAACGAGACGAGCGAGTACTAGTTAGCACGTAAAGCAAGTAAGCATTGAAATAGTAGAAATATAAGCCTTTACAGTAGTACGAGTCTAAAAGGTTAGTACGAGTATTGAAACTGTGCAGAGGCATATAGAGGGCGCATAAGAAAATCTATCAAGTTACTTCTTTTCCATGTTGTAGACAAGCAATACAAGATGTGATTATTCTCGTAGCTAGGTGCGTTGTATTCTTTATTAACATGCAAGAGATAATTTTTCTAGCGACTAGCATGTATCGTATATTTTTATGTGTGCAGGCTAAGCAAAGACATGTTCATTGTAGCCACCCACCTTAGCAATGATTCGCATCGGTCGAGCGATACTCCGAGCGTGCCTTTGAAAGTCTAAGTCTGAACTCCTGACGGGCCAAGTCTGAATTCCTTTGCCTCAAGCGAGTCTTCTCGCGAGCTAGGCGGGACGGGTCAGCGCACTTGCACCGTTTGAATCGGCTCTCCGCTTGAGCGGAACGGGTTGTTACAATATAAAGCCTTCAAATGTGGCACTAATTGGTTCGAGAAAGATTGTGCTGAACGTTCATATGTATATTGGATTTATATGGGCTCTCTTCTCAATGTGGGGTAGGAGCATCCTCTATAAGGTGGTTTGAAGGCGGAACAGACCTAAAGTTAGAGGCAACTATATGAATTGACTTCAAAGGTGGTTATGTCGCACCAAAATGAAGCAAAACGTGTGCCTGGCATACAATAATGGTATAGACGAACGATTTTGTTCTGTGATCGAACGGATCGAGATGACAATATGTTGGATGTACTGGTTGTTCGGTTGGCCGGAACAAGCAAAGGTAGCCAGGGGTGCTTGGTTGCTCGGCTAGTGAAAACGAGCTAAGGTGGAGATTGTTGTATTGTATTTTATTTTCGGTTGAGCCCTAAAAAGGAGGTGACAATAAAGTTGATAATTTAGTCCCACATAAGATATGAAGTGTGATCATGAGGTGTAGATAACTGGGATTGGTTCAGGTCTTACATGAGAATTCTCTTTTAAGGTATATATGCTCAATCCAATATCGCACCTCACGGGCCAACTCCAGTTCGAGTCACACCACGTACCCAACAATACTAACACAAGTAGCCAACGTCAGAAGTTAAAGCCGACAGTAGGACCAGAGGATTTGTAGCAATGAAATAATTGGGTCAAGTTCTCATCAAATCCCTAAATGAATCACACGAAAGGGTATTTGTACCCGAGTCCTACTCAGGTGGTAAGTAGAGAATACCTAGAGACGCGAGACAATTCTCTACATGGAACTCAACAAAATATATAGCGGCCACAAAGAATTATAAACTTTTGTTGAGGCTGACAATTGCATTTGAACTACTATAAGAAATGATAGCAACTGTCTCGTCTCTACCATAGTTATCACCTCTCAACTTAAGTAGTTACTATATTGCATTTGTGACGAATATGTAAATATTAAATTTAAGAGCAATATATACCCCCCCCAGATTGTAATGTGAAAGTTAGGTTGTTGCTGGTGTAGCTGTTGAGTGTTTTCAATGCTTTGCTATTTGTTCATACGCGTTGGAAATGGGTCTTAGTTGTGAAATAGTATTATAATAATCCATATCCCTTTCTTTTTTTCTTTTCTCAATCAAAACTGGTGGGCAGAAAATGCTAATGAAATTCAAACCTATTTATCAAACAAAAACCCCTCAAGTAAAAGAATTTGCAATTTCTACTTATATGGGATGTACTTCGGAAAATTGTTTCTTGGTAATTTACTATTTTTTTTTTGAGATGTCTGACGATACGCACGAGACTTTATGCACGCTGTGTTGCATACCATTTGGATCCACTGTCCCCACACATCTTCTGCGGTTTGATCTCGAGACCTCCGTCCAGCTAGAAAGATTATACTTCTTCTTACTGACCACAAGAGCCAGTTAAGTTCGGTTCTTGGTAATATACTTAATTAATAGTTATTCATGTGCACCATTTTTATTTTTATTTTTATTTTTGTCAAAAAAGGATGTTATAATTTTATTCCTCCTATAGCAAATTATAAAGAATAGTGCTATTAATCTTCTCAATGAGTCCTTTCAAATTATTTTCATTATGTGGCAGCTAACATACGGTCAATGTGACAATCGACATGAAAGTTGGTATAACAAAAATTAAAATTAAAATTAAAAATCAATAATAAAAATTAGATGATTAATTTTTTGGATTAAAATTTATTAAATCAACTGTTATGTACGATGTCACATAATTTTATTTAGCATGTTATTTAAGCTGCCATATATATAGAGAGAGAGAATTTGAAGAAAAACTTTGAAGGGACTAATAGCGTTACTTATCGTAAATGAATTGCAAGAGAGATTTTAAAAAAGAGGTTTTTTTTTTTTTTTTGGACAACTCGACTTCTTTGTAGTAAGCTATTTATGATAATTAGGATATCCTTCTGCATCACATTTTAAATTTTGAGGGAGATAGTCTACGTTGACACTGATGTGTGAGTTGTACATAATAATTTTTCTGTCCTTTTGCAACGAGGGAGGAGTAATCGGCTTCTACTATACTTATTTTGAACTACTTTATTATCTAACTTATTTCTTACTCCTTTTCATTAAAGAAAAATAGAAAAAAGAAAGAAAGAGAAGAAGAAAGAAGCTTGAGATGTATTTATGAGCTATATTCCTTTTCATCTGTCATTGTAACTTGCTTCATTGAGATAACCTAGTCTAATTTTCTTTTAAGAAAAAAACTAGAGAAAGGTTTCTACTAAATAAAACGGATCTAGCTTTTCCTAAATTGAACTCTTAAATCCACTCGAAAGTTTCGGAATGGAGTATCGAATTTTACAAAAATATCTTATACATCTAGAATTTTTTTGTGTTATTTTTTAGTAGTTTTAAAGTTGAATGAAATAGTAGTCATTCTTAAAGATCGATTATCCTTGATAAATAATTTTTTTTTTCCTTTTTTTTCCATACTTTTACAACGTTTTATGCTTTACACACTTATTAATGGATGTTCAATTTTTTTTGTCGAATCGACTGGAAAAATGATCCAAAATGTCGGTATCGATCAGTATCGATCAGTATCGAATGAGGACTTACCAAATCGTATC
Organism: Iris macrosiphon; assembly: GCA_036927795.1. Taxonomy (NCBI): domain Eukaryota; kingdom Viridiplantae; phylum Streptophyta; class Magnoliopsida; order Asparagales; family Iridaceae; genus Iris; species Iris macrosiphon. The sequence goes on from JAYESA010000012.1 coordinate 42,669,098, forward strand.
GATATCGAACGCATCGGATCGGTAATTATACTTTAAACTTGGCTTACGTGTCAATGAAAAGAGCAGTCAAGTAATTTTTTTTTTTTTTGAGTAAAATTTAGTTTAGTATTTGTCCAAAATCAAGAGTAGGAAAAAAGAGGACACCATGTCCTCCCATCACCACAAGGGACCATTTAAAAAAAAAAAAAAAACAAGGGGCCATATGTTCTCACTCTAATAATAAATATAAGAGTATGCTGGCCAATTTGAATTTAACACCGGCTGGGTAGGTTTGTGTAGACTTCAAAGACCGCACCATCTCCAACTAATCTCCTATATTCTTCTTCAATGCTCTCTCTCTCTCTCTCCTCTCTCTCTCTCTCTCTCTCTCTCCTATATTCTTCTTCAATGCTCTCTCTCTCTCTCTCTCTCTCTCTCTCTCATCTTTACATCCTCAGATGATTACTCCCCAGAGTACGTTGTGTCCATCCCACAAGACTTGGCAATTGAGCTGACAACTCCCTTAGCATCTCCAACCCTATTGTCTTGCTTGTTATGTGATTTCTACATGACATGAGACACAAAATAAATAATTTTTTTTTATGTGACAAAGTTATATTTGCATAAGACAATGAAATAGAAAAGTGTTTTTCAATACGAATTTATCGAGAAGACAATAAAAACTATTTTTTTTTCAACTTCCAAGACAACTTTTTCACTTCTTCCCTTTTTTTTATAAATATTTTTATTCATAATTGATGATGTGGAAGTAAATCATTGTGAAGTCTATTGTCTAGATCTGGACAACCAACTTTACATTTTTCTTGTCACAACTTTTTTTTTTTTTTTCAAACTTACAACTGGAGCTCAGAGCATCTCCAACCCTGTTGTGAGTTTGAAAAAAAATGATTGCCAATAGGAATCACAACTTCATATTTCAAAAATCCATCTCCAATGCAAATATGAAGTTGGTTGTTGTGAAGTTGACATGACAATGTAAAATTTGTTGTCTAGATCTAGACAATGGACTTCACAATGTCTTTATTTCACATCATCAATTATGAATAAAAATATTTATAAAAAAATAAAAAAGTGGAAAAATTGTCTTGAAATTTGGGAAAAAATATTTTTTATTGTCTTCTCAGTACTTTTGCATTGGAGAACACTTTTCTATCTCATTGTCTTGTGTGAATATAATCTTGCTATATAGAAAAGATATTTTCTTTTGCTTCAAAAAACACGACAATAGGGTTGGAGATGCTCTTAGGTCTTTTGCATAAGTCCCTCACGTCTAAGTCGTAATTATGAGTTGACCAAAGAAAATAATTGGAAAATGGAGAGATTAGTACGTGGAGTAACGGAGGGACGATGGATATTTCTTTTTCTTTTTGAGAATACTCATTGCCAATAATTTAAAAAAGAAAAAATGTGAGTTTCATTCCATATTATTTATTCTATTTTAATGTGCACTATACTATTTTGCCATAAAGTACAAACTCTTTAATTTTTGACGAAAAATATCTATTTTAAACAGTCAACTGTTTTGACTAAACATTTCAGACCAAAATACCCCTCGGACAGCCAAAGGCCCCCACCCCCTTCTCTCTCCTCCCTCCCTCTTCTCTCTCCCATCCCATCCCACCCAACGCCACCCCCCTCTGGACGGAGCTGCTCCTGCTCCCACTGCCTTTCCCCGCCTCACGAAGAAGGAGTTGGGGGGGGGGGGGGGGGGTGGGAAGGGGAGGAGAGGGAGAGGGAGAGGGAGAGGGAGAGCACTGCATTTTTTTAAATTAGAAAGTCTGAAGTGATCAGAGAGGGGGCGGAGAGAGGGATTCGTCGCGCCCTGCCACGTCCGCGCCGAGCACCATCGCGTCCTCGCCGAGCACCTGCCATGCCCACATAGTGTCTCGCTTGGGAGGGGTGGCGTTGGGTCCCGTCTTGCTCCGCCGCCCGCAGCCTACATCCCTCTCCTCCTCCGTACGACGCCAGTAGCCGACCCTCCCCCCTCCTCCTCTTCCCCCTTCCCTCCTCAGGCCGGCGCCCCCAGCAGCAGCAACGGTGACGTTGAGGCGCGATGGGGCTGCAGGAGCCGGCGGGGAGGCGCAAAGGAGGAGAGGGTGGTGGGTACTTGGCTGCGGCTGGAGAAGGGAGGGGAGGGGGGTGGGGGTGGTCGGCTGCTGGCCGTAGGAGGGAGGGAGATGTGGGGGTGGGGGGGGGGGGGGGTCAGTGGGGTTGGGATAGGAGTTTGGGAAGAAGAAATATGGAGAGTATTTTCGTCCAAAAAGATCGGTCAAAGGGGTTGACCATCAGCTATGGATGGTTTTCGTCAAAAGTGGGTGGAGGGGGGTTGCGCTTTATGGTAAAGCAGTATGGTGCACCTTAAAATAGTGTAAATAATGTAGGGTGCAACTTAAATTTTCTCTTTAAATTTTTTACATTAAGTCACGTTAAAACTAATGTTTTAAAAATCGGATCGATGATTGAACCGAAAATCTTTGGTACGGGTTCAACCGGAGTTCAACCGAGGTTCAAATAGACCATTTACGAGAACAAAATGATTTGAGACCTGTAACATATCCACATTTACTTTTTGGTTTAGTTTGGTTTGGTTTGCTTCTGAGTATGTTTGTGTTGCGTATTGGCTATAAGTTATGTGTTATGTTAATTAGTCCCACATCGAATAGAGAATAAGGAAAAGACTAATCCTCTCTCACACACACACATATATATATACATATATATATATATATATATATATATATATATATATATAATCTCTCTCTATTAATAAATTATTCAATTATTCTATTCTACAAGGGTATCAGAGAAATGCTATCATCTTTCTTCCAAATGATTAAAAAAAAGTTTTATTTCTTATCTTCTTTTTTTCTTTACATTGGATTATGAATTAAGATTTTAAAAAAGAATTCGCATCGTGTTTATTTCCATGAGAATCCTCCATCATGTTTGGTTGCTTGAACTTAACATGATTTGACATTATAAGTACTCTATATGCTTGACTTTGTAACCATTATTAGAGTAGTAATTAGCAAAAGTTTCCATAGGACAATACTAGGAGATTCTACTTTGTTGTTGTAGGTGGTGTGGTGGGAGACAAGTCATACTCATGACTCTCCACATGATTTCTTGCAAGATACAAATGATGTTGAATGATTAATGAGTTAAATATTTTTATATTGTTGGTTAGGAAGAAAGTAGAGTTGTAAGGGGAAGCTGTTGCAGATGGAATATGTATTAATTGAAGAGTGAAGATTTGTGGAACCAGGATGGAGGACAATATTTCGAGTTCATCTCCGAGTTGGAGTCATAAGTTTTGATTTAGTTTTATTTGGTTTTTACTAATTATTTAGATAGGTTTGATCTAAATATGGTTAATTTAGATGTCATAATTTTTTTATTTAAATTTTATCATGTGTTAGGACTCATGTATTTCATAAAGACAAGTCGTACAATATATTTTTAAGAAAAAAAAGACCATTGAGAGGGTATTAGAATTGATCATGAGCCAAATCTTAAATTATTGTCTCAAACCTTTCCTTCTCCCCCTCTCTCTCTCTCTCTCTCTCTCTCTCTCTCTCTCTCTATATATATATATATATATATATATATATATATATATATATATATAGTTTTATTTGGGTATTTAATAGGTTTGATCTAAATAAGGTAAATTTAGATGTCATATATATTTTTAAAATTTTATCATATGTTAGGACTCAAGTATTTCATAAAGACAAGTTGTACAACATATTTTAAGTAAGAAAAAGACCATTGAGAGGGTATATATTAGAATTGATTACGAGCCAAATCTTAAATTATTGTCTCATATATATATATATATATATATATATATATATATATATATATATATATAATTCTAAAGGTATTTCGATAATTACTGAGGCTAGTCCAAATTTTTGATTTTGTTTTTACAAGTTTGTCACCGAAAAATTGTTACAAACATGCCAATTTTTTTTTTCCAGGACTGTCACAATATTGACAGTCCTAATAAATATGACTGTCAAAAATGTTGACATTCCTTCCAATTGGAAGAATTGTCAATATTGTGACAGTCCTAAATAATTAGAATTGTAAACAAAATTGACAGTCCTTTCTGGAAGAACTGTTTGTTTACACTCCTAAGAAGAGGGCATAGAAGAAGAAGCAGCAGCGGCAGCAGCAACAACGACGACGAGAGGGGGCGGCACAAGGAGGAGGCACGCGCGCGGGGGCGACACGAGGTGTAGAAGCATGCGCGCGCGAGGGCGGCCCACGGCAGAGGCGTACGCGCGCGGGTGGCTGCATGCGATGGAGTCAGCGGAGGGTTGGGGACGAGCTTCTGCTTCTTCACGACGAAGCCGCGACAATTCTGGATCGGGAGCTTGACGGAGGCGACGGAGTCAGACTCGAAGATGCGCATGGGGGTCGGGGAGGATCCGGGGACAGAGAGATGGATCCAGATCGACTCCGGGACCGATCGACAGCATCAAAGCGGAAATGGGAGTGATCCACTGCACATTCGACTGTGATGTTCGGCATATGGTAGTGGTGGATGGTGGCGGTCTTGGTGGTGGTGATGCTCGACTACCTCCTCCTCCTTCTCCTCCGGCGGTTGGGGTTTGGGTTAGGATTGTGCTGTCCTTAGTAAAATTTGGGTTATCCCTAGTAAAATTTTAAAAAATCTGAACTGTCCTGAATTAATGGGTTATCCTTAGTAAAATATGGAGTGCCTTTAGAATTAGCATATATATATATATATATATATATATATATATATATATATATATATATATATATATATATATAAACAGCATATGATCTATATTCTCATATTTCTACATGGGCCATGAACATGTGGACCAATAGGAATTGACTCCTACATGCTATGTGCATGGCCTATGTCGAAATATGAGCCTGTTCGGTTCAACGAACTTGTTTAATATTTGACGCGAATCCTATAAATCTTTGTGTTCTTGTTCGACTATATATATATATATATATATATATATATATATATATATATATATATATATATATATATATATGTTCGGTTCAACGAACTTGTTTAATATTTGACACGAATCCTATAAATCTGTGTTCTTGTTCGACTTTTGGGTAAAATTATATTTCTCCTAATTCAACTTCAAATAAAGTCTAGCCTAGTGGTTAAGACCGATGCACTACCCCCAGGTGGTTGCGGGTTCGAGCCCTGGGGGAGCCAATTAATTCTCTTTTGGTGGAATTAATGTGGCGGGTGGTGATGCAATACAGTTGGTGGTGCGGTACGGTGCGGTGCATATGTGGGCCTTCGGACAGGGAAGTATGGGGCCTTCGGGCCGAGTTTGTAGGCCTTCGGGCCAGGAGTCTGTAACACAATTATCTCTTCCAAATATATATATATATATATATATATATATATATATATACAAAAGTGGCAGTTAATGAGAAGTGCGACCTAGGCGACCCAGGAGATCATGTAGAGCAAGGAAAGCCGAGTAGATTAAGGCCTCCTGAAGCTGTCGTTGAGACGTCTGAAGATCTGAGAGGCTGGTCCACGGTGACTAGGAAGATGTAAACCCCCTAGACCAAATTTTTTTATTTTAATTAATTTAGATAGCATAATTAGGGTTTTGTTTTTCAAATTAGAATTTATTATTTAATATCTGTGCAGTGTTTTGTTAGTTAGGACACCTTACCCTTGTCCCGATATTTAGGACCCTACGCTAGCTGATGCCCTAAAACCAATTTCCACATATTTGACCTAGACTTGCCAGACCATCATACTGAACCTAGAACAAACTCTGGATACCGATTTTCGTGCCTGATTTTAGCCGCACAAAAGTCGTTTCAAACGTCCGTGCGCAAATTAATTAAATTGCGTAATTACATTCGCTGCCCGTTCTAATTAACATTGAGATCCAACCTCAACCAGTTGTGACCAACCCAGATCACAATAATATTGTACACTGAGCCTACTACACAAATGACCCTTGTCCAACCAAATTTAGACTCCCAGTTTTTAATTAAATTAAATTAGAAACATCCGTCACATTAATCATGAATTAATTAATGTGGCTACCTAACCTCATTTGAAATAGACCCAATTCCAACCCATACCCACATCCACACCCACAAGCCTCCTACAAAACACCAAACACCATCATAGTCCAATGAGGAACACCAAACATGGTGTTTGGTTGCATTAAATCCCCAATCCTAGATATTGTGCAAATACCAATTTATTCAAGGGCTTAATTGCAAATTTCAATGTGGTGTCCCCCTCTCATTGGCCCAAACCATCATGGAGAAAAGTATTGAAATGCCCAACCGTAGGCATTTGGTTTTCCCCCCTTTTCTATGTACCTACAACACTTTATGTAGGGCACATCTTGGCCCTACATTTGAATGGCCTATTCCTAGCCCTCCACTCATCTTGATGGACAACCCCACTCCCCAAAAATATTGGTCCAGCCGGCCCTAATCCCTAGGCAGCCCCCCTACACTCTCTCTCCTACATATACATGCATTATTACACACTAGATGAGAAACCAAAACCAAAAACTAACAAAAACCCTAGCTTTCTAAACTACTACCCACCCGACCCCAAACCAGCCTTCCACCACCCCGAGCTCCACCACCGACCATCAGCCACCACCAGTCACCGCCACCCTAACCCGACCCCTTCGCCGGACCCTCCCCTACCCACGGCCACCGCCACCCGGCCACGACGCCGCCGGAGTAGCTCCCCCGACCGCCCGTACCGATCCCGGTTTCCACAGCCCGTACTGTGTAGCCGACCACCCCATCGCCTCGTACTCCTCCACCCCCGCACCTCCGACCACCATACTTCACCCAAGCCTCCCCCAGCCAGTCCTCTTCATCCCCACAAAATTTCAGCCGACGACGTCGACGCACCGGAGAGATCTCGAGCCCGCAGCGTCGACGAGTCTAGAACCGCGGCTGCTGCCCGCGACCTCCCCGAGCCTCGCCGAAGCGCCGACCGGCCACCCCCGCCGGCGACGATCCACCACCGCGACCCCCTCGACCTGAGGTACAACCTAGTATATTATTTTATGTATAAATGTTAGTATTTAGACATGTATTCTAGGTTGCAAGGGTATATATATATATATATATATATATATATATATATATATATATATATATAGTTTATGTATTTCTGTATTTTATACGTATTTCAGTATATGTATAAAATTCTGTAATTGTTGGTATTTATATATATAAATACCACTGTATAATACTGTGTTATATATAAATACATAATTTATTTGGTATTATATATAATAGGAAAATATACATGTATTTTTGTATACTTATATTATTTAATACCAAATACGTATATATGTATACGTATATATGTGAATGTACTTATATATATATTTCTACATTTCTACAGTATTTATGTATTTAAAAATGTGTATATACTGTATTAATATTTCGGAGTTTATATTTTTATATATAATATAAATATATATGTACGGATTTTTATATATATAAATGTATATATAATACTTAGGTATAAATACTAATTACCTAAAGTGTATATGTATATATATATATAAATATACAAATAAATGTATATATCTCTGAAATACAGTAATTTATGTATTATTACCAAATTATTAAATGTAGTATATAAATATATATAATGTTATATTTATTATTGTGTATACATATAAGTATATATGTGTAAATATATATATATATAAATATGTGTGTATATATGTTTTTTTAATATACTTTATATATTTAGTATATTAGTATGGAAAATGTATGTATGTTATATACATATATATGTATTATTATTTACTTGTATACTTAGTACATAAATACGGTATATTTATCTATATATTTATATATATATATATATATATATATATATATATATATATATATATATATATATATATATATATATATATATATATATATATAAATACTTGTGAATCTTAATATGTGTATGAGTATATATATATCTAAATATATATAAATATGTTATGTATATTTACTTAGATACAAAAAAAATTTACTATTTAAATACATAAATAATATTGTGTATACTTGTGTGCATATATAGTATCTAAATGTATGAATAGGTATACATATATGATATTGTGAATATTATCTATTACATACATATGTAAGTATTTATTGAATATAACATAATTACCAGTGTATTACTAAATAATACAAATATTATTTTTGTACTACTAAACTTATATATTATTTTAATATAATTAAGTATGATTTAGTGTGCGTACTTAGCTATATATATATATATATACATGTTGTATGTATGTATATAAATTATTAGTTAAATATGTAAATATATGTGTATGTATTTATATACATAGTATTACGTATTTTAAATATGTAATTATATTTAATGAATATATGTATATACATACATATGTCAAAGTGCAGTTATACACATAAGTATAGATGTTATTAAATTATCTATAGTATATATGTGTATAGGTGTTGTGTATGTATACCTGCTCTATGTTAACATAGGTAGTTAAGCTTGGTGTAAAATTTAGTAAATCATAATTATTGTTATCTGTTCGTAGGCATCCGAGACGGTGCTACCTTGACTGCTGGTTCCGGAGCATTGCTTGTGCACACCAGAGTTCCAGGCAAGTATACCTTGCCTTGTTGATGCTGTCTAAATCCAGATGTTAACTAGTTGCATATTTTACTGTTTCAATATTTAACTGTGCGCGTCCGGGAAGACTCGGGTGCAGTCAACGAAGGCGTTGACGTTAGGACTTGTGTCTGACTTAGTGTCTAGTGGACCCACCTAAAGTTGAGGAGTTATCAATATGACTTTCCAGGCCTTGACACGTATCTTAACACGTCACAGAGTGAGTTCATGTAGGGACGCGTGCTTCATGATCGACTGGCCATCAGCATGAGCAGCACGTGTGACGGCGTTTAGCTTAGTTGTTTATTTATGTAGCGACTTGCATCATAGTATGAGGTGTCCACGTCGCGTTTGCGACTTGTACATTGACATTGGGCGGGGAAGACAATTAGTAGGCGTATGGGACAGACAATTGGTTGCCGTAGTTTAAGAGTAAACTGCGGGACCGTGAGCCTCAGGGTTACCCGATTGTGGGCCAGTGTTACCCGATTTTGGGCCAGTGTTACCCGATTATGGGCATATACGCTTGTCGATACATCCGACAGAGGTTACTAGCTGCGCGCTATCATGATCGGTGATGTAGTCAGCATATATTCCTGGCGTTCAGTTTACAGCTAATGCCAGGTACTTAGCCTCTGGCTCGACGCTATGCTTTATACCTTACACCTACCCATACGTACCAGTCTTCAAAGTGCATTTCACTTAGCTGGTTAGATTACCCGTGAGTTTACACAGTATTTACCTTATGGCATGCATTTTTGTATACTTGTTAAGTCCCTCTGAGGACCTGGTTCTCTTCCAGATCCAGACGAGCATTTGTACCCTACCATCTACGGAGCAGGAGTAGAGACAGGATTTCTGATTGAGGACTACGAGGCATTTCCAGGGGAGTTCCCGTGATATGAGTACGCAGCTGCTCTAGACTAGAGTTTTCATATCTAGCTAGTTGATACTCTAGTCTAGTTATCTTACTTCTTTCTGCACTGTATTTCCATTTCTGTATTTCAGTGGGTTTGTCCCCACCAGAGATATTCCGGTTGTACTATGTCAGTCGACTATGTTTCTTATATTCCAGTCTTTCATTTCAGTATTTACTTGTTATCTGTGGATGAGATTAGTCATTGCCTGTTTATGATATTAGACTTGTTAGATTTAGGACAGCGTAGCACGCTTCGTCAGGATCCATTAAATTGGGATATCCTCGAAGACGTGTTAGCTGGCCAATGCCACGTGGCCTGGTCCCATATATTTTGGGACTGGGGCGTGACATGGTTTTAGTGGTGGCCCATGCAGGTCTTGTTAATCGCTTGTGGTATGGTATCATGCCCAGCGAGCCTGCAATAGGATAGAAGTTAATAGATCTCATCCACTTTCCGCCCTTGAACCTCCTTCGCTTTTGATTTAATTAAATATCTACATCTTGCTTGTTATTTCGTACTCTTTTTGTCACTTGTTCTCAAGTTATGTTCTTATGTCCACTTGATTTGTATTTGTATAATTGTATCATTTTTTAGTAATATGGTATATTGGATTCTTGGAATTACATATGGTGAATAACGCTTCTTCTTAGGATTCTGAATTTTCCATGTCCGATTGTAATTTTTTTTTTGTGATTTCTACCATTCTTCTATGGTTCATGATTTGTCATGAGTATGATGGGTGTTTTAAGATCCTGCTTCTTAGATGTGCGATGTTGAACATGTTATTCTTCATAATCTAAATTACTTGTATATAAATTTTCTTTTCATTGAATCATTTATTGACACTCTTGGGTTACATATATATAGGAAATTTGAATGTCTTATCTTGGTTATCAACTCTTTAAATCCCGATATTCCCTTAGTTTCCTTGTATTACTTTATATTTAATCATAAATGTATATCATAGCAAAATATTAAGATCCTAGGGGAAAAATCCATCAAATACAATGTGTAACGATACCTACATTAAAAAGTTTGTTTAACCATCTTTTGGTTAAGTGGGGGTTTGTTTAACGATACGTACATCAAATATAATGTGTAACGATACCTACATCAAATATAATGTGTTAAGATCCTAGGAGGGAGAGTAATAGAGGGTTAAGTGGGGGTTTGTTTAACCCTCTTTTGTCCATTTTTGTAATCTCCCAAATCGGGAGATTAACGAGGGAGAAGTGAGGAATTTTGTTTAGAATTTGATAGTTGTTCCCGCACTACCGGTTTCTCTTTGTCGCACACAACTTGGAGAGAACGACCAGAACTTAGCTCTGTCCAGAGTAAGGAGATGAAGAATATCAAAATGTTTACTACACCTACCTTAGATTTTCGAATATAATATCACTATCGCATATCATATGATACAGTAACCCTAGAACTTAAGAAAATAATTTTGATATAATTTTTTGATAATTCTTTTCCTTGTTTCATTGTTTACAGTTCAATCTAGTTCTAGAATCTAAATTCTTAAATATACATGACATCATGACTCAAATAGACAAACCTACAAAACTATCGTCCTAATTTGTATTTTATTAGATAAACCAATATTTATGAAAATAGTAGTATATCATATCGTACCATAAGATTGTATTGTACATGATACTAACAACATAGTAGCTACCTCTTCTTGATGTGCATAAAAGGCTCATTTATAACACAATGATATTGATCATTAGCACCTATCTTAGCTCTATTAATTCATTTTTCATTCAAGAGACGAACTACTGATGATAAGATCATAATTTCGAAAAGAAATATCTAAGATTATATATATATATATATATATATATATATATATATATATATATATATATATATATATATATATACACACACACACACACATACACACACACATACACACACACACACACACACAACCAAAAAATATATATATATCCTCCTTTGTCGACCCCTCTCTCTGGTGCTCCTCCTCCCTTCCTCCCAGCTCGGTAAATCCTAACCCAGACCCGGACACAACTAGGACACACACACACATACTGGACACAATCAGGATACATGGATACACACTAATGACTGCTACTAACTATAATAGTATACCACTAACTTAACTAACTGTTAACTCATATCATTTATAACTATCTAACTAATATTACAACTAACTGATATACTAACTGATGCATAATCAAGTGTGCATTCCTCACTGTTCAGTCACCCCCTTAATCCACGCTTCCCCCTACAGACCTCAAAATTTATACTAACACATTTGTGTTATCAGTTCACACACATACTTAGATACCACCCTCTATATTGTACATTATCACATACCCCACTTGCGGTCATAGGATCAATGCTACTGTGGTTTCATAACTTATAACCCCCCACTTCAGATATCACTCCATCTCACTTCACTAACACATAGGTTAATACTTACCTAGTCTGCCTCTCTCTCTCTCTCTCTCTCTCTCTCTCTCTCTCTCACACACACACACACACACACACACACACACACACACACCTGTTGTTAAAGTATATCATGAATTTACTTGTGCACACACATTTAAAATCAATCTTACCTAGAGGCTACTTGATCAGTCAGGAATGACATTCATAGGCAACTATAAAAAAATGTAGCTAAATGATAGTGAACTAGAGGCCAACTCACGTATTTATGGCACTCCTATTTACCACTATCTCACCAATATAATATACTTCAACCTCATAAAATTATCTTAAAAGATATTTCAGTAGCTACTACTTACTAGCACTATCAAATGCACTATTGAACCCATACATTACACAATTCTATTCCCCCTATTCATTAACAATGTAAAATATCTAAATTGCAATATGAAAATACTATCTATGGGTACAATAACATGAATATATAACAACTTAATTTTGTACTATATTTTTAATATGGAACGTAACATCTATTTAACTATATGGATACATATATTTATATCTGTTATCAATTATATTCTTTGTTTCCATCTATCTTACCAGATGGCACCCATGACCCGAGCACGTGCACGTCGCTTGAGAGAGGCACCTCCTACTGTTAAGGAGGAAGTGATACCTCCTACTGTTAAGGAGGAAGTGAATGTTAAGGAGGAAGAGATACCTTCTACTGTTAAATTGGAAGTGGTTGTTAAGGAGGAAGTGACAACTTCTACTGTTAAGAAAGAAGTGGTGCCTCCTACTGTTGAGTAGGCACCTACTGAGAGTGGGAGTTCCAGTCATCCAGCACCTATAACGGAGATTGATGGAGTAGACGCTGCTTATGCGAAGTATCTGAGGGACTGTGTTCCGCCCCAGCGTATTGGATTTCCTTGAGAGATTGGAAAATTGGATAAGACTTATGGTGTAACTGTGATACTTTTATTGTGGTTATTATGTGACTGTGATACTTTTATATTGTGCTTTTTGTGTGACTGTGATACTTTTATTTTGTGTTTATTGTGTGGCTGTAATATTTTATATACTTTTGTGATATTTCGTACCCAGAAAATTCAACGGAGGGTTGCTCCGGGTCTGTCTATTTTTATGAACTATTATAAGTCTGTGTATTTGTTTTCATATTAAATATATGTTAATTTATTGGTGTTAATTATTCCACCGAAGGGGTCGACGAACCCAAAAAATTCAACGGAGGGTTGCTCCGGGTCTATTTATATAAATTAGAAATTCATAAACTACAGGAAAATTAGTTTGAAAACCATTTTATATATATTTTTTAATTTTTTACTGAAAATTTAGCGACGTTTATATACGTCGCTAAATACGTCGCTGAATACGTCGCTGAATATCGCTATATTGCTGACATGGCAGTATTTGTCAGTCAATAAAATATCGCTAAATGTGTTATAAAATGTCGCTAAACAGAAAAAATTGAGCGACGTTTAGCGACACAAAATACGTCGCTAATTTAGCGACGTTGAGTCGCTAAACATCGCTAATAAGAAAAATATTAGCAACGTAAATACGTCGCTAAAAAACGTCGCTATAGCGATATTTTGCGATATTTTTTCTGTTAGCGATTATCTTAAATGCGACTTCATTAAAATATCGCTAATTACGTCGCTAGTTTTTTTAGCGACATTTTAAGGCCATTTAGCGACGTTTCCAGGCGTCGCTAATTTGAATTATTCTGGTAGTGTATGCAAACCAGCGCCTGTATAGGAGGAGCTTGAGCTTCAATATGTAGAACCTATACTAGTAAATGGGGTGAGGAGGGTGGAAATAACTCTTGATGATCTAGCTGAATCCATGGAGTATTGGAAATACACTATGGCAATGTATGTTTTGGGTCCTAAACTGTTCTACAGTCAAATTTGAGGCTATGCCCTGCGTATGTGGAAACCAAAATATACGATGTAGATCTCTCGACAAAATAGTTTTTTCCTTATCAAATTCGGACTAACTGAGGATCTTGTTATAACCTTGGAAGGAGGACCATAGAATTTTGATGACAGGTTGGTGGTCCTTCGCCAATGGCAACCGAAATTAAATTTCGAGCGGGACTGATTGTTTGCAGTACCTATATGGATTCGATTTTTGTGGCTTCCACCATATTTGTGGAAATCCTCCTCCATCATAAAATTGGCCAGTTTGGTGGGCACCCCCATTTGTTCGGATAGTACTACAATGAGAAGATAGAGAATGGATTATGCTAGGGTGTTTGTGAAAATTAAGGCTACATATGAGTTGCCAAGGAAGATAGTCCTAGTCCTCCCCAGTGGAGAGTTGTTGGATCTAGAGGTAGAATATGAATGGGTACCACCATCCTGTTGTAATTGCCTAAGCTTTGGCTATCTTGCTAGCCAATGTCGAGTGCCTAGGCCTCAATCAAGCACGGAGACAGAGGGGGAGGAAATAAAGAACAGTAAGGAAATGAGGGAGGTAAAAGGGGAGCAGAATGACCAAGCTATGGTGGAACCTAGGGAGTGGCAAGCATGAATGATTTTATCATTCCAGAGAACACTGATCTGGTGATGAGCATATCCCTGCTTGGAAAGCATACAGGGTCGACTCGGGACAATGAGTGCTAGTAAGAAGGAGCCCAGGACATAGTAATCTGCATAGAAGATAAGGGAATGACAGTCAAGAATGAGTATCAGGATGGGGTTGACATCCAAAGACATCAGGATGGCCAGGACAGGAAGAAGGCCCGAATGATTGCGAATGGTAAGACCACGCTACAGAACCTGTCGAATAACCAGATTAGACACATCAACAACTCACAGGAGGATGAACTTACCTTACCAAATCAGAGTTGGGTGGTTCTACTACGGGAAGCGGCAAATGATGATAAGGAAGCTAATAAAGATATGTCGAAGCAAGGTAGTAGTCAAGTAGTACTCTCCATCCCCCGAGGGAGAGTGCTCGAGTTAATAAGGGGAATAACCCACATAATTAATGTCTCTATTATCTTGGAATGTGAGAGGTGCCAACTCAATAGGCAGGTAGAGAGAGATCAAGGAGCACGTATCAAGACACCAATGCTTGGTGGTCTCTATCATTGGAAGTAAGATCAAATCTAAAAACAAACCCAGAAGTAGAACTCCTAGTAAGTGGAAGGTGGTTCACAACTTACAAGTTTGTAGTATGGCTAGGATATGGATTATATGGGATTCCCGGGATTGGACAAGTCAGGCGTTACTCAATACCAAGTAGTTGATAGTGTTAGAACTAAATAATAAAGGTGGATTGCGACTTGTCACGTCTCAGTCTCAAAATACATAGGACTAGGAATACGTAACATGCCAGCTACGCATTCGACCAGACTCTGGTCCGACTCGAATACGTATAAGCTGTATTATAATGGTTACTATCTAAATAATCAAGTAAATATAAATATCTATGTCTCAATCCACAATGAACAGAATATACAAGAATAATCTACATATGCTAAAGTCGGCCGTCCAGTAACACACAAATTCGAATAGACTCGAGAAAAAATATAAGTCTATAAAATTAGGCTACATCAGCAAATGAATAAACACTATGAAATAATAACCATAACTCTCGTAGAAATAATATAAGTACCTGGTACCAATGCCTGCCAGACAAGCAACTCCATCAGTAACTCCAAAGACTCCGTAATCGTCTATGCTGCAAAAAATGGTAGGAGACCAGGTCCTCAGAGGGACGTAACAAGGTACAAAAATAGTATGCCATAGTATAACAGAAAGAAACAAGTACAATACCGGTGTAATCTAGCATAACCACCTAAGTGTGACACAACTTTGAAGACAATGTTCGATGCGTGGGCTGTCCACATATAATACCATAGCTCCGAACACAGAGACACACGGGACGTACCGTAGCTCCGAGCACAGAGTCACACGGGTGATACTACGACTCCGGATACAGGAACACTACATAAATAGGACAGATAGATATATATAGCACGTACAGAGTAGCCCAAATGTCTAGTAATTATCTTCCCCTTCCAAAGCGGTCAACGAGTGTTCGTTGAACCTGAACCTCTAACTAACAGTCTCGTCATACTAAAGTAACTATCAACAATTATGACCCTAAAGTCATCCCAGAATCCGGTCATCCTGACAATATCAGGATAAAGGAAGTCTGGCACGATAATGGTGTCTGAATATGTCCTAGAGTTCTGATGTAACCAAATGGGTACATCAAGGTATCACGAACATCTATCAATCATTACCAGACGTTACCAACAAACTTCTGCACCCGATTAAGACCCAGACGCTAAGTAACGATTCTGATCTAAAGTGCACACAATACATAGAATAAATAAATAGAAATCTAGAAACTGAGATACAGGATGATAAGGTACACTTGCCTGGATCCGGATGCTGAAGATGGTGCTCCAGTACAACATCCAAGTCTGCGGATCCCGAAGTACCTAGAGACGATATATAAGATTAATCAATAAACTATTCCGATGCTATTCTAAAATAAGAGGTGACACACATCTAGCATAGGCTTCAATCCTAGTTACATATAGCTCATATAGGCACTAACTAGAGGGTTGACCCGAGTTGAATAAGGGAACGTTGCATCAAATACGATCAATCATCAGTATAAAATCATCAAACCAAATCCTCAATCCCCTACTATTTATCTTGATGCTTTCAGTCGTTCAAGCCATGCTCATCCTCAACCATACCATCCTTGTATTCACAAACGTTATTTATATACCTTCAATTTATTCGTCCTCAAATAAAATAGTTATTAATTATCAAGCTCTCAATAAGTAACCTTCATTATATTATTATAGCACCATTTCACATATTATACCTACTTTTCAATATTTATCATAAAAACTCACATAAAGTACCTAAACAGTATACCTGATGCTGTTGTGCATCTCCTTCATGTGTGGCTCTTGCTGCCATTACTGCATTTGATTTCATCTTTCTACTTCTCTACAGCTGCACTGCCGCAAATACGACTGCCTCTACACCTTCTTCTCCAGCGAAGGTCCTCGACGAAGCGAGGCTCGTCTTGCCAGAGTGCTCGATTGTGTGAAGGAGGCGTTGCTCGAGGTGGTGGTCATGGGGGTGGTGTAGCTGGTCGTAGAGGTGGTGGTACTAGCCGTGGAGGTGGTAGCCGAGGGTGGTGCTGGCCGTGGAGGTGGTGGCCGAGGGTGGTACTGACCATGGAGGTGTGAGGGTGGTGAGGATGATGGCGGGGGAGGTGTTGGTAGTAATGGTCGTGGTGGCTGAGGATGGTACTGGCCGGAGTTGGTAGTGGTGGTCGAGTGCACTTGGCCGGAGTTGGTGTGAAGTGGGTGACAGGAGGCAGTAGCGAAGGTGGCAAGTGAAGGTGGTGGTCGAGCTGGTTCATGGAGTTAAGAAAGAGGATGGAGGTCGAGTTGGCTGTAGGTGATGGCGGGTGGAGGTCGAGGTCGTGGTAGTAGTGGGGGTCGTGGGGACGCGGTGAAGTCGCTACGGTGCACTTGGCTGGATCAAGGTGGTAGTGATGTCGAGGGGACGTGGTGGATCGTGGTGGTCGGGGTAGTGTTGGCTGCGGCCTTGGTGAGGCAAGGGCTATGTCGAGGTGGTGGTAAGTGGTGGTGGATTAGGGTGGTCGGGGTAGTGTTGGCTTCAGCTCCGGTGCAGTGGTGAAGGTGGTGAGGGAGAGGTGATGTGCAGCGGGTGGAGCTGGCTGTGCTCAAGGAGGCTGCTGCGGGTGGTTGAAGGCTGCTTGAGGAGGCCGGTTACTGTGGGCAGCGGCGACAGCAGGTGCTTCGGTGAGACTCAACTGGTGCAGCGGGTAGAGGTCAGTTGGGTGACTGGTCTCGTTGAAGAAGAAGAAGGAGAAGGAGTAATGAAGAAGAAGAAGAAGAAGTGAAGGTGAAGAAGAATATGGCTTGGCTGAAGGAAGGAAGAGGGAGGAGAGAGAGAGAGAGGGGGTAGGTTTTCCTAGGCTTCTAGGGATTAGGGCCGACTCATTGGAAAATGTGCGAGGACGTGTGATTTTATAGGAGAATAAGTGGTTGAGATGAAGGTGCATTTTGAACCAAGGGCCTTGATTCCTCATGAAATAATTGTTCAAAAAAAAGGGAGAGAGAAAGTGATTGACCGGTCCAAGGGAGGGAGGGGGTTTCTTCATTGGCCTAGACCAATAGGGTGGTGACACCTAACACCCTATTTGCAAATAAGCCCCTTAACTTTTGGGTATTTGTACATGAAGGAAAAGTGATGGAGATTTGGTGTGGGAAGTGGTGTTTGGTGTTATGCAGGGTGGGGGGTATTATGTGTTTTGCATGGGCTTCATGAAAGGGGTATTGGGTTAAATTAGGGTTAATTTGGGATTAGTTTAAGTTGGTATCCCCAATTTAATTAATTAAAGTATCATGTGCTCTTAAATTAAATGGGGGCACATAGGGTCTCAATTAGGAGTGACACAAAGGTCATGAACGACGTAGGCTTGGTGTTAGTCTTGGCTCCTTTAATTAGTTTGGCAAAACGAGTTGAGTTTGTATCCCCAAATTGCTGGCAATGACATAGGTATGAGACATAGGATTAAAGAATTAATTTCGGGACGAGAAAGTTGTGCAATTAAGTTAGAGCCCAAGGGAGTGTGTTTGTGAGTGACAAAAAAGTCCAGCGCCTAGGTTGGCTTATCAAGTCAAGAGTACAACAATTTGTTGGAAAATTAAGGGCTGTCATTGGGCTCCAATTATTGTAGCAACGGTAGGGTACACCTAGGATTTAAATTAAAGAACCAGTCAACGTAGCCTAATTTCTAAACCTCAAACACCTGATGCTAAACCAAAAATTTTATCCATAACCAGTCTACCTAAAATAATATTTAAGGGGTTTTACATCCTTCCCAACTTAGAAGAATTTTTATCCCCAAAATTAAAAAGTAAAGCACGAATGAGAGTTACGAGAATTTAAAAGTAAACAAGTAATCGAATGCAGTACATAAATTCGTACCTCGATCCTCAAATAAAAATGAGAAATGCTGTCGAATGGAATTCTTGAGCTCCCAGGTAGACTCGCCTGGCAAATGATGTTTCCATGCAACCCTGACCAGTCGGATAGTCTGTCCCCTCAAAATCTTCTCACTACGATCGAGTATCCCCACTGGCTGCTCCGTATATGATAAACTCGGCCCGACTATAATATCTGAATGATCAAGCACGTGGTAAGGGTCTGCCACGTATCTTCTCAACTGTGATACATGAAATACGTCATACACTTCTTCTAATGATGGAGGCAATACAAGACGATAAGCCACTTCGCTGACTCATTCTAAGATGTCAAAAGGTCCGATGTACCTCAGACTCAGCTTTCCTCTGCCCCCGAATCTGATGGTACAATGAGTGTGCAATATTTTCAAAATTACATGGTCACCTTCCTTGAACTCCAAAGGTTTGTACTGTGTATCTGCCCAATACTTCTGTCTGTCCTGTGCTGCGTGCAGGTGGCCCTGAATCTGCTTTACTTTCTCTACTGTCTGTGTCACTAACTCTGGACCAAGTATCTGACACTTTCCCACGTTACTCCAATATACCGGTGACCTACACTTTTTGCCTTACAGTGCCTCATAAGGTGCCATCTGTATGCTGGCTTGGTAGCTGTTGTTGTAGAAGAATTCTACCAAGTGTAGATGGTCCTTCTAAGATCCTCCAAAGTTTATCATGCACACTCTCAAAATATCCTCTAGTATCTGAATCGTGCGCTCTGACTGGCCATCAGTTTGTGGATGATATCATTTTGGGAACGTCCAGTGCCAAAGTCACTGAATGGGTAAGTTAATTTCATTCAACGTTTGATTCAAAGAACTGCTGGAAAGAATTTTATTTCAGTACTAAGATGGAGTCAAAGCAGTGCTGAACTTGAGACGAGTTCCTAGACTCTCCTGTATACTCCGCCAAAAATGTGACATAAATCTGGAATCACGATCCGATACAATGCTGACAGGTACTCCATGTAGTCGTACTATCTGTCTCATATACATATCAGCTAATATATCCGTAGACTGCCCAACTTTGAAGGGCAAGAAATATGCAGACTTGGTGAGTCGGTCCACGATAACCCAAACTACATCCTTTCCACTAGGGCTCCTCGGGAATCCCGTGACGAAGTCCATGGTAATGTGCTCCCACTTCCACTCGGGAATAGAAAACGGCTGCAATAGTCCTGTAGTCCTCTGATGTTCGGCCTTGACTTGCTGTCAGACCAAACATCTCGCCACGAATCTCGCAATCTCCCTCTTCATCCTATGCCACCAATAATGTTATCTCAAATCTTGGTACATCTTCGTACCCCCGAGATGAATAAAATAAATCGAGCTATGAGCGTCGGTCATCAGCTCCTGGCGTAGCTCGCCACTCGAAACGTATAGGCGATCTCTACACCTCAATATTCCGTCTTCATAAATCCGAAGTTCCGTCTGTATGCCACCTCTGTTCTCTCTCGCAGTCGTCGAAATCTCGCATCTGTAGGTAGGGCTGCCTTGATCCTCTCAACCAAAGTAGACTAAACCTCTAGATTGGCCATCTGTCCATCCATGCCTGGCAATACAAACTCTATCCTGAGCTCCTGAAGATGCTCTAACAATTTTTGCTGAGTCATCAAAAAGTATGCCATGGGCTTCCTGCTTAAGGCATCTGCTACTATATTCGCCTTGTCGGGGTGGTACTGCAACTCTATATCATAGTCTGTTATCAACTCTAGCCATCGCCTCTATCTCATGTTGAGCTCCTTCTGAGTGTAGACATACTTCAGACTTTTATGATCTATGTAAATCTCAACCCGTTCTCCATAAAGGTAGTGCCGCCATAGTTTTAGTACAAATATCACTGCAGCCAGCTCTAGATCGTGCATCAGATAGTTCTTATTATGAACTCTCAGCTGTCTCAATGCGTAGGCTATCACCTTGCCATGCTGCATCAGTACACATCCTAATCTGCTCCTAGACGCATCGCTATACACTACAAATCCTTCCAATCCCGAAGGAAGTATCAAAATCGGTGCTGACATCGGATGCTTCTTTAGCTCATCGAAAGCTGTCTGACACTCCTCAGTCTAGATAAACTCCTCGCCTTTATACGTCATCCGTGTCATAGGCACAGCGATCCTTGAGAAGTTTTTCACGAACCTCCGATAATATCCGACAAGTCCGAGAAAACTTCTAATCTCCGTAACTGATGTAGGGGTATGCCACGTCTCTACTGCAACGATATTCTCTGGGTCAATTGATAGTCCATCTCCAGTAATTATGTGTCCCAGGAATGGTACTCTATTCAAGCAGAACTCATATTTGCTGAGCTTGGCATACAGTCTCTCCTGCCTCAGCATCTCCAACACGATCCTGAGATGCCCCTCGTGCTGCTCCTGGCTCTTGGAATATACCAAGATGTCGTCGATAAATACTACGACGAACTTATCTAAGTACTGGTGGAAAATCTTGTTCATCAAGCTCATAAATACTATTGGCACGTTGGTTAAACCAAACGGCATGACTAGAAACTCATAGTGCCCGTACTTCATCCGAAAAGCTATCTTCGGAATGTCCTCCCTTCGTACCTTGATCTGATGATAGCCGGATCTGAGATCGATCTTTGAGAATATACATGCGCCACTTAGCTGATCAAATAAATTATCGATGCACGGCAAGGGTACTTATTCTTTATTATTACAGTATTTAACGTCCAGTAATCGATACACAAACGTACCGTCTCGTCCTTCTTCGGCACAACTAAGATGGGTGCTCCCCATGGAGAAACACTAGCCCGATTGAAACCCTTATCTAAGAGATCTACTTGGACCTTCAACTCAACCAACTCCTTCTGTGCTAGTCTGTAGACGGGGGAAGTAACTGGCTCAGCTCCGGGAGTCAACTCTATAGTAAACTCTATCTCTCTGTCAAGTGGCGGGCCTGGAAGATCCTCTGGAAATACATCCTCAAACTCTGATATAATGCGGGGGTACACCGATTCACTTTCTGAAATGCGTGCCTCTAAGGTAGATGGGCACCATGCTCTCAGGCTCCCCGAAGAAATTTAAACTTAGGGTGATCCGGTAGTCTAAATATAATGCAACCACGTCGGCAATCTATCGTCACATGGTATTGTCTCGACCAATCTATGCCTGTGACAATATCATTGTCTAGACTTAACCTCATAATAAATTTTTTTGTTCTATTTACAATACTAATCCTCCAAAAAAAAATTCTTCCTTCCCTAATGTATAATTACTCTTCTCCTCAAATTTCTTCCTAAAATTGTATTCCTCAAATTTCTTCTTTCCGTTATTTATTGCTTCGAGTCATATAGTGCAATTATAATAATGGTATCACACATGCACATGCTAGAATTTTTGGTATCAGATAATCATCTTCCAGGTGAGAGCCTAAAACTTTCATCTTCTCTGGTTCATAATATCGTTCCTGGTATCGCTATCATATACTACGACTAATTCCTAGCATCTGGATATGTATTTCCATAAATTATTCTAGAGGGTTAGGATCAACGATCTTTCTAGCTCCCAGTACTTCCCAAATTACTGCTATCTCATGTACGGGTAGGATTTTATCAGTTCTAGGAATGTACTACTAGGTCCAATTCTCTTGCTAACAATCCACACTAGTTCTGGAATCTAAAAGATCCTATCAAGCTACCCTACTAAGGGTAACAATCTTCTTAGAGAATATTACACAAATTATGTCTTCTGTCGTCTGGACTACGATTTTCTTCTGGAGGGAACCATCAGGCATAAGCATTCGTCTTTCCAAAATAAAAGGAGATAAGAAACAATGATAACAATATTGATAAAAAATGAACAAATACAATTTGGAAGTCCAAGGGCGATAATCAAATACAAATGGAGTTTCAAAAAAATGATTATGGATTGAGATCCTGTTCAACAATAAATCCTAAACTGCAGGCTCATTTGGTACAGTAACGTAACCAAAATGATATGCTCTTAGACCTGCATGGGCCACCACAAAAATATGTCACGTCCCAGTCCCAAAATACATAGAACTAGGAATACGTAACATACCAGCTACGCATTCGACCAGACTCTGGTCCAACTCGAATAAGTATAAGCTGTATTATAATGGTTACTATCTAAATAATCAAGTAAATATAAATATCTATGTCTCAATCCACAATGAACAAAATACACAAAAATGAGCTACATGTGCTAAAGTCGACCGCCCAGTAACACACAAACTCGAATAAACTCGAGAAAAATATGAGTCTATAAAATTAGGCTACATCAGCAGATGAATAAACACTATGAAATAATAACCATAACTCCTATAGAAATGATATAAGTACCTGGTACCAATGTCTGTCAGACAAAGAACTCCATCAGCAACTCCAAAGACTCTGTAATCGTCTATGCTGCAAAAACTGGCAGGAGACCAGGTCCTCAGAGGGACGTAACAAGGTACAAAAATAATATACCATAGTATAACAGAAAAAAACAAGTGCAACGCCAGTGTAATCTAGCATAAGCACCTAAGTGAGCACAACTTTGAAGACAATGTTCGATGCGTGGGCTGTCCACATATAAAATCGTAGCTCCGAACACAGAGACACACGTGACGTACCGTAGCTCCGAACACAGAGTCACACGGGTGATACTACGACTCCGGATACAGGAACACTACATAAATAGGATAGATACATATATATAGCGCGTGCAGAGTAGCCCAAATGTCTAGTAACTGTCTTTTCCTCCCAAAGTGGTCAACGAGTGTTCGTTGAACCTGAACCTCTACCTAACAGTCTCGTCATACTGAAGTAACTATCAACAATCATGACCCTAAAGTCATCCCAGAATTCGGTCATACTAACAGTATCAAGATACAGGAAGTCTGGCATGATAACTGTGTTTGAACGTGTCCTAGGGTTTTGATGTAACTAAGTAGGTACATCAAGGTATCGCAAACATCTATCAATCATTACCAGACGTTACCAACGAACGTCTACACCCGGTTATGACCCAGACGCTAAGTAATAATTCTGATCCAAAGAGCGCATAATGCATAAAATAAATAAATAGAAATCTGAAAACTGAGATACAAGATGGCAATGTACACTTGCTTGGATCCGGATGCTGAAGATGGTGCTCCGGTACAACGTCCAAGTCCGCGGATCCCGAAGTACATAGAAACGATATATAAGATTAATCAATAAACTATTATGATGCTATTCTAAAATAAGAGGTGACACACGTCTTGCATAGGCTTAGCCTTAGTTACATATAGCTCATATAGGCACTAACTAGAGGGTTGACCCGAGTTGACTAAGGGAACGTTGCATCAAATACGATCAATCATCAGTATAACATCATCAAACCAAATCCTCAATCCCCTACTATTTATCTCGATGCTTTCAGTCGTTCAAGCCATGCTCATCATCAACCATACCATCCTTGTATTCACAGACGTTATTTATGTACCTTTAATTTATTCGTCCTCAAATAAAATAGTTATTAATTATCAAGCTCTCAATAAGTAACCTTCATTATATTATTATAGCACCATTTCACATATTATACCTACTTTTCAATATTTAACATAAAAACTCACATGAAGTACCTAAACAGTATACCTGCTGCTGTTGTGCATCTTCTTCATGTGTGGCTCTTGATGCCATTGCTGCGTTTGATTTCTTCTTTCTACTTCTCTACAGCTGCACTGCCGCAGATACGACTGCCTCTATACCTCCTTCTTCGGCGAAGGTCCTCGACGAAGCGAGGCTCATCTTGCCAGAGCGCTCGACTGTGTGAAGGAAGCGTTGCTCGAGGTGGTGGTCGAGAAGGTGGTGTAGCTGGTCGTGGTGGTGGTGGTATCCGAGGGTGGTGCTGGCCGTGGAGGTGGTGGCCGAGGGTGGTGCTGGCCGTAGAGGTGGTGGCCGAGGGTGGTGCTTAACGTGGAGGTGTGAGGGTGGTGAGGATAATGGCGGGGGAGGTGTTGGTAGTGGTGGTCGTGGTGGCCGAGGGTGGTGCTGGCCGGAGTTGGTAGTGGTGGTCGAGTGCACTTGGCCAGAGTTGGTGTGCAACGGGTGACTGGAGGCAGTGGCGGAGGTGGCGAGTGAAGGTGGTGGTCGAGGTGGTTCATGGAGGAAGGGAAGAGGGTAGAGGTCGAGGTGGCTGCAGGTGATAGCGGGTGGAGGTCGAGGTCATGGTGGTAGTGGGGGTCGTGGGAACGCGGTGAAGTCGCTGTGGTACACTTGGCCGGAGTAAGGTGGTAGTGATGTCGAGCGGACGTGGTGGATCATAGTGGTCGGGGTAGTATTGGCTGCGGCTTCGGTGAGGCAAGGGCTATGTCGAGGTAGTGGTGGTGGATCAGGGTGGTTGGGGTAGTGTTGGCTGCGGCTCCGGTGTAGTGGTGAAGGTGGTGAGGAAGAGGTGATGTGCAGTGGATGGAGCTGGC
This sequence comes from Iris macrosiphon, assembly GCA_036927795.1. Taxonomy (NCBI): domain Eukaryota; kingdom Viridiplantae; phylum Streptophyta; class Magnoliopsida; order Asparagales; family Iridaceae; genus Iris; species Iris macrosiphon. The sequence continues at coordinate 42,694,586 of JAYESA010000012.1, forward strand.
CATGCTCAAAAAGGTTGCTGCGGGTGGTTGAAGGCTGCTGGAGGAGGCCGGTTGCTATGGGCAGGGCGACAACGAGTGCTCCGGTGAGACTCGGCCGGTGCAGCGGGTGGAGGTCAGTTGGGTGACTGGTCTCGTTGAAGAACAAGAAGAAGAAGGAGTAGTAAAGAAGAAGAAGAAGTGAATGTGAAGAAGAATATGGCTCGGCCGAAGGAAGGAAAAGGGAGAAGAGAGAGAGAGGGGGTGGGTTTTCCTAGGCTTCTAGGGATTATGGCCGGCTCATTGGGAAAGGTGTGAGGCGGAGTGATTTTATAGGAGAATGGGTGGTTGGGATGAAGGTGCATTTTGAACCAAGGGCCTTGATTCCTAATGAAACAATTGTTCAAACAAAAAAGGAGAAAGAAAGTGTTTGACCAGCCCAAGAGAGGGAGGGGGGTTTCTTCATTGGCCTAGACCAATAGGGTGGAGACACCTAACACCCTATTTGCAAATAAGCCCCTTAACTTTTGAGTATTTGCACATAAAGGAAAAGTGATGGGGATTTGGTGTGGGAAGTGGTGTTTGGTGTTATATAGGATGAGGGGGTGTTGTGTGTTTTCTATGGGCTTCATGAAAGGGGTATTGGGTTAAATTATGGTTAAGTTGGGATTAGTTTAAGTTGGTATCCCCAATTTTATTAATTAAAGTATCATGTGCTCTTAAATTAAATGGGGGCACATGGGATCTCAATTAGGAGTAACACAAAGGTCATGAACAGTGTAGGCTTGGTGTCAGTCTTGGCTCCTTTAATTGGTTTGGCAAAACGGATTGAGTTTGTGTCCCCAAATTATTGGCAACAACATAGGTACGTGATATAGGATTAAAGAATTAATTTCGGGATGGGGAAGTTGTGCAATTAAGTTAGAGCACAAGGGAGTATGTTTGTGAGTGACGGAAAAGTCCACCGCCTAGGTTGGCTTGTCAAGTCAAGAGTGCAATAATTTATTAGAAAATTAAGGACTGTCATTGGGCTCCAATTATTGTAGCAACGGTAGGGTGCACCTAGGGTTTAAATTAAAGAACCAGTCAACGTAGCCTAATTTCTAAACCTCAAACACCTGATGCTAAACCAAAATTTCTATCCATAACCAGTATACCTAAAATAATATTTGAGGGGGTTTACACGACTAGTTCTGGTGGTCATCTACGGTCACAATGACCGAGGGAGAAGATACGAGTTATGAAATGACATTATCAAAGTCATTGCCAACATCAATGTCCAGGTTCCTCTGATATTCATTGTCATGCCTCGATCTTTCGCGGTCCTGATCGCCCCCATTGGGCACGAATGACAGCTACAACGCTCCCGCGGGACGGTCGTTTCCCTTGGAAAGTGATGCTGTACGAGCCTGGAGATGCTCTCGCATAAGGCAACAACATAAGTTGTCTTGGTTATCATCGAACTGATCGAGTTTGTAGTGGAGGAGCAGTATTACAAACAATAATAATTCTGAGTATAAGAGACAAAGCTCACGGCACGAAGTTCTCTGAATACAATGGCATCGTTCCATACATTATGTATTCTATACAAAAGTAACTCAAAATAACTCGATACGGCTCAAGGCATCGACACCAGATTTTTGGGTCCTGGGGATGAGGCACGGCTATCGCTTCTTTGGACTATCCAGCACCCGCGAATAAGCAAACTATTTGTGGGTCAACACTTTAGAAAAAGTACTGGTAAGTGTAAAATCAACGAACAGAAGCAACACCCTCTAAAACCAATACTAAGTAAGCATGTGATAAAATATTACAATATTAATGAGCTTTCTAGTTTTACCTAGGTTCGTTACATGCAGTACAAAATCAGAGTCTATTACTTCTTTTGAAAATATCTTTGAAATTAGAGTTTAGTTCAACACAACTAAGCATACAAGGCAAGCAGTTCAAGCACGATGTGCCAATCAGGGTGTGCGTAGCGTATCTTGTGAGCTATACTCAAAGACTCCAGGGACAATGTAGCATCTAGCAGACTATTCTTTAATACTACCAGGCGATCATCATATTCAAGCAAGCATGCAAGTCTAGGTGTGATGCAAGACAATAAACAAAGTTAACATATTACTTATTTATGGGTTCTTATCCCTTGCCGAACGGTTATTCCTGCAACTGACATACAAGTTAGCAACAATTTATATATATTATAAACTCCCTCGACCAAGTTAGAATTAATTTAATTTAAATTGAGAGACTAGGATAAATTTGGATATAATTAGAATTAATGTGCAACAATTATATGTCTTAATACACCTTACCGTTGCTTCGATGCTTGGAGCACTACACTAGTAGTTACCTTCAAACAAAGCCCATACACATCTCCTAGACATGCCAGACTACCCATCAGACCCTTGTGTAACTTTTAGATACTCAATATTGTGCTTCATTTGAGCTGCACAATATTCGTTACAAACACCAATGTATTATTCCAATAAACCCCATTTCTCTTAATTGCCCATTCCTAATTGAATTTAAAGTACAACCGCAACCCAATTCCCTATAACCCAAATTAGGGTATTAACCTATTCTGAGCCTGCTACGCCCATGACACTTGTGTTTTATCCAAATTTAATCCTATGTGTTTTCAATTTACAGAAGAACCACAAGTGCATTTGTTCTAATTTAATTAAATTTGAGGCCAAATTTTACCCTAAACAGGACCTAACCAAGCCCATGTGCACCCTTTCATGTGGACCAGCCCCACCCTAATGAGCCTGGCCGGTCCAAGTCTCGAGATCAGCCCACAAATTCCATCCCCCATATAAATATACTTTTCTTTTCATATTGAAACCCTAGACCATAAACACCATCACCACCTCCATAACCTAGCCGCTCCCATACATCTAACCCGAGCCCCCTCCTTTTCCCGACCGGACACCCACCACCGCAAGCCGCCACCACCTCAGCCTCTACCACCCGCCTGACCACCGACACCACTACCCCAATATCACCGTACCACTGCCTACATCGACAGCCATCCCCCATCTCCACCATCATCTAACCCGAGCACCAACCCGACTACCCAGATCCCGACTGTCCCCAGCCCGGACCACCGCCTCCAGCACCGCCAACCGCCACTTCCAGCTTGACTCTGACCTCCCCCATGACCTGACCGCCATCCCAGCGTCGTCCCCAGGCCGCAACCGCCTCTGCCAGGCCGCTGTTGCCGCTGCTGCAACTTCTGCAGTCACTACAGTTGCCGCTGCTGCCTTGCTGGCTGCCATCGATCGGAGCTTCGCCCCATGCCGGAGGATGACCAGGCCACGAGCAGACCCTCATCCAGTCAACTAGGTACTCGACCCTTAGCTCGCTTCTTGCATAGTATCGTTGTATAGTTGTTTTATCAAGTCACCGTGTTGTCGTGTCTTGTGTCGACACAAGCCAATTAAAATGTAATAATTTAGATGTGTATGCATGTATGATAATTAAATTAGATGATAATAAATACATTATCCTAAATTTAAGACCTGTTATCAAAGACTAGTAATTCACCTGAAAACCTGGACATAAACCAAGTATGCTTAAACATGGAAGATAAGGACATGTATTCGTACAAATCAGAAATAGTTGGTAACCCATAACTTCGGTAGCTTACTATCCGAGAGATACGGTAACCGAGGACAGGACACGTGTGCACCCTAGCTATGTGCACACGAGACTCTATAGTCGACCAGTCGTGACCCTTGCGTCAGTACCTAAGAGCAGCGTCGTAGTTGTCTGTATGTATTGCTTTAGTGTCTGATGCTAGATTGCTATATTATATTGTATGTTTAGGGTCACTAGACCAGCCAGAAGATACTGCAGGAGTAGGGTATTGGCATTCACAGCTTGAGGACCCAGGCAAGATACCTTGCCATATTTACTGTTTAATTTAAATTATGCATATGTTGTATTGTTATCTTGTTGCTTTCTTTTATACAACTGTGCACGTCCGAGATTGACTCGGGTGCAGTCGACGGATGCGTCGATGATTTAGTGTACTTGACTTAGTCTCTAGCAGACTTACCCTATTTGGGAGGATACTCTAATATCTTCCGAGACCTGACACTACTACACGGTTCACAGTGACAAATTCATATTGGGATGCGGGTTCGCGTACTCAACTAGCTATCGGTACGTGTGACATGCATCACAGTTAGTACATAACTCAGGATTATTTTATTGTAGAGACTTGGCATATAGATACGTGGTATGCACGTCAAGTATTCGACTTGTGTATCTACATTGGGCGGGGAGGACAACTAGTAGGCGTATGGGATACACATATTAGAATCCGTAGTATCCAGAGGAGCCACGGATCCAATGACTCCCTTTATGCAGATTCCCTGTTCTTCGGAGTGGTATGGACGTTATATTATTCAGATTCCCCATTCTTCGGAGTGGTATGGACGTTATATACTATGCAGATTCCCCATTTTTTAGAGCGGTATGGACGTTATGCCTACGCCTACCCATACGTACCAAAGTTGTCCTCACATTGCATTCACTTAGATGGTTAGCACACCCTTTATTTATTTTATTCAGTATTTATATTATGGCATGCTTCTATGTATCTTATTATGTCCCTCTGAGGACCTGGTCCGTTTCCAGATTTAGATGAGACATATTACCCCATATGGTACGGACCCGGACAGGAGACGAGGTACGCTACAGCTGAGAAGCTAGAGGTGCTACCGTCAGAGTTTTCGTGATCAGTTGGTAGGCCTTCTGCCTAGGATGGGGAGCATCATTATCTAGTTAGCCGATGCCCTAGTTATTACTCTTTTATCTATCATTTCAGTACTTTTATTTCGTCATAGTAGTGGGTTTGTTCCCACCAGACATTCTTGGTTGTACTATGATTATTGAGACTGGCATTTATATTTCAGTATTTATTTTAGTACTTCTTGCTAATTATATTATGGATGAGATTAGATTTACCTGTTGTTGATTTATATTGGACTTGTTAGTTATTTTAGGACAGCATAGCACTCTTCGTTGGATCCATTAAATTAGGATATCCTCGGAGACGTGATAGCTGGCTATTGCCACGTGGCCTGGTTCCGTATAATTTGGGATTGGGGCATGACATGGTTTTAGTGGTGGCCCATGCAGGTCAACTTTATCGTTTGTGGTATGGTAACATGTCCAGCGAGCCTGCAATAGGATATAAATTACTAGGTCTTATCCACTCTGATTACATCTTTGAACTTCCTTCGTGTTACTTTTAAATATCTGCATCCTGTTTGTTTAATTTCGTACTCTTTTAATGAATTCCTATCTCTTGCAGCAAGATAAACTTGCACAGTGGACGAGGAGCACCTAGTGCCGTGGTGCGCAACACCACCCAAAGAGAGGAGATACCCCAGGGACTAACTAGAGGGCAACTATCACCACAGGCCCCGGTAATTCAACAGGCCCTGCTGATACATTGGCGCGAGACTTCTCAGGGCGATCATATATAGCAGCACGAGGGACAGACTTCCCAGACGATCCCCACGCAGCATTTCGAGGGCCAGACTCCAAGGGCTACGTCAATGCCGCAAACTGAGAGGCCGACATCTGAGGAGACACCTATCGCATAGCCAGAGGTTCTATTACCACCACCACCACCTCCACCTTATCCACCCCAGATGCCACAATCAGATGGACAGCCACACTTGCTTCAGTTCTTCCAGATTATGATGCAGGCATAGTGGAATCAGACCGAGACGTTGAGACAGAGTTTGATGGCAGTACTAGAGAGGACACCTGTTACAGCACCAGTACCAGCACCTCCACCAGCCCAGACAGGTGGCACTTTAAGATGGTTCCGACAGATGGGACCAGATACTTTCTCAAGTAATGAGACTGTAGAAGAGATCTTCGATTGGGTCGTCAACACGGAGATGCTACTAGAGGCTTCACAACTGCATCCCGACCTTGTGTTTGATGATAAACAGAAGAAATGAAACTAGGTTTATACAAAACCCTTTCTTTGTTTACAAACAAGAAAAAGAAGTACAATTATTCCTATACGAGGATGTTAAGTACAATAAAAATTATTCTGAGAAAATATTGCTATAGGAGTCTGATCTGCGGTCGATCACTTTGTCCCTTGGACCACACGATGACGAAGAAGTGCTGTAGAAGAAGAAGAAGAAGCTTCAAAGATTGCAGAAGGGATTGAAATCTCGTTGCTAAAGTTATCAATCAACACTCTCTGTATGTGCTCTCTCTCTGATCTCCTCTCTTTCGACCTTTTTTCGATCTTTTGACCTCGAACCCTTGACCTCCTTGCTGATTTCCTTCACCCTGACCCTGACCCCTTTCTCCTATGACTGGAAGTCTCTATTTATAGAGATCAGTCATAGTAACTGATCAGTCAGTGTAAAAGCCGATTAGTGGAGAGAGTTGCACCTTTTACGCGACGGTTATAACAACTGCTACCCACGTCTGAATGATCTCCTGAATCCGCGTGTGACGCGTGTCCCATTATGAGATGACGCGTATAACTGCTTCTTGAAGACCACGGTATGTAAGCCACGTAGGTAGCTGCCCCTCGCGTAAAGATGGTTGGAATAAAAGCCAAATAACTGTCTCATAGGCGTAAAAGCCAAATAGTTATCTTGTTGGCGTAAAAGCCAAGTAGCTGTCTTATTGGCGTAAAAGCCAAGTAGCTATCTTGCTGGCGTAAAAGCCAAATTCTGCGTAAAGCTTGATGCTGCATAGGTAATAAGTAACCAGCGTAAACTAGCCAGTTATCCTTCCTGACTGAGGTCTTGAGTGTATTCTGGGCCCAATAGCCTTATCACGTACCTTACAAATATAGCCTGAGTTGGCATATTTCGAGGAGATAGCATACGGCGTGCTCCTATAGTTGAAAATAGCCTGGTTGGCGTATTTCTAGGAGATAGCATACGACATGCTCCTATTGTTGAAAATAGCCTGGTTGGCGTAATATGCAGGGATAGTAACGTGAGCATATTAGCCCTAATTTTAGCTCCTCCAGTCATTAAAAGTAGAACCAAATCTCGTGCATTAAATACAGAGATCTGCCCCCATCTCGCGTATTAACTGCAGAGACGTGCCTCGAGTTCTGTACGAAGAACAACTTTTGACGTGGCGTTTGGTTTTATCTCATCTTGAGCGTAAAGGCTTATTTCTGCCTGTGTAAAATAGGCAGCGTATCCCTTGAATGCGTAAAAATAACTTGTATCAAGGATATGCCACTAAATGACAGTCTGGGGCTCTGTGTAGAATCATCATTACAGCCGTCCTCTCGATCGTCGTGCAGTACTCTTTGTCAGGAGTCAGGTTCACTATTCTGTCTGACAGGTTCATTCGAGGAATACAAAGAGTTCCTCGTACAACTTCATGCTGCATTAAAAGAAGACATATTTTACGCCGGAGGGGCGATGTAGCAACCTTTTACGCCAAAATAGGCTTGGAGCGCTGCTTTACGCGGGCAGCACTGAAGTCTTGTTTTATGCGTATAGTTCTGAAGCTTCTATTTTACGCATGCTTTATGTATGTTAGGAGTTTTACGCGTATAATTTCCAGCATTTTTTTTCTGCTTCTACAAGACCCCCTTCAAAGTTTTCAAATTTCTCGTAATTTGAAATACTTTGAATGAAGCATGAAACGGTCAAATTTGACTCGTTCTGCGAGGCTGATTTCTCGACAAATTTTAGAAAGTTGTTGGGATTTGATATGTTCTCTCCTGCCTATATAAAGGCAAGTGAGTGAACCTTTCTTTCCACACTTTCTTCACCAAAAAAGATGGTTGCCGAGATCCATTGGGCTGACCTGAGGAAGAAGAAGAAAATTATGCTCTTTCAGCATATAAGGAGCTGTAAAAGGAGGCGTCTTCGAGCAAATATCCTCTGCAATGATGGATCATGGAAGGATATCATAGCTCCCTTTGCTCGAGATAATCAACAATTTTATATGGCGATTCGTCCAAGAGAGAGGAAGGGTCACATTAGACCACACAGCTTGTTAGCTGTATTTTCTCCCATTATGGCGCTGGACGAAGGTAGGCAGTTTGGTCCTGTCTTCCAGTATTGTGTTGGGTCTGAATCCCTAACACAATTCTAGGATGTAGCTGCCATGGCGTATGGAGGGTAGTCTTGAATAATGCATGTCCAGTTCTATATTCTCCCGCCATTAATCATTTTCTTGTTCATCGGCCGTAGAAGCCGATGGAGTGCCGACAAAGATCTCCACCAATATGAGAACCTGGCACAATAGATTCTCGGTGTGATCTTAAATAAAAATGAGAAATCCTTTGTAGAAAAAGAATTTCCATCATATGTAATCATAAAAATGAAAAATTCTTTGTAAACTGGATTTCCATCATATGTAATCATGATCAATAAACTTGTCTTCTTTTACGCCAGCTGATTTGCCATATTTGCAGTGAGGAAGTCTGATAATGTGTAGCTTCGACACGTCTGAATAATTTTACACTGACTTCGATAAACGTTTATCTGGTCATGTCCCAACTTTTACGCGTAACGGAAGATGCGTAAAAAGCTCCTTAGCATTAAGTTGTCTTGAGGATCCAACTGTCATGCTGTTTTTGGACGAGGAGTCGCATAAAAATTTCTGAACCGTCACTTCTCTGATACGAATAATTTTTGTTCAGACTATCATCTTCAAGAATGGTTTCCCCGAAAATCCCTCAAAATAGGGCAAGAAATTGTCCGCCAAACAGGCTATACTTGAACTTAGATGTAAAAGATTCTGACTAGAATTCGAATGAACTTCCAATGGCCCAAGAAGAAGAGTCATATTCAATGCTGACCCCTGTGTGTTTCAGGCACTTGGAATATTTTGTAGCCAAAAATGAGCATTTTTTGCGTAAACCCTTGTGATTGGCCTTCTCGAAAAAGTCATAGACCATAGCATATGTTAGCTTCTGAACGTAAAATTATAGATCTATAGCTTCTGTGCGTAAAATCGGAGATTTGTGGCCTCTGAGCGTAAAATCGTAGATTTGTAGCCTCTGAGCGTAAAAGCTTCTGAGCGTAAAATCGTAGATTTGTAGCCTCTGAGCGTAAAAACTCCTGAGCGTAAAACCATAGATTTGTAACCTCTGAGCATAAAATCCGGATCCGTTCCGCAGCATGACTGTCCGTCTTCTTTTTTCAAATGATAGGCTGACGTGGTCCCAAATCATAACCGACTATTAAATATCGGATTTGGTTAGGGATTCGAAGAGTTATCCGAACTCTATAAATAGCCCAAGGTCTTGAAAGAGAAACTTTTTATCTGTCTTCGCAAAACCCTTGGTTTCCAAAAACCTTTCTTCTTCGTCTCTTTTCTGAGAACTCAGATTCGCCATGGCACCCAAATAAGCTTCCACTGCTAAGGGAAAGAAGGTCGCTTCCTCATCTCGCTCCACTGCTCAAGCACGAGCAACTCCCATTAGGCTGAGCGAGTCCCGATCTGAACGCAGTGCTCCACCATCGAGCTGTGCTTCGGACATTACAGGTAAAGACTTCGAGAGGAAAAATCCTTCGCACACATTGGGCGTGTACGCGCAAGGTCATCTTCTGTGCTAAGAACCTCTTCGAGGAAGATAATGCACAGAGATATTTTATTATTACGCCCACATTCCTAATGTGTCAGCGTAAAAGCTCCATATTTTTGCAGTCTGGCGTAAGAACTCAGACTGTCAAAATTTGGCGTATGCTACAAACTTTGAGTTTTACGCGCTGGATGTAAATTTTGACGTAAAAACTCAAATTTTTGCAGTCTGACAAAAAAAGCTCAGACTGTTAAATTTTGGCATATAATGCCAACCTTGAGTTTTACGTACTGAAAATAGATTCCAGTGTAAGACTCAAGTTTTTACAGTCCGGCGTAAAAGCTCAGACTGTTAGTCTTTGGCGTAGCCTGCAAGAATGTAATGTCTAGCGTAAAAATTGACTTGTTTTCTTGTATTTTGCAGTGGACTTGCAGATTTCTCCTTTGGCTGAAGTGATAGGCTCTGCTGCCGGGATGTTGAACTCAAACTATATGGAGGACTTGTCCCATGTGACATTCCCGATTTCTGGAAATGAGTATCCTCAAGAAAGGGGAACTCTGATCTCGTCCCAAGGAGAACGAATGCTGCTGAGTATGATCAGTGGAGAGCCCCTGATATACATAGATGGGACTGAATATAAGAAACCAGGTTTCTTATTCGGGGATGTTATCGACAAATAGTCCCAGACTAAATGAAGAAGGAGGATTGGGTGTTTACTGCTGAGGGCACGATCATGTATCTGCCCAGGATGCCCAGGATTACCCTATCTCTGCGTTCTTCCATGCCACACATCCTAGGAAGATGATGTAGACCTTGACACCCGATCTTCATGGCCGCCCAGGGAAGATCTTGTACAACAAAGGATTGAACCAAGGAGCCTTTATGAGCAGACCTTCAGGCTCTGTTATGCCTTTTAAGGGATTACTACCGGGTAGCATCCCGAGTGAGGACACTTCATTGATCCAGCCGGTTCAAATATCGACTTTCTGCAATGAATTTATGGGGCAGGAAGGTGTGTAACCTAAGGTCAACCCTCGGACCAGTGGATGGCTTAGCCCCGGGAATCTTCGATGGGCCAGTTTAACTGCCTTAGCCCTGAAGCACTTCCAGACGGAGCTAGAAAGTTTTGGCTTGTTCGCGGCTGTGAGCGCTACTAGTGTTGGGCTGTCTGTCAACCCTAACTTGTTCTTAGCCTTAATGGAGAGATACAACTCGCTCACTGGGACTTTTGCCACTCCGCTAGGTGAGTTGGACTTAGTCCTTCATGAGATGACAGAGATTTCCAAGCTGCCAATGGGAGACACTCCTTATGAGGAGTACGTTCCCACAAACAGGGAGCTGAGGGATACAAACCCTCGGGCAGTGGCAGTATACCAGGAGCTGATGAGCTACTACCTTGCCTGTACCACTTTCTACAAAGAGCCCTCTGATTTGGCTCATATCAATAAATGGGTATCCTACCTCTTCTTCCATCAGGCCAGAAATGCTAAGCTGGACAAGGTTGTAGATAGCAGAGATAAGCCCTTGAACTTTCTGAGCATGCTTAGTGCCGCCACGATCGATGATCTCATCGAAGATGCAGGGGCTTCAGATCGTATTCTTGATGAGAAGATAGGGGGTTATCCTGCAGGCACTAAAGCCTTCAGTTATATGAGGCATTGTCGCAAGCCTCTGTCAAGGGAGGCTTAACTGGCTGGCTTCCTCTCTGTCTGGCTATGCCGATGGGTAGTTCCTGGCATCGCGTCTGTGGATCGCATTCATCATAACACCTTATGGCCCACAGTACGGTTGGTGTTTGGAGCAAGATTGGGTTTGCTTCCTGCCATGGTATGTAGGATACAAGCTGGCCTGAGGGCCATTACTAATGGACAGCTAGCTGATAATACGCAGCGTAAAGGATTTCCCCGAGTGGAATTACCATTCTTATACCTGATGGGATGGTTAATCCTTCACAATACCAGGGTGATGTCTCCCAGTCCTGCCAACGGTTCAGAAAATAACTTCTTGTTTAATTACAAGAATTTCCTTTGGAATGTGACGAGCATTAAATTTTGCCCATGGCTAGAAGCTCTTCTGTATCGTCCCCCCTGTACATATCAACCAACAGGGGATAAAACGTAAGGATGCAGGTCAAGGGAGAACTATTCTTTCTCCTGAAGCCTTTTATTGGTTGGTCTGCATTAGACCTTCCCACCTGTTGTACAGAAGTGAGGACCACTGCTACTTGGAGCCTTATCTGCCTAGCCGATTTGCCAGACAATTTGGGTACGACCGGTTGCATATGGGGAATCCTATTACCAGCTTCAAGTCCAAAGGTGGACTTATTGATGGAGCCAGAGGATGGCGGTACTTCATCATGGGTTGTACTGGTGCACTTTTTGCTGTGCCCACGACTTCTTTCTCTATGGAGTTGCGCATTCTTCATTCGTACGCGCAGTTTTATGCGTCCATCAACACCTTCCATCGTGATTTTAATGTGCATGAAAGTTTCAGGATGCCCACCCATAGGTCCACTGGAAGGGAGAAGATATCGTCTGTCTCATCTGATGAAGGTGAAGACCCAACTGGTGCAGATGAGTTCTTGTTGATAATACCGAGAGGTGTGATAGCCTCGCTAGCAGAGCCTCTCGTTATCTCCAATAAATGAAAGGCTTTTACTATGAAAGAGCCTTCCCCCCGCAAGAAGAAGACGGCCAAAGGTCCTAAAAAGACTTCCACCAAGGGGGCTTCTAGGAGTGAGCCTGTTATTTCCCCAATTGGGGATAATTCTTTGATCAGAGGTCCTTCGCCTTTTAGAGAGGGAACCTCCACAGTTCCTGCTGCCAGTGCTGGAGATTCTTTGCTCGTGATCGCTGTCGCTACTACCGCTACTTGTAGTGCTTCGAGGTCGCCTTCAAGGCCTAGTATATTCAGAATCAATATACCTTTATCCAGACCAATAACGGGAGTAACCCCTCCTTCGTCTGTAAGTATTTCTAGCGAGATTCCATCCGATGAACCTCGAGTGGATCTGGGTGAAGACTGGGATGACTACCCGCCAGTGTCAGTTGGTGCACCCTCTTCTCCAGGTATGACAGCTTGTCTAGCATCATTAAGAGATGATTTAGCTATACAGGCCGCAGACGCAACATACATGACATCGGACATGGGTAAATATTGTCTTCACGTTTTCTTCATGAAAATTAACATCAAATTGATATTAACTTTCTCTTGTCTTCTTTTCAGGTGAAGACATCTCTGGGGAGGGCGGAGTTGATGCAACTTCTGATTTTGTTGCGGATCCATTTAATGAAACGGTGGTGATCGACGTCGAAGAAGAGTGCTTTAAAATTGCCGATCTCTCATCCGCAATATTCTCGGGTGTCATCCCGCCGGTGGGAGTTCAAATAATATTAGGGGAGGATGAACCCACCATCTCGTTCGTGCCCCTTTTGTCGAGTATACCAGCAACTTCAACTATTGTTGGTGTCTCTTCTTTTGTCGTGCCCTCTGTTGGAGCAACGACTGTGGCGACATCTCTGCAGTCATTTCTGGAGAAAAATTTACTGATATTGTGGCCACTTTCGGCGTCCATTCGAGCTTTACTATGCTAGTGGATCAATACACTAGCATATTCTATCTCACTTTGAAAGAGTTAATATCGATGGTGCTAGAGAAGAACTTAGGTTTCGATGCTCTGAAGTTATCCTCCAATCTCCCTATAGTATAGATTAGAAATTTCAGTGATAATGAAAGAGCTGATGCGCTAGAGCAAATAGTTAATGGTTTAGAATAACCCATTAACGAGTATTTATAACTATCTCAGGGCAGCATCGATAATCTGGTTCAAGCTAAGTATGACTCCTTAACTGCAAAACTTGCTGAGCAAATAGAAACTCTAAACAAATCCATCCAGGAACAGCAGCAAGAGATGGATAAAGAGCGGGCTGTCTTGGTGGATTTTATTCCTCAGCTAGCTAATTACCAGGCCGAATATGAGGGAGATGAAGCGAGGGTTCGAGATTTAGAAGCTGAACTCGCTCAGGCAAGGGAGAGGCTTCTCAAGACATCGGCAGCTCATGATGTATTTAAGGGCCAAGTGGAGATAGCTTAACAGAACTTGACGCGTGCTGGTGCCATCCGCGCCGGTTTTGTTGATACTCAATCCGAACTATCTCACTTGAACGATGATGAGGCTAGGCTGGAATGGGCTCGCAACCATATTTTGAACTCCAGGAATGAGAGGATGGCTGCTTTGGCGCGACAGATTAGGGATTTAACTGCTCCTCCCCAATGATGTATCTTTTTGCTTCCTCTGTAATTTTGCTATTCCCAGAGATAATAAAGATATTTTTTCTGATTTTGTGGACCTATCACTTTTGAATAAAAATGATAGGCTAAGATGAAAGTGATATCAGAGGTCATATGGACATGATATACTTTCGGTAAGTTTCAGTTGGATATATCTATTCAGAGGTTATATGGACATGATAGAATATGCTCCAACTAAATTTGTATACAAAATACTATCAAAGGTAATATGGACGTGATAGGTTTTGAAGTTTCAAATTAGTTAAACATATCTATTCAGAGGTCATAATAACATGATAGAATATGATCCAACTAACCTTTGTACGTAGTATCATCAGATTGAAATCTTTATCATACTCCTTTGAGCAAAGGAGATTAAGCATAGTACTTCTTTAGGAATTTGCCGTCGATAGGAGCCATTATTAAATCTCCATTAGACTTGGCTAATCTGTAGGCGCCATTTGAGAACGTCGTTTCAATCACATAAGGACCTTCCCATTTAGGCTGGAATTTGCCCTTACTTTTGTGTGTAACGATCATTGGCCTCTTCACAGCTAAAACTAGCTCACCAACTTTGAACACTCTTTTCTTCACTTTTTGATTAAAAGCTCTGGAAATGCTTGCCTGGTAGAACGTAATGCGCTACTGAGCTTGAAGGCGTTTCTCGTCTAATCCTTCTAGCTCTTGAAGCCTTAAGTGATCATTATTTTCCTGAGTCAACTCATTAGCCACTGCTATTCTGAGTGATGGAATTTGGATTTCAATAGGGAGAACTGCTTTACACCCATAAACTAATGAAAATGGGGTACAACCTGTTGGTGTTCGTACCGTTATACGATATGCTCAGAGACATTCCTCCAGCTTCTTATTCCAATCTTTTTTGTTCGAAGAAACGAACTTTTTTAAGAATTTGATGATGGTTTTGTTGAAGGCTTCCGCCAAACCATTAGCGGCAGGATTATAAGTCGTTGATGCCATATTCTGTATTCGATTCTTATCGCAAAATCGGTGAAACGCTTGACTGATAAATTGAGGCCCGTTATCATGAATTATCCTTCAGAGTATCCCAAAGCGATAAATCACATGATGCTTGATAAAGCTGATCACGTTGGATGTCTTCACCTCAGCAAGAGGGATCACCTCCTCCCATTTAGAGAAATAATCCGTGATAGCCAATATGAACCGATGTCCTCTAGAAGATGACGGGTGAATAGGACCAATGATATCCATACCCCATGCTTCAAAGGGCCATGATGCAATCGTAGGATGTAAATACTCAGAAGGCTGATGTATAAAATCCGCATGAACTTGACAGGCTTTGCATTATCTTGCATATTTTACGGCATCTGCAATCATGGTAGGCCAGTAGTAGCCCATCCTCCTGATACGATCCTGTAACTTAGGACCGGGTTGATGTGCTCCACATACACCATTATGAGCTTCTCGGATAACCCGTTTTGCATCATCGTCAGAGAGACATCGTAATAGCAGTCCATCGTATGTTCGACGATATAGACATTATGAAGACGCATCAAAATAGAAGCGTAGTGATCATCTTTTGATGGATATTGATTCTTTAGGATCCTCTGGTAAGATTTCGTATAACACTAAGTCTATAGAGGGACTTCTCCAGTCTCTCTTAGGAGGAACCATGTTTACAGTGTAGCTGCGTTCTATGTAAAAATTATTTTTCATACAGAATAAATCTCTGTTAAGAAGGATTACCGAAATTTTTTTCTTATAGGAATGGCTAAATCTACAGCTAAACTGATCAGAGCATCAGCTTCCAAATTTTGAGATCGAGGCACGTGCTCTAGGAAGAATCCTTTAAAAGACATGGCTATCTCGATCGTTGCTTGGTGATAAAGAATGAGGTCTGAATTGTGGACTTCATATATTCCTCTGACCTGATTGACGATCAACTGAGAATCACCAAAAGCTTCCAAGTATTCAACATCCAATTCTTTAGCGACTTAAAGCCCGATTAGTAGGGCGTTATACTCTGCCACATTATTAGAGCAGGGTTCGCTAAGAGAATATGCTTGATAGATGACGAGTTTTTCAGGAGTCACTAGGACAATTCCTACTCCTGAAACTACGTTTCCCCTGGGACCAGTTCTGGAGGCACCATCGAAGAATAGCTGCCATGTATCACCTTCTATTACGGAATTACATTCTGCAACTTCGTCGGGAATATCCTCGTATAGTTTAGAGGTTTCCGAAATTGGATGAGCAGCTAAGAAATCAGCCAAGGCTTGACCTTTGATGAACTTTTGAGGGACATACACCATATCATACGGTGTTAATAGCATCGCCCAAGTCACGAGTCGGGAATTAAGAACACTTGGTTTATTCATCAATACCCGAAGGAGATTGATTCTAGAGATGATATGAATAGTTTGGCCCGTGACGTAATGTCGCGTCTTCTGAATAGCGAATATTAGGGCTAAGCATTCTTTTTCTACTGGATTATACCGGTGTTCAGCTCCGATCATCATCCTGCTTAGATAGTAAATAGCCTGTTCATGACCATCATTATTCGTCTGTACGAGAAGAACCCCTAAAGAATGATCCATTGCTCGAACATACAGCAAAAATGGTCTTCCTATGACTGGAGGCACCAGAACTGGAGGATTAATAAGATAGCGTTTGATATCATTAAACGCTTGCTGACAGGCTTCGTCCTATACGAATGACACACCTTTCTTTATCAGGCGAGAAAAATTTTGACATCTCCCAGAGAGGTTGGATATGAATCTCCTGATATAAGCCAGACGACCTTAAAATCCCCTGAGTTCCCTCAGATTATGGGGCAGTCGCATTTCTAGGATAGCCTTTACTTTATCAGGGTCCACTTGAATGCCTTTAGCGGTAATGACAAATCCCAGGAATTTGCCACTGGATACACTAAAAAAGAATTTTGTAGGATTTATTTTGAGTTGATGTTGGCGCATCAACTCGAATACTTTCTTCAAGTCTTGGATATGATTATCCTTGAGGCGGCTTTTGACAGCAATATTGTCTACATAACATTCTACTGTTTTGCGTAAGTGCTCATGGAATATGTTACTCATAGCTCGTTGATACGTAGCCCCGGCATTCTTCAGTCCGAAAGGCATAACCGTATAGCAATATACCCCCAATGGTGTCCGGAAGGCAGTATGCTTCTCATCTTTAGGATTCATCTTAATCTGATTATATCCTGAGAATCCGTCCATGAAAGACATGCTCTCAAAACCGCACGTATTATCGATCATGACGTCTGTAATAGGAAGAGGGAACTCATCTTTAGGGTATGCCGCATTCAGATCTCAAAAATTGATGCAAACACACACTTTCCCACTTTTCTTCATGACCGGAACAATATTGGTGACCCAGTCAGGATGTTATTCTTCCCGGATGAACCCACAGGCTATTAGCTTCTTGATTTTAGTTTCAATGGCATCCATCATATCCGGACGGAACCGGCGTTGGTGTTGCTTTACAGGCTTCGAATTGGGCCGTATGTTGAGTTTATGGGTAGCCACTTTAGGATCAAGACCTGACATATCCTTATAATTCTATGCAAATACATCGATATATTCTTTTATCAGTTGGATTATTTCTTCCCTTTCTTCTTCGGAAAGGTTGTTACTGATAAATATCGGCTTTGGTGAAAATTTATCCCCAACATCGACTTGCATAACTTTATCCTCAGTGGGTGGTTCTCTTTGCTTGAACCGGAGTTTCCATTGTGTATCCATTTGCTGAGCCAAGGATTCATCTTCAAATGATTCAAATTCTTGTTCCTCTATATCGAGAGAATCTGTCAATACCATATTTAGTGATAATACCTGTTCGAGTTTATCTTCTGAATCAGAGGATGATAAATCGTCTTAAAAAAAGGAAATGGTCTCCTCACTTGACTCAGAGTCATTGGAAGTTGCAAGATGTGTGGTATACCCCAACCCAAAATGAGTTCATTGACAGTAGGGATCACCATGCAACGGCATTCGTCTGCCTTTTCCATAGTTGGGGCCTGGCTCCAACTTCAAGTCATAACCCATACTTTGTATAATCTTCAAAGCTTGTGGGCTATATCTGTGAACTTGTATTTTTCCAGCATCAGATTCGTGAGAATCTTTTTGTACAATTGGTTTATTCCACATGCGACCAAAGAATATTGGATGCTGATCGTTGCGGGTAGGTGGAACAATAAAGATATAATCTTTATGTGGTCCATATGTCATGGTGACATTAGATATTGATGCCACTTCCCACACATACGGATGATAGGAGTCTATAGCTTCCAAGAATTTTTGTGCTATAGGTTCTATATCGTTATGGGGGGTGGATTCCTGATTTAGAAATTGAGCGTCAGTATACTAGAAAAGAGAATCTTTATTATCGTCAGAAACCACGTTCCCGGTTGTATTTACATCAGTCGGCTGCTTGTTGCGCCTGAGGTTGATGACCAAAGGTGGAGGCTTCTGGTTTAAAGTGATCACTAAAGGATCACTTTATCCTTCCGATTTGGTTCTGCTCAAGTGGATAGCCATGGGTTCCATGACCTTCGGATGGGTAGTCCGCCCTTTCACCTGGATTGATAAAGGTTGCTCAATAGATGGTTCTGCTGGCTCCCGGTAGGATTCCTCTTCCGTCTTGCCTGACACCTCCTTCATATAGTCTTGGGTGTACAACATGGCATCAGAATAGTAGGATTCAACTCCTTTGAAAGGATTGAGATCCGCAAACTCTGTTTTCACTGTCCCTTGGGCGTCTACATATTTGAAGCATTGATGTAGAGTGGAAGGAACAATATTATGATCGTGGATCCAAGGTCTGTCCAACAGAATATTGTAAGACACCTCTGAATCAATGACGTAGCATGTAACCACTGATCTAAGGTCTCCAATCTGGATCCTCAGACAAATCTTCTCCAACGGTTTGCTCTTCATAGCATTAAAGCCCACAATTGTGGTGGTAGTATAAGCCAGTTCGCTTGTAGGGATTCTCAACGGTCTTAACATACTGTGAGGGATAATGCTGATCGACGATCCCGGATCTATGTGAATCCAGTCTACCTCCATGGAGCCAACATATCTGGTGTAATAAAGAGGCCTGTCATGCTTGTTATGTTTCAACAATATGTCCTCTTGAGTGAAAGTGATATTAGGGACCACTTCCATCACACTATGGCATTGAGGGCATGCCACGGGCTCTTTATTCGGGGATTTAAGCTGAGTCAAGCATGCATCCGCCTGCATTAACACTTCACTCAAGGCTTGACGAGTATCTTTGGATAGCCTCAGGAGCTCAAAAATGGACAATCTGGCTGGTGTATTAGCCAACTAGGCATAGATTGCGAAGTTATATGGTTTTTCTAAACCTTTGTTTTGAATATTCTTCAAAGGTTTATCAAAACGAACTTCTTTTTGCTTGCCCTTGTCCACCAAAATTGGCCTAGAAGGACCTGCCTCTGGTATAGCAGGTTCATGCTATGGGGGTTTGGCAGCTGAAGTGTCCGCCGTTGATTCCCCTTGGTTCCCTCCATAGTCTTTGAGGTAGGTTTTAACTGACCGGGTTCCGGTTGCCAAAGCCTCTTCTTCTGATGTCGGGGATATTGCAACCATATGGCATGGTTTGCATCTTAAGTTCTTTTTAGACTTAGCTTTAGCAGCTTGAGTCTCTTCCTCAATCTCTGACACCAGATCTAGGTGAACCCACATGATCTCACCACGCTTGGTAGTTTGGGGTACCAGGTCATAATTTTCCCTGGTTGGAGAAAGATTAACAATGTTCATCATCGCCCTTGGAATAGGTACTATACCATCCGGGATTTCTTGAGGGGGCAGATTGCCAAACTGAAGCAAAATCATTTTAGCAGTGACCGTCTTCTCGCTATTACGAAGAGTGGTGGCCTTGGCGTCGATCAGCTCCTAGATTTTCTTTTTTAGTACATAACATGCCTTTGTGGGATGATGTATATATTTGTGGAAAATACAGTACTTAGGGTTATTGGTACTGTCGACTTCATTTGGCCGCTTTAACTTGGGGAGAGTAAGCTTGCCACTTTTGACTAGACAATCGAATATGCTCGAAATATCATCGTCGTCAAAAGAATTCTCTTCTTTAGGCTTGGAAGTCCCAGGATTCGTCTGCGTAGTTACCGGAGTATGTTGCCTGGACGTATTGATTGCCAGAGATTCCTTCCCTTTGGAACTACGAGCATGATCGTTATTGGAAGATGACCACTTCCCTCTATCAGAGGTAGAGATCATGATTCCATTGTCATGCGCCTTCTGATTGTTATCTTCAGCGGCTACCACTGAGATGATAAACGAAGGCCAATCATGGAACTGATATGGTCCCGTGAATACTGAGATCAACGGGAGAAGGTTTTTCCTGCAAATGTCCACCAAGGCAGAATCCGAAACTCCGGGAGGCATCTGCAAGGTAGCCTGACGAAAACGTTCGATAAAAGTATGAACGCTTTCCTTCTCCTTCTGCTTTACTTCGATAAGTGATGACATAGACATGTCCATCTCTCCTTCGTAGAATCGAGCAAAGAACAGAGTCTTAAAATCTTTAAAAGAAGTAATATAGTTGTCCACAAGACTACGGTACCACTGATAGGCCACTCCAGACAGACAGCCTTTAAACACTCGAGTGAGAAGGGCATCATTCCCCTGCAACAACACTGTCATCATGCTAAAGTAGTTCATGTACTGGCTTGGTGACGTCTTTTCCTCAAACAAAACCATAGCCTATGGTTTATATTTAGGTGGGAAAGGGATCTCGTCCCAGATAGCTGGGTATGGCTGGTTGATTCCCAACTTCTCGTGCTGATCCTTATGCTTCAAGGCATCAAATTGGGCTTTCAAATCCCGAACTGCCTGTATCCGGTCTTCAGCTGGTAAAGGGACCGCAGAGTGGTGAGAGATCGGTTGTATTGTAACTCCAACAGGAGGCAATACATTCTCCGAGTTAAGAAGTTGAGGAGCCCCTAACTCTTGATTTAGAACAGGCTCCTGGTTTGTGTTGGATGGTGGTGGGTCCACCACCATACGTAGTTGAGTCGGAGGAACCGATGTTTGAGCTATTGCTGCTGCATGTTGAGTCACCATCATCTGACGCATACTCTCCATCACGGAATGCATCTCTTTAAGTGATGCTTCCAATACAACGATGCGTTGGTCAGTACTTCCTGATGGGGAAGCCTTTTCATGTTCATCTCCAATGGCATAAACTCCCATTTCTCTGGATGCTACTGAAGGATTAGTATAGATCTCTGTAGAGATCGAGTCTATACTTTCAGCATCCGATTCGAGAAACTGGAGACCCCCAGTGTCAGAATCAGAAGAATATGAAGCCGGTTGTCTTGACCTTGAACGGGTGTTTCAAAAAACACCTGCTTTAATATTCTCAAGGAGTCTGTCGAATCTCCTTTGGCTTGGAGTTCTAGAGGGACGACGTCTTGAATTTGACCTTGCTCTAGGAATGTGTGAAGCCATGTTCACTGATGCGAATGTCGGCTCTTCTTCCTGTAAAGACAAATAGTAGTTCAACCGGTCAAAAACTAACCATTTTGCCTTAGAACAGCAGTAGTTAACTACAACTTTATGACTATTACAACAATGCTCCATAGGGGGTATAATAGACATGTTAGAAGATCCCCTATCTTTGTGCTTCTGGATCAAGAAATTATGCAAATCTGGGGGATTAACAGGAGAAGAAGAAGAAGAAGAAGAAGAAGAAGAAGGCTTATTCTGCCTTTTTATATCAGTTGGAGCGTGGATATTGGGAACCATGACCCTCTCTCTGCCATAAGTACACAGCAGTTCGCCCATATGAGTGGCATACGATCCATCATCCGTCTGAGGAGCGTATTTCCCCATGAAGCAGGTCTTTTTTACGCGGATGGGCTTATCCTGGCATAATCTGGAGCTTTGTAAGATTCGCGTAAAACAGGAGTCCGTGTAATCTTTTTCTCTTGGTGGCGTGCAACTCTAGAGGTCGGGAGATTTTTCATGCGTTTTCCCTTGATGTGATCCAAGAGTCCCTCGGATACATTTTTACTCGCAAGACGCATTTGAATTTTCTGCGCGGGCACTGAGGCCTTGTCAGAAATTTTGTCTGCCACGTCACAGACGGGAGATGAAGTTTTACGCGCAGGGCGCGTTTGAAATTTCTGAATTGGCGCTGAGGCCTTATCAAAAATTTTGTCTGCCACGTCACAGACGGAAGACGAAGTTTTATGCGCGGGGCACGTTGTAGACTTCTGGATTGGCACTAGGACATTGCCAGAAGCTTTGTCTGCCACGTCACAGACGGGAGACGGGTTTTTACGCACAAGGCGTAAAGGTCGTAATGTCACAACCTTGTTGATCTGAGAGAGAGTCCGCAGGAAAGGTAGAGGATGTCCGGGACATCCATACTTTATGCAGTTTTCTGTTGTCCTGGACAGAGAGGGAATGAGAGCTACCCCCTGGTCGAAGCATGTCTTCATAAGCCGATTAGTCGAATTGGACGACCAAAGTCTTCTTTGTTGATCCGACGGATACAACATCGTGTTGAGCAATGGCTTTCTCGTCAGATGAGAAAGTAGTCCCCAGCAGATTCGCCATCTTATGTTTGATGATAAACAGAAGAAATAAAACTAGGTTTGTACGAAACCCTTTATTTGTTTACAAACACAAAAAAGAAGTACAATTAATCCTATACGAGGATGTTAAGTACAATAAAAATAATTCTAGGGAAATATTGCTATAGGAGTCTGATCTGCGGTCGATCACTTTGTCCGTTGGACCACACGATGACGAAAAAGTACTGTAGAAGAAGAAGAAGAAGCTTCAAAGATTGCAGGAGGGATTGAACTCTCGTTGCCAAAGTTATCAATCAACACTCTCTGTATGTGCTCTCTCTCTGATCTCCTCTCTTTCGACCTTTTTCCGATCTTTTGACCTCGAACCCTTGACCTCCTTGCTGACTTCCTTCACCCTGACCCTGACCCCCTTCTCCTGTGACTGAAAGTCTTTATTTATAGAGATCAGTCACAATAACTGATCAGTCGGTGTAAAAGCCGATTAGTGGAGATAGTTGTACCTTTTACGCGGCGGTTATAACAACTGCTACCCACGTCTGAATGATCTCCTGAATTCGCGTATGACGCTTGTCCCATTATGATGTGATGTGTATAACTGCTTCTCGAAGACCATGGCATGTAAGCCACATTGGTAACTGCCCCTCGTGTAAAGATGGTTGGCATAAAAACCAAATAACTGTCTCATAGGCGTAAAAGCCAAATAGTTATCTTGTTGGCGTAAAAGCCAAGTAGCTGTCTTGTTGGCGTAAAAGCCAAATAGCTGTCTTGTTGGCATAAAAGCCAAGTAGCTGTCTTGTTGGCGTAAAAGCCAAGTAGCTGTCTTGTTAGCGTAAAAGCCAAATTATGTGTAAAGATTGATGCTGCATAGGTAATAGGTAACCAGCGTAAACTAGCCGTTATCCTTCCTGACTGAGGCCTTGAGTGTATTCTGGGCCCAATATCCTTATCACGTACCTTGCAAATATAGCCTGAGTTGGCATATTTCAAGGAGATAGCATACGGCGTGCTCCTATAGCTAAAAATAGCCTGGTTAGCGTATTTCGAGGAGATAGCATACGGCGTGCTCCTATAGTTGAAAATAGCCTGGTTGGAGTAATATACAAGGATAGTGACGTGAGCATATTAGCCCTAATTTTAGCTCTCCTAGTCATTAAAAGTAGAACAAAATCTCTTGCATTAAATACAGAGATCTGCCCCCATCTCGCGTATTAACTGCAGAGACGTGTCTCGAGTTCTGTACGAAGAACATCTTTTGATGTGGCGTTAGGTTTTATCTCATCTTGAGCGTAATGGCTCATTTCTGCCTGTGTAAAATAGGCAGCGTATCCCTTGAATGCGTAAAAATGACTTGTATCAAGGATATGCCACTAAATGATAGTCTGGAGCTCTGTGCAGAATCATCATTACAGCCGTCCTCTCGGTCGTCGTGTAGTACTCTTTGTCAGGAGTCAGGTTCACTGTTCTGTCTGACAGGTTCATTCGAGGAATACAAAGAGTTCCTCGTACAACTTTATGCTGCATTAAAAGTAGACATATTTTACGTTGGAGGGGCGATGTAGCAACCTTTTACGCCAAAACAGGCTTGGAGCGCTGCTTTACGTGGGCAGCACTGAAGTCTTGTTTTACGCGTATAATTCTGAAGCTTCTGTTTTATGCGTGCTTCATGTATGTTAGGGGTTTTACGCGTATAATTCCCTGCGTATTTTTTATGCTTCTACAGACCTTTGTATGACCGCAGTGAGGGCCCAACTAAAAGGCAATGCCCATCACTGGTGGGATTATATTGAGCGCAGTGTAGGCAAGAACCAGACTTGGGAACAGTTCTTAGAATACTTCAATATGAAGTATTTTTCAACTATAGTCAGGAATGCCCTGTACTCCCAGTTCCTACATCTAGAACAAGAGAATATGACTGTAGACGCATATGACGTAGAGTTTAGCCGTCTTAGCATATTTGGTGTTATCCTAATACCCAATGATCTAGAGAAGGCCCAGAGATTCCATCACGGCCTCACTTTCGAGCTATAGAGGTATACCACCACACAGGTGAGGATTTCTTATGAGGATGTTATTGCAGAGGCGAGGATCCAGTAGGCCATTGGCAGAGGAGCAAGACGTTCCAGCACAACCACACCAGCCAGAGCCTAGCCCGGAGCAGGAGGACCGATCCGTCGTCACGGAGCGCAGACACAGCAAAGGATAACACCATACCAGCAAAATAAGCTTCTGTCTTGCAACTACTGTGGTAAGAGAGGACATTACCAGAAGGACTGCCGAAAGAGACTAGGAATATGCATAATTTATGGAGCGAGCCAGCACCATGCCCGAGACTGCCCACAGCGCAGAGACATAGCATCGCAGACAGGACAGAGGCCAGCAGCACCAGTTCCGAGGATACTACCCCCACTAGGCGAACAACGTCCACCAGCACCCAGAGGATTCCAGAGGGGACCACCCTTGGCCCCACCGCAGGTACAGTTTGATCGAGCCCGACAACAGACCAGAGGGCAGAGGCACGGACAGGCCTTTGTAATTGCAGCCACTAAGGAGGAAATAGAAGGGGAAGCTATCACAGGTACCATTTTAGTTGCATCATTACCTGCGACTGTATTGTTTGATTCTGGTGCTACGCTATCATTTATATCTAGTAGATTCGTAGCAATGCTTAGAGTAGCGACTTCTCCCTTATCTAAGAGTTGGAAGATTCTTACCGGAGGAGGTATCATCCCGGTTACCAGCACTATTAGAACGTGCTTGGTAGTCGTGTGTAGTAGGGAGATGAGAGCGCGATTCTTGGTATTACCCATGCCATACTTTGACGTTGTGTTAAGGGCATGGACTGAATATAAGAAACCAGGTTTCTTATTCGGGGATGTTATCGACAAATAGTCCTAGACTAAACCCAAGAAGAAGGATTGGGTGTTTACTGCTGAGGGCACGGTCATGTATCTGTCCAGGATGCCCAGGATTACCCTATCTCTGCGTTCTTCCATGCCACACATCCTAGGAAGATGATGTGGACCTTGACTCCCGATCTTTATGGCCGCCCAGGGAAGATCTTGTACAACAAAGGATTGAACCAAGGAGCCTTTATGAGCAGACCTTCAGGCTCTGTTATGCCTTTGAAGGGATTACTACCGGGTAGCATCCCGAGTGAGGACACTTCACTGATCCAGCCGGTTCAAATATCGACTTTCTGCAATAAATTTATGGGGCAGGGAGGTGTGTACCCTAAGGTCAACCCTCGGACCAGTGGATGGCTTAGCCCCAGGAATCTTCGATGGGCCAGTTTAACTGCCTTAGCCCTGAAGTACTTCCAGACGGAGCTAGAAAGTATTGGCTTGTTCGCAGCTGTGAGCGCTACTAGTGTTGGGCTGTCTGTCAACCCTAACTTGTTCTTAGCCTTAATGGAGCGATACAACTCGCTCACTGGGACTTTTGCCACTCCGCTAGGTGAGTTGGACTTAGCCCTTCATGAGATGGCAGAGATTTCCAAGCTGCCAATGGGAGACACTCCTTATGAGGAGTACGTTTCCACAAACAGGGAGCTGAGGGATACAAACCCTCGGGCAGTGGCAGTATACCAGGAGCTGATGAGCTACTACCTTGCCTGCACCACTTTCTACAAAGAGCCCTCTGATTTGGCTCATATCAATAAATGGGTATCCTACCTCTTCTTCCATCAGGCCAGAAATGCTAAGCCGGACAAGGTTGTAGATAGCAGAGATAAGCCCTTGAACTTTCTGAGCATGCTTAGTGCCGCCACGGTCGATGATCCCATCGAAGATGCAGGGGCTTCAGATCGTATTCTTGATGAGAAGATAGGGGGTTATCCTGCAGGCACTAAAGCCTTCAGTTATATGAGGCATTGTCGCAAGCCTCTGTCAAGGGAGGCTTAACTGGCTGGCTTCCTCTCTGTCTGGCTATGCCGATGGGTAGTTCCTGGCATCGTGTCTGTGGATCGCATTCATCATAACACCTTATGGCCCACAGTACGGTTGGTGTTTGGAGCAAGATTGGGTTTGCTTCCTGCCATGGTATGTAGGATACAAGCTGGCCTGAGGGCCATTACTAATGGACAGCTAGCTGATAATACGCAGCGTAAAGGATTTCCCCGAGTGGAATTACCATTCTTATACCTGATGGGATGGTTAATCCTTCACAATACCAGGGTGATGTCTCCCAGTCCTGCCAACGGTTCAGAAAATAACTTCTTGTTTAATTACAAGAATTCCCTTTGGAATGTGACGAGCATTAAATTTTGCCCATGGCTAGAAGCTCTTCTGTATCGTCCCCCCTGTACATATCAACCAACAGGGGATAAAACGTAAGGATGCAGGTCAAGGGAGAACTATTCTTTCTCCTGAAGCCTTTTATTGGTTGGTCTGCATTAGACCTTCCCACCTGTTGTACAGAAGTGAGGACCACTGCTACTTGGAGCCTTATCTGCCTAGCCGATTTGCCAGACAATTTGGGTACGACCGGTTGCATATGGGGAATCCTATCACCAGCTTCAAGTCCAAAGGTGGACTTATTGATGGAGCCAGAGGATGGCGGTACTTCATCACGGGTTGTACTGGTGCACTTTTTGCTGTGCCCACGACTTCTTTCTCTATGGAGTTGCGCATTCTTCATTCGTACGCGCAGTTTTATGCGTCCATCAACACCTTCCATCGTGATTTTAATGTGCATGAAAGTTTCAGGATGCCCACCCATAGGTCCACTGGAAGGGAGAAGATATCGTCTGTCTCATCTGATGAAGGTGAAGACCCAACTGGTGCAGATGAGTTCTTGTTGATAATACCGAGAGGTGTGATAGCCTCGCTAGCAGAGCCTCTCGTTATCTCCAATAAATGAAAGGCTTTTACTATGAAAGAGCCTTCCCCCTGCAAGAAGAAGACGGCCAAAGGTCCTAAAAAGACTTCCACCAAGGGGGCTTCTAGGAGTGAGCCTGTTATTTCCCCAATTGGGGATAATTCTTTGATCAGAGGTCCTTCGCCTTTTAGAGAGGGAACCTCCACAGTTCCTGCTGCCAGTGCTGGAGATTCTTTGCTCGTGATCGCTGCCTCTACTACCGCTACTGGTAGTGCTTCGAGGTCGCCTTCAAGGCCCATTATATTCAGAATCAATATACCTTTATCCAGACCAATAACGGGAGTAACCCCTCCTTCGTTTGTAAGTATTTCTAGCGAGATTCCACCCGATGAACCTCGAGTGGATCTGGGTGATGACTGGGATGACTACCCGCCAGTGTCAGTTGGTGCACCCTCTTCTCCAGGTATGATATCTTGCCTAGCATCATTAAGAGATGATTTAGCTATACAGGCCGCAGACGCAACATACATGACATCGGACATGGGTAAATATTGTTTTCACGTTTTCTTCATGAAAATTAACATCAAATTGATATTAACTTTCTCTTGTCTTCTTTTCAGGTGAAGACATCTCTGGGGAGGGCGAAGTTGATGCAACTTCTGATTTTGTTGCGGATCCATTTAATGAAACGGTGGTGATCGACGTCGAAGAAGAGTGCTTTAAAACTGCCGATCTCTCATCCGTAATATTCTCGGGTGTCATCCCGCCGGTGGGAGTTCAAATAACATCAGGGGAGGATGAACCCACCATCTCGTTCGTGCCGCTTTTGTCGAGTATACCAGCAACTTTAACTGTTGTTGGTGTCTCTTCTTTTGTCGCGCCCTCTGTTGGAGCAACGACTGTGGCGACATCCTCTGCAGTCATTCCTGGAGAAAGATTTACTGATATTGCGGCCACTTTCGGCGTCCATTCGAGCTTTGCTATGCTAGTGGATCAATACACTAGCATATTCTATCTCACTTTGAAAGAGTTAATATCGATGGTGCTAGAGAAGAACTTAGGTTTTGATGCTCTGAAGTTGTCCTCCAATCTCCCTATAGTGCAGATTAAAAATTTCAGTGATAATGAAAGAGCTGATGCGCTAGAGCAAATAGTTAATGGTATAGAATAACCCATTAACGAGTATTTACAACTATCTCGGGGCAGCATCGATAATCTGGTTCAAGCTAAGTATGACTCCTTAACTGCAGAACTTGCTGAGCAAATAGAAACCCTAAACAAATCCATCCAGGAACAGCAGTAAGAGATGGATAAAGAGCGGACTGTCTTGGTGGATTTTATTCCTCAGCTAGCTAAGTGCCAGGCCGAATATGAGGGAGATAAAGCGAGGGTTCGAGATTTAGAAGCTGAACTCGCTCAGGCAAGGGAGAGGCTTCTCAAGACATCGGCAGCTCATGATGTATTTAAGGGCCAAGTGGAGATAGCTCAACAGAACTTGACGCGTGCTGGTGCCATCCGTGCCGGTTTTGTTGATACTCGATTCGAACTATCTCACTTGAACGACGATGAGGCAAGGCTGGAATGGGCTCGCAACCATATTTTGAACTCCAGGAATGAGAGGATGGCTGCTTTGGCACGACAGATTAGGGATTTAACTTCTCCTCCCCAATGATGTATCTTTTTGCTTCCTCTGTAATTTTGCTATTCCCAGAGATAATAAAGATATTTTTTCTGATTTTGTGGACCTATGACTTTTGAATAAAAATGATAGGCTAAGATGAAAGTGATATCAGAGGTCATATGGACGTGATATACTTTCGGTAAGTTTCAGTTGGATATATCTATTCAGAGGTTATATGGACATGATAAAATATGCTCCAACTAAATTTGTATACAAAATACTATCAGAGGTAATATGGACGTGATAGGTTTTGAAGTTTCAAATTAGTTAAACATATCTATTCAGAGGTCATAATAACATGATGGAATTTGATCCAACTAACCTTTATATGTAGTATCATCAGAATGAAATCTTCATCATACTCCTTTGAGCAAAGGAGATTAAGCATAGTACTTCTTTAGGAATTTGCCGTTGATAGGAGCCATTATTAAATCTCCATTAGGCTTGGCTAATCTGTAGGCGCCATTTGAGAACGTCGTTTCAATCACATAAGGACTTTCCCATTTAGGCTGGAATTTGCCCTTACTTTTGTGTGTAACGATCATTGGCCTCTTCACAGCTAAAACTAGCTCGCCAACTTTGAACACTCTTTCCTTCACTTTTTGATTAAAAGCTCTGGAAATGCTTGCCTGGTAGAACGTAATGCGCTACTGAGCTTGAAGGCATTTCTCGTCTAATCCTTCTAGCTCTTGAAGCCTTAAGTGATCATTATTTTCCTGAGTCAACTCATTAGCCACTGCTATTCTGAGTGATGAAATTTGAATTTCAATAGGGAGAACTGCTTCACACCCATAAACTAATGAAAATGG
The DNA here is from genome assembly GCA_036927795.1 of Iris macrosiphon. Taxonomy (NCBI): domain Eukaryota; kingdom Viridiplantae; phylum Streptophyta; class Magnoliopsida; order Asparagales; family Iridaceae; genus Iris; species Iris macrosiphon. Next base: position 42,724,291 of record JAYESA010000012.1, read on the forward strand.
GGTACAACCTGTTGGTGTTCGTACCGTTATGCGATATGCCTAGAGACATTCCTCCAGCTTCTTATTCCAATCTCTTTTGTTCGAAGAAACGTACTTTTTTAAGAGTTTGATGATGGTTTTGTTGAAGGCTTCCGCCAAACCATTAGCGGCATGATTATAAGTCGTTGAGGCCATATTCTGTATCCGATTCTTATCGCAAAATCGGTGAAACGCTTGGCTGATGAATTGAGGCCCGTTATCATGAATTATCCTTCAGAGTATCCCAAAGCGATAAATCACATGATGCTTGATAAAGCTGATCACGTTAGATGTCTTCACCTCAGCAAGAGGGATCACCTCCGCCCATTTAGAGAAATAATCCATGATAGCCAATATGAATCGATGTCCTCTAGAAGATGACGGGTGAATAGGACCAATGATATCCATACCCCATGCTTCAAAGGGCCATGATGCAATCGTAGGATGTAAATACTCAGAAGGCTGATGTATAAAATCCGCATGAACTTGACAGGCTTTGCATTATCTTGCATATTTTATGGCATCTGCAATCATGGTAGGCCAGTAGTAGCCCATCCTCCTCATACGATCCTGTAACTTAGGACCGGGTTGATGTGCTCCACATACACCGTTATGAGCTTCTCGGATAACCCGTTTTGCATCATCGTCAGAGAGACATCGTAATAGCAGTCCATCGTATGTTCGACGATATAGACATTATGAAGACGCATCAAAATAGAAGCGTAGTGATCATCTTTTGATGGATATTGATTCTTTAGGATCCTCTGGTAAGATTCCGTATAACACTAAGTCTATAAAGGGACTTCTCCAGTCTCTCTTAGGAGGAACCATGTTTACAGCGTAGCTGCGTTCTATGTAAAAATTATTTTTCACACAGAATAAATCTCTTTTAAGAAGGATTACCGAATTTTTTTTTCTTATAGGAATGGCTAAATCTGCAGCTAAACTGGTCAGAGCATCAGCTTCCAAATTTTGAGATCGAGGCACGTGCTCTAGGAAGAATCCTTTAAAAGACATGGTTATCTCGATCGTTGCTTGGTGATAAGGAATGAGGTCTGAATTGTGGACTTCATATATTCCTCTGACCTGATTGACGATCAACTGAGAATCACCAAAAGCTTCCAGGTATTCAACATCCAATTCTTTAGTGACTTAAAGCCCGATTAGTAGGGCATTATACTCTGCCACATTATTAGAGCAGGGTTCGCTAAGAGAATATGCTTGATAGATGACGAGTTTTTCAGGAGTCACTAGGACAATTCCTACTCCTGAAACTACGTTTCCCCTGGGACCAGTTCTGGAGGCACTATCGAAGAATAGCTGCCATGTATCACCTTCCATTACGGAATTACATTTTGCAACTTCGTCGGGAATGTCTTCGTATAGTTTAGAGGTTTCCGGAATTGGATGAGCAGCTAAGAAATCAGCCAAGGCTTGACCTTTGATAAACTTTTGAGGGACTTACACCATATTATACGGTGTTAATAGCATCGCCCAAGTCGCGAGTCGGGAATTAAGAACACTTGGCTTATTCATCAATACCCGAAAGGGATTGATTTTAGAGATGATATGAATAGTTTGGCCCGTGACGTAATGTCGCGTCTTCTGAATAGCGAACATTAGGGCTAAGCATTCTTTTTCTACTGGATTGTACCGGTGTTCAGCTCCGATCATCATCCTGCTTAGATAGTAAATAGCCTGTTCATGACCTTCATTGTTCGTCTGTACGAGAAGAGCCCCTAAAGAATGATCCATTGCTCGAACATACAGCAAAAATGGTCTTCCTATGACTGGAGGCACCAGAACTGGAGGATTAGTAAGATAGCGTTTGATATCATTAAACGCTTGCTGACAGGCTTTGTCCCATACGAATGACACACCTTTCTTTATCAGGCGAGAAAAATTTTGACATCTCCCAGAGAGGTTGGATATGAATCTCCTGATATAAGCCAGACGACCTTGAAATCCCCTGAGTTCCCTCAGATTATGGGGCAGTCGCATTTCTAGGATAGCCTTTACTTTATCAGGGTCCACTTGAATGCCTTTAGCGGTAATAACAAATCCCAGGAATTTGCTACTAGATACACCAAAAAACAATTTTGTAGGATTTATTTTGAGTTGATGTTGGCGCATCAACTCGAATACTTTCTTCAAGTCTTGGATATGATTATCCTTGAGGCGGCTTTTGATAGCAATATTGTCTACATAATATTCTACTGTTTTGCGTAAGTGCTCATAGAATATGTTACTCATAGCTCATTGATACGTAGCCCCGGCATTCTTCAGTCCGAAAGGCATAACCGTATAGCAATATAACCCCAATGGTGTCCGGAAGGCAGTATGCTTCTCATCTTTAGGATTCATCTTAATCTGATTATATCCTGAGAATCCGTCCATGAAAGACATGCGCTCAAAACCGCACGTATTATCGATCATGACGTCTGTAATAGGAAGAGGGAACTCATCTTTAGGGTAGGCCGCATTCAGATCTCGAAAATTGATGCAAACACACACTTTCCCACTTTTCTTCATGACCGGAACAATATTGGTGACCCAGTCAGGATGTTATTCTTCCCGAATGAACCCACAGGCTATTAGCTTCTTGATTTTAGTTTCAATGGCATCCATCATATCCGGACGGAACCGGCGTTGGTGTTTCTTTACAAGCTTCGAATTGGGCCGTATGTTGAGTTTATGGGTAGCCACTTTAGGATTAAGACCTGACATATCCTCATAATTCCATGCAAATACATTGATATATTCTTTTATCAGTTGGAATATTTTTCTATTTCTTCTTCGGAAAGGTTGTTACTGATAAATATTGGCTTTGGTGAAAATTTATCCCCAACATCGACTTGGATAACTTTATCCTCAGTGGGTGGTTCTCTTTGCTCGAACCGGAGTTCCCATTGTGTATCCATTTGCTGAGCCAATGATTCATCTTCAAATGATTCAAATTCTTGTTCCTCTATTTTGAGAGAATCTGTCAACACCATATTTAGTGATAAACCTGTTCGAGTTCATCTTCTGAATCAGAGGATGATAAATCGTCTTAAAAAAAGGAAATGGTCTCCTCACTTGACTCAGAATCATTGAAAGTTGCAAGATGTATGGTATACCCCAACCCAAAACGAGTTCGTTGACAGTAGGGATCACCATACAACGACATTCGTCTACCTTTCCCATAGTTGGGGCCTGGCTCCAACTTCAAGTCATAACCCATACTTTGTATAATCTTCAAAGCTTGTGGGCTATATCTGTGAACTTGCATTTTTCCAGCATCAGATTCGTGAGAATCTTTTTGTACAATTGGTTTATTCTACATGCGACCAAAGAATATTGGATGCTGATCGTTGCGGGTAGGTGGAACAATAAAGATATAATCTTTATGTGGTCCATATGTCATGGTGATATTAGATGTTGATTCCACTTCCCACACATACGGATGATAGGAGTCTATAGCTTCCAAGAATTTTTGTGCTATAGTTTCTATATCGTTATGGGGGGGTGGATTCCTGATTTAGAAATTGAGCATTAGTATACTGGAAAATGGAATCTTTATTATCGTCAGAAACTACGTTCCCGGTTGTATTTACATCAGTCGGCTGCTTGTTGCGCCTGAGGTTGATGACCAAAGGTGGAGGCTTCTGGTTTAAAGTGATCACTAAAGGATCACTTTCTCCTTCCGATTTGGTTCTGCTCAAGTGGATAGCCATGGGTTCCATGACCTTCGGATGGGTAGTCCGCCCTTTCACCTGGATTGATAAAGGTTGCTCAATAGATGGTTCTGCTGGCTCCCGGTAGGATTTCTCTTCCGTCTTGCCTGACACCTCCTTCATATAGTCTTGGGTGTACAACATGGCATCAGAATAGTAGGATTCAACTCCTTTGAAAGGATTAAGATCCGCAAACTCTGTTTTCACTGTCCCTTGGGCGTCTACATATTTGAAGCATTGATGTAGAGTGGAAGGAACAATATTATGATCGTGGATCCAAGGTCTGTCCAACAGAATATTGTAAGACACCTCTGAATCAATGATGTAGCATGTAGCCATTGATCTAAGGTCACCAATCTGGATCCTCAGACAAATCTTCTCCAACGGTTTGCTCTTCCTGGCATTAAAGCCCACAATTGTGGTGGTAGTGTAAGCCAGTTCGCTTGTAGGGATTCTCAACGGTCTTAACAGACTGTGAGGGATAATGCTGATCGACGATCCCGGATCTATGTGAATCCAGTCTACCTCCATTGAGCCAACATATCCGGTGTAATAAAGAGGCCTGTCATGCTTGTTATGTTTCAACAATATGTCCTCTTGAGTGAAAGTGATATTAGGGACCACTTCCATCATACTATGGCATTGAGGGCATGCCACGGGCTCTTTATTCGGGGATTTAAGCTGAGTCAAGCATGCATCCGCCTGCATTAACGCTTCACTCAAGGCTTGACGAGTATCTTTGGATAGCCTCAGGAGCTCAAAAATGGACAATATGGCTAGTGTATTAGCCAACTAGGCCAAGATTGTGAAGTTATATAGTTTTTCTAAACCTTTGTTTTGAATATTCTTCAAAGGTTTATCAAAGCAAACTTCTTTTTGCTTGCCCTTGTCCACCAAAATTGGCCTAGAAGGACCTGCCTCTGGTATAGCAGGTTCAGGCTATGGGGGTTTGGCAGCTGAAGTGTCCGCCGTTGATTCCCCTTGGTTCCCTCCATAGTCTTTGAGGTAGGTTTTAACTGACCGGGTTCCGGTTGCCAAAGCCTCTTCTTCTGATGTCGGGGATATTGCAACCATATGGCATGGTTTGCATCTTAAGTTCTTTTTAGACTTAGCTTTAGCAGCTTGAGTCTCTTCCTCAATCTCTGACACCAGATCTAGGTGAACCCACAAGATCTCACCATGCTTGGTAGTTAGGGGTACCAGGTCATGATTTTGACCCCTGGTTGGAGGAAGATTAACAATGTTCATCATCGCCCTTGGAATAGGTACTACACCATCCGGGATTTCTTGAGGGGGCAGATTGCCAAACTGAAGCGAGATCATTTTAGCAGTGACCGTCTTCTCGCTATTACACAGAGTGATGGCCTTGGCGTTGATCAGCTCCTAGATTTTCTTTTTTAGTACATAACATGCCTTTGTGGGATGATGTATATATTTATGGAAAATACAGTACTTAGGGTTATTGGTACTGCCGACTTCATTTGGCCGCTTTAACTTGGGGAGAGTAAGCTTGCCACTTTTGACTAGACAATCGAATATGCTCGGAATATCATCGTCGTCAAAAGAATTCTCTTCTTTAGGCTTGGAAGTCCCAGGATTCGTCTGCGTAGTTACCGGAGTATGTTGCCTGGACGTATTGATTGCCAGAGATTCCTTCCCTTTGGAACTACGAGCATAATCGTTATTGGAAGATGACCGCTTCCCTCTATCAGAGGTAGAGATCATGATTCCATTGTCATGCGCCTTCTGATTATTATCTTCAGCGGCTACCACTGAGATGATAAACGAAGGCCAATCATGGAACTGATATGGTCCCGTGAATACTGAGATCAACGAGAGAAGATTTTTCCTGCAAATGTCCACCAAGGCAGAATTCGAAACTCCGGGAGGCATCTGCAAGGTAGCCTGACGAAAACGTTCGATAAAAGTATGAACGCTTTCCTTCTCCTTCTGCTTTACTTCGATAAGTGATGACATAGACATGTCCATCCCTCCTTCGTAGAATCGAGCAAAGAACAGAGTCTTGAAATCTTTAAAAGAAGTAATATAGTTGTCCACAAGACGACGGTACCACTGATAGGCCACTCCAGACAGACAGCCTTTAAACACTCGAGTGAGAATGACATCATTCCCCTGCATCAACACTGTCATCATGCTAAAGTAGTTTATGTACTGGCTTGGTGACGTCTTTTCCTCAAACAAAACCATAGCCTATGGTTTGTATTTAGGTGGGAAAGGGATCTCGTCCCAGATAGCTGGGTATGGCTGGTTGATTCCCAACTTCTCGAGCTGATCCTTATGCTTCAAGGCATCAAATTGGGCTTTCAAATCCTGAACTGCCTGTATCCGGTCTTCAACTGGTAAAGGGACCGCAGAGTGGTGAGAGATCGGTTGTATTGTAACTCCAACAGGAGGCAATACATTCTCCGAGTTAAGAAGTTGAGGAGCCCCTAACTCTTGATTTAGAACAGGCTCCTGGTTTTTGTTGGATGGTGGTGGGTCCACCCCTACACGTAGTTGAGTCGGAGGAACCGATGTTTGAGCTATTGCTGCTGTATGTTGAGTCACCATCATCTGACACATACTCTCTATCACGGAATGTATCTCTTTAAGTGATGCTTCCAATACAACGATGTGTTGGTCAGTACTTCCTGATGGGGAAGCCTTTTCATGTTCATCTCCAATGGCATAAACTCCCATTTCTCTGGATGCTACTGAAGGATTAGTATAGATCTCTGTAGAGATCGAGTCTATACTTTTAGCATCCGATTCGGGAAACTGGCGACCCCAGTGTCGGAATCAGAAGAATATGAAGCCAGTTGTCGTGACCTTGAACGGGTGTTTCGAAAAACACCTGCTTTAATATTCTCAAAGAGTCTGTCGAATCTCCTTTGGCTTGGAGTTCTAGAGGGATGACGTCTTGAATTTGACCTTGCTCTAGGAATGTGTGAAGCCATGTTCACTAATGCGAATGTCGGCTCTTCTTCCTGTAAAGATAAATAGTAGTTCAACCGGTCGAAAACTGACCGTTTTGCCTTAGAACAGCAGTAGTTAACTACAACTTTATGACTATTACAACAATGTTCCCTAGGGGGTGTAATAGACATGTTAGAAGATCCCCTGTCTTTGTGCTTCTGGATCAAGAAATCATGCAAATCTGGGGGATTAACAGGAGAAGAAGAAGAAGAAGAAGAAGAAGAAGAAGGCTTATTCTGTCTTTTTACATCAGTTGGAGCATGGATATTGGGAACCATGACCCTCTCTCTGCCAAAAGTTTACAGCAGTTCGCCCATATGAGTGGCATACGATCCATTATCCGTCTATGGAGCGTATTTCCCCATGAAGCAGGTCTTTTTTACGCGGATGGGCTTATCCTAGCATAATCTGGAGCTTTGTACAGATTCGCGTAAAATAGGAGTCCGTGTAATCTTCTTCTCTTGGTGGCGTACAACTCTAGAGGTCGGGAGATTTGCCATACGTTTTCCCTTGATGTGATCCAAGAGTCCCTCGGATACATTTTTACTCGCAAGACGTATTTGAATTTTCTGCGCGGGCACTGAGGCCTTGTCAGAAATTTTGTCTGCCACGTCACAGACGGGAGTTGAAGTTTTACGCGCAGGGCGCGTTTGAAAATTTTGAATTGGCGCTGAGGCCTTATCAAAAATTTTGTCTGCCACGTCACAGACGAAAGACGAAGTTTTATGCGCGGGGCACGTTGTAGACTTCTGGATTGGCACTAGGGCATTGCCAGAAGCTTTGTCTGCCACGTCACAGACGGGAGACGGGTTTTTACGCACAAGGCGTAAAGGTCGTGATGTCACAACCTTGTTGATCGGAGAGAGAGAGTCCGCAGGAAAAGTAGAGGATGTCCGGGGCATCCTTACTTTATACAGTTTTCTGTTGTCCTGGACAGAGAGGGAATGAGAGCTACCCCCTGCTCGAAGCATGTCTTCATAAGCCGATTAGTCGAATTGGACGACCAAAGTCTTCTTCGTTGATCCGACGGATACAATATCGTGTTGAGCAATGGCTTTCTCGTCAGATGAGAAAGTAGTCCCCAGCAGAGTCGCCATCTTATGTTTGATGATAAACAGAAGAAATAAAACTAGGTTTGTACGAAACCCTTTCTTTGTTTACAAACACAAAAAAGAAGTACAATTAATCCTATACGAGGATGTTAAGTACAATAAAAATAATTCTAGGGAAATATTGCTATAGGAGTCTGATCTGCGTCGATCACTTTGTCCGTTGGACCACACGATTACAAAAAAGTACTGTAGAAGAAGAAGAAGAAGCTTCAAAGATTGCATGAGGGATTGAACTCTCGTTGCCAAAGTTATCAATCAACACTCTCTGTATGTGCTCTCTCTCTGATCTCCTCTCTTTCGACCTTTTTCTGATCTTTTGACCTCGAACCCTTGACCTCCTTGCTAACTTCCTTCACCATGACCCTGACCCCCTTCTCCTGTGACTGAAAGTCTCTATTTATAGAGATCAGTCACAATAACTGATCAGTCGGTATAAAAGCCGATTAGTGGAGATAGTTGCACCTTTTACGCGGCAGTTATAACAACTGCTACCCACGTCTGAATGATCTCCTGAATCCGCGTATGACGCATGTCCTATTATGAGGTAACGTGTATAACTGCTTCTCGAAGACCACGGCATGTAAGCCACATTGGTAACTGCCCCTCTCGTAAAGATGGTTGGCATAAAAGCCAAATAACTGTCTCATAGGCGTAAAAGCCAAATAGTTATCTTGTTGGCATAAAAGCCAAGTAGCTGTCTTGTTGGCGTAAAAGCCAAGTAGCTGTCTTGTTGGCGTAAAAGCCAAGTAGCTGTCTTGTTAGCATAAAAGCCAAATTCTGTGTAAAGATTGATGCTGCATATGTAATAGGTAACCAGCGTAAAGTAGTCGTTATCCTTCCTGACTGAGGTCTTGAGTGTATTCTGGGCCCAATAGCCTTATCACGTACCTTGCAAATATAGCCTGAGTTGGCATATTTTAAGGAGATAGCATACGGCGTGCTCCTATAGCTGAAAATAGCCTTGTTAGCGTATTTCGAGGAGATAGCATACAGCGTGCTCCTATAGTTGAAAATAGCCTGGTTGGCGTAATATGCAAGGATAGTGACGTGAGCATATTAGCCCTAATTTTAGCTCTCCCAGTCATTAAAAGTAGAACCAAATCTCTTGTATAAAATGCAGAGATCTGCCCCCATCTCACGCATTAACTGTAGAGACGTGTCTCGAGTTCTGTACGAAGAACAGCTTTTGATGTGGCGTTAGGTTTTATCTCATCTTGAGCGTAAAGGCTTATTTTTGCCTGTGTAAAATAGGCAGCGTATCCCTTAAATGCGTAAAAATGACTTGTATCAAGGATATGCCACTAAATGATAGTCTGGGGCTTTGTGCAGAATCATCATTACAGTCGTCCTCTCGATCATTGTGCAGTACTCTTTGTCAGGAGTCAGGTTCACTGTCCTGTCTGACAGGTTCATTCGAGGAATACGAAGAGTTCCTCATACAACTTCATGCTGCATTAAAAGCAGACATATTTTACGTTGGAGGGGCGATGTAGCAACCTTTTACGCCAAAACAGGCTTGGAGCGCTGCTTTACGTGGGCAGCACTGAAGTCTTGTTTTACGCGTATAATTCTGAAGCTTCTGTTTTATGCGTGCTTCATGTATGTTAGGAGTTTTACGCGTATAATTTCCAGCTTATTTTTTATGCTTCTACAGACCTTTGTATGACCGCAGTGAGGGCCCAACTAAAAGGCAATGCCCATCACTGGTGGGATTATATTGAGCGCAGTGTAGGCAAGAACCAGACTTGGGAACAGTTCTTAGAATACTTCAACACGAAGTATTTTTCAACTATAGTCAGGAATGCCCTGTACTCCCAGTTCCTACATCTAGAATAAGAGAATATGACTGTAGACGCATATGACGTAGAGTTTAGCTGTCTTAGCATATTTGGTGTTGTCCTAATACCCAATGATCTAGAGAAGGCCCAGAGATTCTATCACGGCCTCACTTTCGAGCTATAGAGGTATACCACCACACAGGTGAGGATTTCTTATGAGGAGGTTCTTGTAGAGGCAAGGATCCAGTAGGCCATTGGCAGAGGAGCAAGACGTTCCAGCACGACCACACCAGCCAGAGCCCAGCCGGGAGCAGGAGGACCGATCCGTCGTCACGGAGCGCAAACACAGCAAAGGATAACACCATACCAGCAAAATAAGCTTCTGTCTTGCAACTACTGTGGTAAAAGAGGACATTACCAGAAGGACTGCCGAAAGAGACTAGGAATATGCATAATTTATGGAGCGAGCCAGCACCATGCCCGAGACTGCCCACAGCGCAGAGACATAGCACCACAGACAGGACAGAGGCCAGCAGCACCAGTTCCGAGGATACTACCCCCACTAGGAGGACAACGTCCACCAGCACCCAGAGGATTCCAGAGGGGACCACCCTTGGCCCCACCGCAGGCACAGTTTGATCGAGTCCGACAACAGACCAGAGGGCAGAGGCACGGACAGGCCTTTACAATTGCAGCCACTGAGGAGGAAACAGAAGGGAAAGCTATCACAGGTACCATTTTAGTTGCATTATTACCTGCGACTGTATTGTTTGATTCTGGTGCTACGCTATCATTTATATCTAGTAGATTCGTAGCAATGCATAGAGTAGCGACTTCCCCCTTACCTAAGAGTTGGAAGATTCTTACCGGAGGAGGTATCATCCCTGTTACCAGCACTATTAGAACGTGCTTGGTAGTCGTGTGTAGTAGGGAGATGAGAGCGCGATTCTTAGTATTACCCATGCCATACTTTGACGTTGTGTTAGGCATGGACTGGTTAAGCCAGTATAATTCCGTACTGGACTGCCGGATGGGCAGCACCACTTTTAGACCGTCAGATCAACCGAAGTTTGAGTACATGCGAGGGACCGTCGAGCAAGGAGTAGGACAAACAGCTGGAACTTACATGGCTATGGAGATGGTAACCCAGGCGATAGTTGCAGAATTCGAGAATATTTTCCCGGAGGAATTGTCAGGCTTACCGCCAGATAGAGACGTAGAGTTCACCATCGAGCTAGTACCCGGAGCAGCACCGGTATCTTCTAATGTATACCGATTGGTGAAGAAGAAACTAGATGAGCTAAAGCTATAATTAGAGGAGTTGCAGAGCAAGGGATTTATCCGTCCTAGTGCATCACCCTGGGGAGCACCAGTATTATTTATACCTAAGAAGGATAGAACAGTACACATGTGCATTGATTACAGAGCCCTTAATGCTTTGACCATCAAGAACAAGTACCTCATGCCGCGGATTAATGATTTATTCGACCAGTTGACAGGAGCAGTGGTGTTCACAAAGATCGACTTAAGATCGGGTTATCACCAAGTAAAGGTGCGAAGAGAAGACATTCAAAAGACAGCATTCAGGACTCGTTATTGACACTACGAGTTCTTAGTGATGCCTTTTGGACTGACAAATGTACCTGCTGTATTTATGAACTTGATGAACAGAGTCTTCCACCAATACTTAGACTAGTTCGTGGTAGTCTTCATCGACGACATCTTGTTGTATTCGAAGAGCCACGAGGAGCACTTGAGACTAGTGTTAGAGACACTGAGGAGAGAGAGGCTTTATGCCAAGCTGAGCAAGTGTGAGTTTCTTCTAGATCGTGTCACTTTTCTTGGACACGTCATCTCAGAAGATGGTATTTTCGTAGATCCGACAAAGATTTCATCAATAGAGACATGGCCAACCCCTACTAATGTCTCGGAGGTGTGGAGTTTCCTAGGACTTGTCGGATATTACCGGAGGTTCATGGAGAACTTCGTAAAGATCGCAGAACCGATGACTCGCTTGACCCGTAAGGAGCAGGAGTTCACTTGGACAGAGGAGTGTCAGAAGGCATTCGATGAGCTGAAGAAGCGTTTGACTACAACACCTATCTTGACCATACCTTCTGGACCTGGAGGATTCGTGATCTATAGCGATGCATCCGGGAAAGGATTAGGATGTGTCATGATGCAGCATGGAAAGGTCGTGGCCTATGTCTCTAGACAGTTAAGGACCCATGAGAAGAACTATCCCACCCACGACTTGGAGCTTGCCGCTGTGATCTTTGCTTTGAAGCTTTGGAGACACTACCTATACGGAGAAAGAGTATAGATATTCACTGATCATAAAAGCCTAAAGTATGTCTACACTCAGAAGGACCTGACCAGAGACAGAGAGGTTGGATCGAGGTGATGACAGACTTTGAGATTGAGCTACAGTACCACCCGAAAAAGGCCAACGTAGTAGCTGACGCATTGAGCAGAAGATCTATGGCATTTTTCTTGACTATCCAACAACATCTGTTGAGAGATCTAGAGCAGATGGGTATAGAGATCATTATGCTCGGAATAGACGGAGTTGGGCAATCTACAGAGGTCTTAGCAGACATGTACATGAGGAGAATTGTGCGACTGCATGGAGTGCCCGTTAGTATAGTATCTGACAGGGATACGAGGTTTACATCTTACTTTTGGCGGAGTATACAAGAGAGTCTAGGTACCCGCCAAAAGTTTAGCATATCGTATCATCCGCAGACAGATGGACAGTCCGAGCGCACCATTCAGACCTTGGAAGACATTAAGAGTGTGCATGCTCGATTTCGGAGGATCATGGGAGGACCATTTGGATTTGGTCGAATTTTACTACAACAATAGCTATCAAACGAGCATCCAGATGGCTCGCTATGAAGCATTGTATGGAAGGAAGTGTCGTTCTCCAGTATATTGGAGCGATATAGGAGAGTGTCACTACAACTTTTCCAAATAAGGGCATTTGTGTAATTTTACTATTCTGAATATATATGTATGTAATTAATCTGCTGAGTTTTATAAAGTAATTATATGTTGTTAATAATATTTGGTTTTAGGTCAAACCCTAGAACTCATTAGGACAAACCCTAATGACTAAACCCTAATTTGAAAACCCAGTTCTAGAGAAACCCTAGAATTCAAACTTTAGGTTTGGACCTCAAACCCTAGACTGGCTAAACCTTAGTTAATTAGGTTCTACATGACCTAACCTAGGGGTTAAACCTAGACTATGCATTAGAAACCCTAACTGGGCCTTAATATAAAAGGGAACCCTCTCTTCCTTCATGTAGAAAGGAAAAACCCTAGCCTCCATCAAGGAAGCCATCTCCCCACTCCAAATTTCGAGATCAAACCCAAGGGATCCCATTCTTCTTCTCCAAAGCAAGGAAAGCAAGGAACTTGGGTCAAAAGCCTTGGGGAAGAAGAACTCCCATTGGAGAAACCATCCCTGCAGGTAAAACCCTATTTTTATTCATTTAAATTATGTTTTCAGATGTTAATGCCCATTAGGAACCCACCCTAAGGTTTAGAATTCGAATTTTAGGGATTCTACATGTAAACCTAGGAGATCTAGGGTTTTGGTGAATTTTCGAGTGTTCTCCCCAAATTTCTGGAACCCTAAACTTAGGGATTTCGTGTAGGCATGTTTACATCTCCTACATTTAGTTTTGATCTTGATTTTTAGGGTTTGATTGAGGATTTATGGGTTGATATGTAAATTTATTTTTCTGCACACCAAGTGTTTGGTGATATGGTTCTTAGGGATTACCTATCTACGTGTTCTAATACTGCAGGTTAAACTTATATATACTCACCCATATTTACATACGTATTGAATATAGATATTGTGTGTTTGGGGGCATTCATTGTACAGTAGGAATTTAGGGGAAACTGTGTGCACAGTCGGGTTGGTCCAGATCTATGCATGTGTGTTGGGAAATTTCCTGTGGAGCAGTGTGTTCATTGTGTTAGATGTCAGTGTGTGTAGGTATGCAAATATCTGGGTATTCTCAGTGTGCAGAGTTGGGTACATGTGTATGTGAGTGTTCAGTTTGAGTGTGTGTTTAGGATTAAGATTTTTGAATATTGAACATAACTGTGCAATTATTTCAGTGTGTGCATAGGTGAATTAACTGTGTCAGTGTGTCTGTGAGTTTCAGTTCCTATCTGTGTGTTTTGTATCAGTATGAACTCGTGTGTGTGAGTTCAGTACTTTAGATACCCGTGTGTAGGTGTATAAGTCTAGTGTATCAGCATACTGTTGGTGAAATTGTGTTACCTGAGTGTTAAGTATCAGTGAGAGGGAGGGGGTTTAATGGCTGTGCTGTGTCTGTGTGCAGAACAGTGTGTGTGTATTCAGTCACTTGTGTCTGTGCAAGTGAATTAGAGTGTGTATCAGAGTGCCTGTGAGTGATTTGTGAGGACTGTGTTCATGTGTGAGTATCCCAAAACCCAGTGAGCAGTGAGCAAACTGTGTATTACCTGTGTGACTGTGTATTAGTCCTAATGGCCTAGTGTAGCTTGTGGCAACCTGTGTGAACATCTGTGAATGGGTGTGTGTACTAGCACTGAGTGTGTGCAGTTTTTGAACTGAGTAGTGATTCTCAGTGAGGGAATGGTGTCTATGCTTGAGCACACAGTGCCATTTCAGTCTTAGAGTTATGTGTCAGTGTAGGGGTTTTGGTGAGTGTATCAGGTTTTGGGTTAGCTAGTTGGGGCCATATGGGGAATTCTGTGATGAGGCTTGGAGTTTAGGTTTTGATGCTGAGTTTTATACAACACATGAACATATGTTGGTATGTACCTAGGGGAGGAAGACTAATATTTTGAAATGGGTGTGTTAAGGTATTATTAGTATTTACTGATACACTATAGTATCAGCAACTATAGTTGCCATGACTTGGGATATGAAAGTGATCCAATCCATTGACAGCTAGTATACATATCTTAGGTGACACTGAATTGGGTTAAGGATTAGGATTAAGAGTAGGTAAGTATTAACTAGTAACATAGTATTTTAGCATACTATTTAAAGTATCAGTACGTAAGTGTTAAGATATGTGTGGTATCTCAGTTAGACTAAAGTTTTCAGCTTAAATCTAGGTACTAACTAGATATCATGATACCTTACTATATAAGCTAATTGTGTATTAATAATATCTAGTATGGCAGTTATAGACTAGCATAAGACTAGTATTAATTTGATTTTGACCAAATGACCAAGTTAACCTTGTATAGACCTAAAAATGGCCTAGAAACATAATTTCAACTAGTTAATCCCTTTTATCATTCCAAACACCATTTTTTAACCTTGATATCTTATATATAGGTCATTGTGATCTCACTTTGGACATCGATCCTCACACCTTGCTCAGGACCACAGGCGAGTACATTCTCTGACAGTTTTCATTGTTGATTACTTCTATAAATTGTAGTGTATTACATACTTGATTCCGACACTATGGATACACGGGTTAGCACCCTAGATCTCCATCATGAGGAGTCGTGATTGGAATCCATCGTGCTAGCTTGGGGATGGGGAACTATTAGTAGATTATGTGATCATATCCAAATCCTTTACATGCATCATAGCTCACCCCACTTCTCACGTTGGGTGCGGCCTGACCATCTTACATGCATCATAGCTGTTATATATGATTAACCTGACTACTACATGCATCATAGCTAACCATATGGTTAGCCTGACCTACAGGAATCATAGTTAATCATATATAACCAGCCTGATCAAGTCCCAAGCCGATCACATAATAAACTAATATTTCAAACACTTAGCTAGATGTCTATTTTATTCAGATTCACCTGTTCCAGCATTCACTACTTATTGTCTAGCATTCACTATTTACTGTTCATTGCTAGATGCTCCATTGCCTATTTCCATTTTTCTCCAGTATTTACATTTCCAGCATTTATTTCCATCTTGTATTTCTTACACTGTTTATAGATTTTGTCAATTTAATGAAACTGCTGTTAGTGCTTGTGCTTCGCTCCAATCCTGACTGGATAACATTTTTCAGAGGACTTGTAGGATCTTTGCCCCACTCATTACGGCCCAGGATTAGAGGGTGATTTCACTCCAGAAACCCCAGAGGAGTTGCCTAGCCTAGAGGAGAATTTACCTGGCTGTTCTTAGATTATTTTCTGTATTTATTGTTTTAGACTGAGACTGAGTTGTATTTTTATTTGTGACTTTGTGAGGTCATTTAGACCCAGGATTTGAGTTGGACTTATTGTGGTTGGTTTTTATTAGAACTCTTTTCTATTCTCATCGTGCTATTATTTCTATTTAATTTGTGATTGAGTATATCATAGAACTGTGGATTATTATCTTTGTCCTCCGTGCGGAGTTGAGACTATGGACAGGATATATTATATATTGGGACCTAGACATCGTTCTACCGCCGATGCTGCGGCGTAGGCTGGACGTACCCACGACTCATGCCCAAATTCCGGGTGCGGGTCATGACACATTTTTAGTGGTGGCCCATGCAGGTCTGTAGTCGAGTCCTAGATTCGTTTTAGAGCAATATCGTAGTGGTGCTCGCTTAGAGTATTACTACGAGCTTGTTTTAGGAAGTAGGAATTAGGCCGAAGATATGCTCAATCACAATTAGGGAATTCTGATTCTTATGATACTACTCTTAATGATTTTTCTTTAGAATTTTCTGTCCTTCCTTGATGATATCGTGTTTATTACCTTAATTTAATCTTTCGATCTGTCTTCAGGATGCCGCCGAGAAGGTCCCAGAGACTCGGAGCAGCAGATTCAGAGAGGTCTGCCACCTCTCGCCCTGCCGGACAGACATCTGCAGCACCTCCTACATCTCCAGTACATGTGGGAGTGTCTGCAGCATTCGGGGGTCCTCCACCACCAGTTCAGAGGGTCCCCACAGCTACGACGGCACCACCACCACCAGTTCAGCATCCAGGAGGTATGCCCATCGATGGAGCACAGATGTTCGCCTTGATTCAGGACATGGTCGATGCCCAGAGGACGTCGGCAGAGGCCCAGAGAGTGCAGGCTGAGGCACATCAGGCCCAGACAGAGATGATGAGGGTGAACATGGAGAATGCTCACCAGGTGGTCCTCCAGGCTGTGGAGAGGGTCACTCAGCAGCAGCAGCGTCCTGATCAGCACCATCAGAGGCCGGGCACTATTGTGGACTTCAAGAGGATGATGCCTCGGGAGTTCAAGGGAACAGAAGGGATACTCTACGCCGATGATTGGCTAGAGGACATCGAGATGAACTTACGCTTGGCACAGCTTCCAGAGGCCCTCCAGATCGAGGCCGCTGGCAGCCAGATGTTCGATATTGCCTTGACATGGTTTCGCACGGAGCCGAGACTCTTGTGCAGGGGACTCACTTGGGAGAATTTCAAGGAGCTCTTTAAAGAAAAGTTCTTTCCTGATGTCGCCCTGGGAGCTTTGGAGAGTCAGTTCCATGACTTAGCCCAGGGGAGCTCGTCCGTCGATGAGTATGCCGCAGAATTTTCTCGCCTGAGCCGCTTCGCGCCATCGATGATTAGAGATCCGGGGGACAGGGCCCAGAAATTCAGAAAGGGGCTGACAAGGGAGATCAAGTCTCGCACGTCGGGACGTCGCACAGCTACCTACGAGGGCATATTGATGGATGCCCAAGTAGCCGGGGACGACTTAGGCCTCAGGCCCAAGAGGGGACGCGATGGTTCCGGAGGAGCAAACAGTAGTACGGGACCGGACAAGCGTCCACACTTTCAGCAGCAACAGCAAAGACCCTTTCAGCAGCAGCATCAGGCACCAGCCCGAGGACAGGTCCAGCAGCAGCAACAGAGACAGACTCAGCCCGCCATCCAGTGTGCGTACTGCGGGAAGATGGGACTTACTAGAGATATCTGCAGGAAGAGATTGGGCTCATGTCTGTCCTGCGGATCGACGATACACCAGCTGAAGGATTATCCTACCTTTCGTCCAGGTCAGGGTGGAGCAGCCGCCCAGAGAGGATCAGACAGGGTGCCTACCGCACCAGAAGGCCAACAACAGAGGGGACCACTTCCACCGCAACATCAGAAGTTCGCCCAGCATCAGCAGCAGAGAGGTGCACCCCAGGGGCGAGCATACGCCATGGCAGTCGAGGAGATCGAGCCAGCAGGAGACTTGATCACAGGTTCGGTTCTTCTCGATTGTATTTCCGTATTTACCTTATTCGACTCTGGCGCTTCCTATAGTTTTGTGTCTGTATCTTATGCGCTTCGACATCATTTAGACACAGAACCATTAGCTAGGACTTGCAAGATCATGACTGGTGGAGGTATTATCCTAGTCCGTGATCACTGCAAGGACCGGAGGGTGTCAGTAGGAGGCCGAGAGTTGAGCGTGAGCTTACTTGTCATGCCACTTCCGGGGTACGATATTGTACTCGGAATGGACTGGTTGAGTAGGCATCATGCTACTATAGATTGTTATAGAGGCAGAGTATTATTTAGACCACCAGGAGAGCCGGAATTTGAGGTCGTCAGAGGAGCAGCGGAACAGAGCAGGGGCACATTTTGCGGAGCCAGGGCAGAAGAAAAGGAGTTGCCACACCCTCTGATAGCGGAGTTCCTGGATGTATTTCCAGAGGAGTTGCCAGGCTTGCCGCCAGACAGAGATGTTGAATTCTCTATAGACTTGGTTCCAGGAGCGGAGCCCATTTCACAACATGTCTATAGAGTCAACAACAGCGAGCTGGCAGAACTGAAGAAGCAAGTTGAGGAGCTGCAGGACAAAGGCTTCATCAAATCCAGTTCATCACCATGGGGAGCTCCGGTATTGTTCGTACCGAAGAAGGACGGCACGGTGCGTATGTGCATTGATTATAGAGCTTTGAACAATATCACTATCAAGAACAAGTACCCGCTACCGAGGATAGATGATCTTTTCGATCAGTTGAGCGGGGCGAGGGTGTTTTCAAAGATAGATTTGAGGTCAGGCTATCACCAGGTGAAGGTGAAGAAAGAAGACACGCCGAAGACAGCTTTTCGGACCAGATACGGCCAGTTTGAGTTCATGGTGATGCTATTTGGTTTAACCAATGCACCGGCAGTATTCATGAACCTGATGAAAAAGGTGTTCCATCAGTACCTTGACAAGTTCGTAGTGGTGTTCATCGACGATATTCTCGTGTATTCCAAGACCCCGGAGGAACACGAAGAGCACCTGAGATTGGTCTTAGAGACTCTCAGGAAGGAGAAGCTGTACGGGAAACTTTCTAAGTGTGAATTCTTTCTTGACAAGGTCGAATTTCTTGGGCATGTGGTATCGGGTGTCGGAATTTCGGTTAACCCACAGAAGATCGAGGCAGTGGATTCGTGGGCTACCCCCAGTTCGGTAGCTGAGATCAGAAGTTTTCTCGGGCTAGCAGGGTACTACAGGAGGTTTGTACAAGACTTCTCCAAGATTGCGGTGCCGATGACCAGACTGACTAGGAAGGATGTGGATTTGTCTGGACGGAGGAGTGCCAGGCTGCATTTGATGAGCTGAAGAAGAGGTTGACGATAGCTCCAGTTTTGATGTTGCCAGCAGGGACAGGTGGTTTTACCATCTACAGTGATGCTTCAGGAAAGGGTCTGGGATGTGTTCTTCAGCAGCACGGGAAGGTAATTGCCTATGCTTCCAGGCAGTTACGCCCTCATGAAAAGAACTACCCCACCCACGATTTAGAGTTGGCAGCAGTTATCTTCGCTCTGAAGCTGTGGAAGCATTACCTGTACGGAGAGCGTGTGGAGATCTTCACAGACCACAAGAGCTTGAAGTACGTATTCACACAGAAGGAGCTGAACATGAGGCAGAGGAGGTGGTTAGAGTTGATGAAGGACTTTGACATCTCATTGCAGTACCACCCAGGGAAGGCCAACGTAGTCGCCGATGCCTTGAGCAGGTATCCGATGGCTATGTACTTGGCGACAGATAGACATTTGTTGGCGGATTTGGAGAGCTTGGAGATTGAGGTGTTAGTTCCCGGTACTGAGATTCAGATATGGGAATTGCAGATACAGTCCTAGCTGATGGACAGGATCAGAGCTGCGCAGTACGATGATGAGACTCTGAGGAGTATCAGAGCACAGGTTCAGATAGGATTGTCGGACGACTTTACTATCGCAGATGACGGTTCTTTACGGCACGGCACGAGGATATGTGTGCCGAGCGGGGAGCTGCGCGAGAAGGTTTTGCAAGAGGCACACCGCTCTCAGTACTCGATGCATCCCGGTGCCAACAAGATGTATCGAGACTTGAGGGAGCACGTATGGTGGTATGGAATGAAGCGCGAGGTAGCACGCTTCGTATTCCGGTGTCTAGTGTGCCAGCAGGTAAAGGCAGACCGGCAGAGGCCAGGTGGATTGCTTCAACCTTTACCGATTCCAGAATGGAAATGGGAGCACGTGACCATGGATTTTGTTTTAGGACTTCCACGTTCTCCAGGAGGGAAGGACGCGATTTGGGTCATCGTGGACAGGTTGACCAAATCAGCCAATTTCTTACCTTTCAAGGTGGGCACGTCGACAGAGAGGCTAGCAGAGATGTACGTGCGTCAGATTGTTAGGCTTCATGGAGTTCCTGTAAGCATCATCTCGGATCGGGATAGCCATTTCACTTCCCACTTCTGGAGGAGTCTGCAGGCTAGCTTGGGCACTCAGCTCAAGTTCAGTACCGCATATCACCCCCAGACAGACGGGCAGTCTGAAAGGACTATTCAGACTCTCGAAGATATGCTACGCACTTGCGTTCTAGATCTCGGAGGTTCTTGGTAGGATCATCTGCACCTGGTAGAGTTCGCTTACAACAACAGCTACCAGGCCAGCATCGAGATGTCACCATTTGAGGCTCTTTATGGACGGAGGTGTCGTACACCGTTGTCTTGGGACGACGTTGGAGAGAGAGCCTTGCTAGGACCAGAAATGGTCGTGGATGCAGCAGAAAAGGTGAAACTCATCAGAGACAGACTGCGAGTGGTGCAGGACAGACAGCGACATTGGGCCGATAGCCACCGTAGACCCCTTGAGTTTCAGGTATAGATTGTTATTTTCTGGTTTGTGTTGTTTGTTTAGACTGCGTGTTGAGACTGTTTTGTTTTAGGTTGGCGATCTAGTATTCCTACGGATTTCTCTGACGCGTGGCATAATTCGTTTTGGCATAGGCGGGAAGCTTAGCCCACCCTACATCGGACCCTTCGGTATTCTTGCGAAGATAGGTGCAGTGGCGTATAGACTAGACTTGTCGCCTGCATTAGAGGGAGTGCATGATGTGTTCCACGTGTCGCAGCTGAGACGGTACGTGGCAGATCCTAGTCATGTACTTGATCACTCGGAGATTGAGGTTGGTCCGACGCTCAGCTACCCCGAGCAGCCCGTAGAGATCTTGGACCGCAGAGAGAAGGTGTTACGGAACCAAACCATTCCTTTGGTTCATGTTGCATGGAGACATCACTCTCCAGGGGAATTGACCTGGGAGAGAGAGGACAAAATGCGCGAGCAATACCCGTATCTCTTCTAGACTTGAGGTATTTCCTTTTCTGATTTCATTCTTGTACTAGTTAAGTCTAATTTCGAGGACAAAATTTCTTTTAGGAGGGTAGACTTGTCACTACCACTTTTCCAAATAAGGGCATTTGTGTAATTTCACTATTCTGAATATATATGTATGTAATTAATCTGCTGAGTTTTATAAAGTAATTATATGTTGTTAATAATATTTGGTTTTAGGTCAAACCCTAGAACTCATTAGGACAAACCCTAATGACTAAACCCTAATTTGAAAACCCAGTTCTAGAGAAACCCTAGAATTCAAACTTTAGGTTTGGACCTCAAACCCTAGACTGGCTAAACCTTAGTTAATTAGGTTCTACATGACCTAACCTAGGGGTTAAACCTAGACTATGCATTAGAAACCCTAACTGGGCCTTAATATAAAAGGGAACCCTCTCTTCCTTCATGTAGAAAGGAGAAACCCTAGCCTCCATCAAGGAAGCCATCTTCCCACTCCAAATTTTGAGATCAAACCCTAGGGATCCCATTCTTCTCCTCCAAAGCAAGGAAAGCAAGGAACTTGGGTCAAAAGCCTTGGGGAAGAAGAACTCCCATTGGAGAAACCATCCCTGCAGGTAAAACCCTATTTTTATTCATTTAAATTCTATTTTCAGATGTTAATGCCCATTAGGAACCCACCCTAAGGTTTATAATTCGAATTTTAGGGATTCTACATGTAAACCTAGGAGATCTAGGGTTTTGGTGAATTTTCGAGTGTTCTTCCCAAATTTCTGGAACCCTAAACTTAGGGATTTCGTGTAGGCATGTTTACATCTCCTACATTTAGTTTTGATCTTGATTTTTAGGGTTTGATTGAGGATTTATGGGTTGATATGTAAATTCATTTTTCTGCACACCAAGTGTTTGGTGATATGGTTCTTAGGGATTACCTATCTACCTGTTCTAATACTGCAGGTTAAACTTATATATACTCACCCATATTTACATACGTATTGAATATAAATATTGTGTGTTTGGGGGCATTCATTGTACAGTAGGAATTTAGGGGAAACTGTGTGCACAGTCGGGTTGGTCCAGATCTATGCATGTGTGTTGGGAAATTTCCTGTGGAGCAGTGTGTTCATTGTGTTAGATGTCAGTGTGTGTAGGTATACAAATATCTGGGTGTTCTCAGTGTGCAGAGTTGGGTACATGTATATGTGAGTGTTCAGTTTGAGTGTGTGTTTAGGATTAAGATTTCTGAATATTGAACATAACTGTGCAATTATTTCAGTGTGTGTATAGGTGAATTAACTGTGTCAGTGTGTCTGTGAGTTTCAGTTCCTATCTGTGTGTTTTGTATCCGTATGAACTCGTGTGTGTGAGTTCAGTACTTTAGATACCCGTGTGTAGGTGTATAAGTCTAGTGTATCAGCATACTGTTGGTGAAATTGTGTTACCTGAGTGTTAAGTATCAGTGAGAGGGAGGGGGTTTAATGGCTGTGCTGTGTCTGTGTGCAGAACAGTGTGTGTGTATTCAGTCACTTGTGTCTGTGCAAGTGAATTAGAGTGTGTATCAGAGTGCCTGTGAGTGATTTGTGAGGACTGTGTACATTTGTGAGTATCCCAAAACCCAGTGAGCAGTGAGCAAACTGTGTATTACCTGTATGACTGTGTATTAGTCCTAATGGCCTAGTGTAGCTTGTGGCAACCTGTGTGAACATCTGTGAATGGGTGTGTGTACTAGCACTGAGTGTGTGCAGTTTTTGAACTGAGTAGTGATTCTCAGTGAGGGAATGGTGTCTGTGCTTGTGCACACAGTGCCATTTCAGTCTTAGAGTTATGTGTCAGTGTAGGGGTTTTGGTGAGTGTATCAGGTTTTGGGTTAGCTAGTTGGGGGCATATGGGGAATTCTGTGATGAGGCTTGGAGTTTAGGTTTTGATGCTGAGTTTTATACAACACATGAACATATGTTGGTATGTACCTAGGGGAGGAAGACTAATATTTTGAAATGGGTGTGTTAAGGTATTATTAGTATTTACTGATACACTATAGTATCAGCAACTATAGTTGCCATGACTTGGGATATGAAAGTGATCCAATCCATTGACAGCTAGTATACATATCTTAGGTGACACTGAATTGGGTTAAGGATTAGGATTAAGAGTAGGTAAGTATTAACTAGTAACATAGTATTTTAGCATACTATTTAAAGTATCAGTACGTAAGTGTTAAGATATGTGTGGTATCTCAGTTAGACTAAAGTTTTCAGCTTAAATCTAGGTACTAACTAGATATCATGATACCTTACTATATAAGCTAATTGTGTATTAATAATATCTAGTATGGCAGTTATAGACTAGCATAAGACTAGTATTAATTTGATTTTGACCAAATGACCAAGTTAACCTTGTATAGACCTAAAAATGGCCTAGAAACATAATTTCAACTAGTTAATCCCTTTTATCATTCCAAACACCATTTTTTAACCTTGATATCTTATATATAGGTCATTGTGATCTCACTTTGGACATCGATCCTCACACCTTGCTCAGGACCACAGGCGAGTACATTCTCTGACAGTTTTCATTGTTGATTACTTCTATAAATTGTAGTATATTACATACTTGATTCCGACACTATGGATACACGGGTTAGCACCCTAGATCCCCATCATGAGGAGTCGTGATTGGAATCCATCGTGCTAGCTGGGGGATGGGGAACTATTAGTAGATTATGTGATCATATCCAAATTCTTTACATGCATCATAGCTCACCCCACTTCTCACGTTGGGTGCGGCCTGACCATCTTACATGCATCATAGCTGTTATATATGATTAACCTGACCACTACATGCATCATAGCTAACCATATGGTTAGCCTGACCTATAGGAATCATAGTTAATCATATATAACCAGCCTGATCAAGTCCCAAGCCGATCACATAATAAACTAATATTTCAAACACTTAGCTAGATGTCTATTTTATTCAGATTCACCTGTTCCAGCATTCACTACTTATTGTCTAGCATTCACTATTTACTGTTCATTGCTAGATGCTCCATTGCCTATTTCCATTTTTCTCCAGTATTTACATTTTCAGCATTTATTTCCATCTTGTATTTCTTACACTGTTTATAGATTTTGTCAATTTAATGAAACTGCTGTTAGTGCTTGTGCTTCGCTCCAATCCTGACTGGATAACATTTTTCAGAGGACTTGGAGGATCTTTGCCCCACTCATTACGGCCCAGGATTAGAGGGTGATTTCACTCCAGAAACTCCAGAGGAGTTGCCTAGCCTAGAGGAGAATTTACCTGGCTGTTCTTAGATTATTTTCTGCATTTATTGTTTTAGACTGAGACTGAGTTATATTTTTATTTGTGACTTTGTGAGGTCATTTAGACCCAGGATTTGAGTTGGACTTATTGTGGTTGGTTTTTATTAGAACTCTTTTCTATTCTCATCGTGCTATTATTTCTATTTAATTTGTGATTGAGTATATCATAGAACTGTGGATTATTATCTTTGTCCTCCGTGCGGAGTTGAGACTATGGACAGGATATATTATATGTTGGGACCTAGACAGCGTTCTACCGCCGATGCTGCGGCGTAGGCTGGACGTACCCACGACTCATGCCCAAATTCCGGGTGCGGGTCGTGACAGAGAGAGACAGATTCTTGGGCCAGATTTGGTTGTTCGTACAGTAGAGAAGGTGAAGAAGATCCAAGGGCACCTGCGAGCAGCACAGGACAGGCTGAAGCATTGGGCAAATGTGCATCGACGACCCCTAGAGTTCCAGGTTGGAGATCACGTATTTCTAAAGAGCTCACCTACTCGAGGGACTATCAGATTTGGAGGCAGAGAAAAGCTGAGTCCGAGGTACATCGGACCATTCAATTTGTTAGAACACATCAGAGAGGTTTCTTACTGGTTAGCCTTGCCGCAGACTTTAGAAGGAGTCCATGACATCTTTCACGTATCTCAGCTAAGAAGGTACATGCCAGACCCAAGTCATGTGCTTGACCATTCAAAAATCACAGTTGGCCTGAGTTTATCATACCAAGAGGATCCTGTTGAGATTCTGGACAGAAGTGAGAAGGTATTACAGGGTCAGACTATCCCTCTAGTTCGTGTCGCATGGAGGCATCATGCACAAGGCGAGTCGACCTGGGAACGCGAGGAGGATATTCAACAGCGTTATTCCCACCTCTTCGAAGGCCTAAGAATGTAGTAGCATTTTTAATTTCAATCAGTAGTTCTTGCCATACGTATGTTTTAATTTCGAGGACGAAATGCTCTAAGGAGGGTAGATTGTAAACCCCCTCGACCAAGTTAGGATTAATTTAATTTAAATTGAGCGACTAGGATTAATTTGGATACAATTAGAATTAATGTGCAACAATTATATGTCTTAATACACCTTACCATTGCTTCGATGCTTGGAGCGCTACACTAGTAGTTACCTTCAAACAAAGCCCATACACATCTTCTAGACATGCCAGACTACCCATCAGACCCTTGTATAACTTTTAGATACTCAATATTGTGCTTCATTTGAGCGGCACAATATTCGTTACAAACACCAATGTATTATTCCAATAAACCCCATTTCTCTTAATTGCCCATTCCTAATTGAATTTAAAGTACAACCGCAACCCAATTTCCTATAACCCAAATTAGGATATTAACCTATTCTGAGCCTTCTACACCCATGACTCTTGTGTTTCACCCAAATTTAATCCCATGTGTTTTCAATTTACAAAAGAACCACAAGTGCATTTGTTTTAATTTAATTAAATTTGAGGCCAAATTTCACCCTAAACAGGACCTAACCAAGCCCACGTGCACCCTTTCATGTGGACCAACCCCACCCCAATGAGCCCAGCCGACCCAAGTCTCGGGGTCAGCCCATAAATTATATCACCCATATAAATATACATTTCTTTTCATATTGAAACCCTAGACCATAAACATCATTACCACCTCCATAACCTAGCCGCTTCCCTACATCTAACCCGAGCCCCTTTCTTTTACCGACCGGACACCCACCACCGCAAGCCGCCACCACCTCAGCCTCTGCCACCCGCCTGACCACCGACTCCACCACCCCAATATTACCGCACCACCGCCTACACCGACTGCTATCCCCCATCTCCGCCACCATCTAACCCGAGCACCAACCCGACTACCCAGATCCAGACTATCCCCAGCCCGAACCACCGCCTCCAGCACCGCCAACCGCCACTACCAGCCTGACTTTGACCTCCCCCACGACCTGACCGCCATCCCAGCGCCGTCCCCAGGCCGCTGCCGCCTCTGCCAGGCCGCTGTTGCCGCTGCTTTAACTTCTGCAGTCACTGCCGCTGCTGCCTTGCTGGCCGCCGTCGACCGGAGCTCCGCCCCACGCCGGAGGACGACCAGGCCACGAGCAGGCCCTCATCCAGTCAACTAGTTACTCGACCCCAAGCTCGCTTCTTGCATAGTATCGTTGTATAGTTGTTTTATCAAGTTGCCGTGTCGTCGTGTCTTGTGTTGACACAAGCCAATTAAAATATAATAATTTAGATGTGTATGCATGTATGATACTTAAATTAGATGATAATAAATATATTACCCTAAATTTATGACCTGTTATCAAAGACTAGTAATTCACCTGAAAACCTGGACATAAACCAAGTATGCTTAAACATGGAAGATAAGGACATGTATTCGTACAGATCAGAAATAGTTGGTAACCCATAACTTCGGTAGCTTATTATCGCGAGAGACACAGTAATCGAGGACAGGACATGTGTGCACCCTAGCTACGTGCATACGAGACTCTGTAGTCGACCAGCCGTGACCCTTGCGTTAGTACCTAAGAGCAGCGTCGTAGGTGTCTGTATGTATTGCTTTAGCGTCTAATGCTAGATTGCTATATTATATTATATGTTTAGGGTCACTGGACCAGCCAGGAGATACTGCAGGAGCAGGGTATTGGCATTCACAGCTTGAGGACCCAGACAAGATACCTTACCATATTTACTATTTAATTTAAATTATGCATATGTTGTATTGTTATCTTGTTGCTTTCTTTTATACAACTGTGCGCGTCCGAGATTGACTTGGGTGCAGTCGACGGATGCGTCGATGATTTAGTGTACTTGACTTAGTCTCTAGCAGACTCACCCCATTTGGGAGGATACTCTGATATCTTCCGAGACCTGACACTACTACATGGTTCACAGTGACAAATTCATATTGGGATGCGGGTTCGCGTACTTGACTAGCTATCGGTGCGTGTGACATGCATCACGGTTAGTAGGTAACTCAGGATTATTTTATTATAGAGACTTGGCATATAGATACGTGGTATGCACGTCGAGTATTCGACTTGTGTATCTACATTGGGCGGAGAGGACAACTAGTAGGCGTATGGGATACACACATTGGAATCCGTAGTATCCAGAGGAGCCACGGATCCAATGACTCCCTTTATGCAGATTTCCCGTTCTTCGGAGCGGTATGGATGTTATATTATTCAGATTCCCCATTCTTCAGAGCGATATGAACGTTATATACTATGCATATTCCCTGTTCTTCAGAGCGGTATGGACATTATGCCTACGCCTACCCATATGTACCAAAGTTGTCCTCACATTGCATTCACTTAGATGGTTAGCACACCCTTTATTTATTTTATTCAGTATTTACATTATGGCATGCTTCTATGTATCTTGTTACGTCCCTCTGAGGACCTAGTCCCTTTCCAGATTTGGATGAGACATATTACCCCACAGTGTACGGACCCGGACATGAGATAAGGTATGCTACAGCTGAGGAGCTAGAGGTGCTACTGTCAGAGTTTTCATGATCAGTTGGTAGGTCTTCTGCCTAGGATGGGGAGCATCATTATCTAGTTAGCCAATGCCCTAGTCATTACTCTTTTATCTATCATTTCAGTACTTTTATTTCATCATAGTAGTAGGTTTGTTCCCACCAGACATTCTTGGTTGTACTATGATTATTGAGACTGGCGTTTATGTTCCAGTATTTATTTTAGTACTTCTTGCTGATTATATTATGGATGAGAATAGATTTACCTGTTGTTGATTTATATTGGACTTGTTAGTTATTTTAGGACTGCGTAGCACGCTTCGTTGGATCCATTAAATTAGGATATCATCGGAGACGTGACAGCTGGCTATTGCCACGTGGCCTGGTTCCGTGTAATTTCGGACTGGGGCATGACATATATATACAAAGGTTCTATTTCCTGTCCGTCTTTGTATCAAACAGTTAGGTATGCCAGATGGCTAGCCTAGCATGCACCCTAACTACCTAAAATGCAGCTATCTCCATGAATAAGCTAACTTTTCTAACTCAAACTCTTCCCAATAGAAGCACCACCTCCTATCTAATAACCATACCCTCAGGACAAACTATTAGTCTTACCCCATCAGTAGTCTCCATCTACCATTCTAATATCCACACCCCGAGCATAGGGCACATTATTAGTGTCCAAACTTATCATTTAGCCTCCATCCACTAGTCTAATAGCCACACCCAGAGCTCAGGGCACATTATTGCTCTCCCATCTTCTCTATAACAAGCATATCACAAGCATAACACAACGTGACAAGATAATCTTTTTATTCTATCTATCTCTATGCGGACTGGCAGCCATCTCTTTGATACCGTTCAAGTATTTCAAACAGTTCTATCTATGCAAAAATAATAAGGTAACATGCAAGAAATCTCTTACTCTTCTTATTAGCATGATAAGAGTTCGTTCGATAGCGATGTCAGTATGACCTAGCATGCAACATTCTATTCTTTTACTCTTATTTATTAGCATGGTAGCGGTTTATTCGATAGCAGTGACAGTGTTTTAAGCATGCAATAATTCTTTACTATACTAGCATGGCAATTGTTCTTTATCTTTTTTAGACAAGCATACCAGTTCTCTAGTTAAGCATGTAGGTTCTCGTTCTATCATTCTCATATGAACATTAACTACTTAGCAAACAAGCATTTCCAAAACTCAGATTCATTATTAAGGCGTACAAGAATCAGAGAATGAACTTCTGCCCACTCACCTAGATCAGTCGTCTTGTGTTTCGATCAGGTAACTCTTCGAGAAGGCTTCTGCTCGAGCCAGCAAAGTGATATCTCTTATACATAGTGCATATAAGGAGTAGGACATAATTACCCACCAAGAAAAAGTTTTCTTCTCGAAACTTAAGGACAAACTTTCAATATCCAGAGCAACGATAGTCCTTATCCCTCACCATCCTCAATCGAAAACACTAGCAATCAAGAAGCACGAAATTATAACTCTCAAGCAATAAATCAAATCCAAAAAAACTTTTGTATGCATCTTTGAGAATATTTATGGACTTATTGTATGGAACACTCAACTCAGCAACGATATCAATGGACAAGGAATCATTATCTAAGAATAACCGTAAAAAGGCGTAAGGCCAGAGGATCGAGTTGCTCTGATACCACTATGTCATGCTTCGATATCCCGCGGTCTCGATCGGTACCGCCGGGCGTGAATTACCGCCCTAGCGCTCCAGCGAGACTGTCGTTTCCCTCGGGACGTGATGTCGTACAAGCCTGGAGATGCTCTCGCACAAGGAAACAACCTAAGTCATCTT
This sequence comes from Iris macrosiphon, assembly GCA_036927795.1. Classification (NCBI taxonomy): domain Eukaryota; kingdom Viridiplantae; phylum Streptophyta; class Magnoliopsida; order Asparagales; family Iridaceae; genus Iris; species Iris macrosiphon. Next base: position 42,754,058 of record JAYESA010000012.1, read on the forward strand.
GGTTATCATCAAACTGATTGAGTTTACAGCGGAGGAGCAGTATTACAAATAATAATCCTTCTGAGTATACGAGGCAAATTCTCAAGGTACGAGGTTCTCTGAATACAATGGTATCATTCTATATATTATGTCCCTTTATACAAAAATAGCTCAAAATAACTCGATATGGCTCAATACATCGATACCATATTTCTGGGTCCTGGGGATGAGGCATGACTATCGATTCTTCGGATGATCCAACACCTGTGAACAAGCAAACTATTGGTGGGTCAGCACTTTGGGAAAAGTACTGGTGAATATAAAACCAACGAACAGAAGTAACACCCTCTAAAACCAAAACTAAGTAAGCATGTGATAAAATATTATATTACGAGATATTTTACTCTTGTTGTTGAAATTGCTGATGTTGTTGCACTGCCATCTAGTGTTGCTGCGTAGCCTTCATTCCATGGAGGATCTCTAGTAATGTCAGGGTGTCAAGTACCGTTGGTACTGCCGGTACTACTGGGGGTACATGGATCTCAGGGGCTAGTTTCTCAACATGTCCAACTTCCGGTTCAACCGTGACAGCTTGTTCAACTACTGGCTCTATTCGAATTTGACTCTGAACATGTGCTACCTCTCATTTTTGCCCAGGGGAACCCTTTCCTGCCATACCGGATGCTCCAACAACTGAAGAAGTCCTAAAGAAAAGGACAAGAAACATCAAGAATGGGACATGAAGGATCAAGAAAATAATTGATTCGATAGTCAAGTGAGGCTTCGAGAAGAACGAATTCAGGATTTCAAAGGCATATGTTTGATTGAGACTCCTATGATCATAACACCCCACAAGTCTGAAACACAGACCTGCATGGGGCACTACTAAAATCTTGTCATGCCCCAATATCGGAATACGAAGACGGACATGGCCAGCTCTCCCGTACAAGGTATATAACGTCGTACAACGGTCATGGCTGTAACTAGACAAGGGGGTACATACTACAAGCAAGTCACATATATTGTCTCAATCAGCCAAGTAAGAACAGTAAACATAAAACATATATGACAAGAAAGTAAGGCATCCCTGTAGAAGCATGAAATACGCTGGGGAATTGTACGCGTATTATACAGTCAAAACCCCCAACATACATGAAGTCTGCATAAAACCAAGCTTTAGAGCCGTGTGGCATAAAATATGGCTTCAAAGCTGTACGCGTAAAACAGAGCATCAGAGCTGTTCGGCGTAAAGTAGAGTTTCAGAGCCGTGTGGCATAAAATATGGCTTCAGAGCTATTCGGCGTAAAGTAGAGCTTCAGAGCTGTCCGCGTAAAGTAGTGCTTCAAGGCTGTTCTGCGTAAAAGGTTGCTTTACCCTCCCGCGTAAAGTTTAAAATACGTTTGTTTTTAATGTAGCGTAAAGTTGTACGAGAAACTCTTCGTATTCCTCGGATGAATTTGTCAGACAAATCAGTGAACATGACTTCTGACAAAAGTACTGCACGATGATCGAGAGACCCAGGTTATCGTTTAGTGACATATTCTTGATACAAGTCATTTTTTACGCATATGCTGCCTATTCTACATGGGCAGAAATGAGTTTTACGCTCAAGATAAAGACAAAATCAGACGCCACGTCAAAAGCTGTTTCCTGCATAGATCTCAAGGCATATCTCTGCATTTAATACACGAGATGGAGGCATATCTCTGCATTTAATACACAAGATTTTGTTCTATTCTTTAGATTTTGTCATGACTGGGAGAGCTAAAACTATGACTAATACGCTCACATCACCATCCTTGCATTTTACGCCAACCAGGCTATTTTTAACTATAGGAGTACGCCGTATGCTATCTCCTCGAAATACGCTAACTCGGCTATATTTGCAAAGGTACGTGATAAGGCTATTTAGCCCAGAATATGCTCAAGACCTCAGTCGTGATGGATAATTAACTGGGAAAGCTAAAACTGTGACTAATACGCTCATATCACCATCCTTGCATTTTATGCTAACCAGGCTATTTTCAACTATAGGAGTACGCTGTATGCTATCTCCTCGAAATACGCCAACTCGGCTATATTTTCAAAGGTACGTGATAAGGCTATTTAGCCCAGAATACGCTCAAAGACCTCAGTCATGATGGATAATTGGCTATTTTATGCTGGTTATCTATTATTCTTGAACCATCCAGTTTTATGCAGAGTTTGGCATTTTATGCCAACAAGACAGTTATTTGACTTTTACGCCAATAAGACAGTTCTTTGGCTTTTACGCCAACAAGATAGCTATTTGGCTTTTACGCTAACAAGACAGTTATTTGGATTTTACGCCAACCATCTTTACACAGGGGCAGTTACCTACGTGGCTTGCATGTCGTGATCTTCGAAAAGCAGTTATACGCGTTACCTCATAATGGGACACGTGTCATACGCAGATTCAGAAGATTATTTGAACGTGGGTAGCAGTTATTATAACCGTAGCGTAAAAGATGCAACTTTCTTCATAGTTTGGCCTTCTACGCCAACTGGACAGTTATTTGACTGATCTCTATAAATAGAGACCCCAGGATCACAGAGAAAAAGGACGATCAAATAATCGATCAAGGAGGGGCACGACAAGCAGGATCAGAGATCAGAGAGAGAGAGAGCAAAGACAAAGAATGTTGGTTGATAACTTTGGCAACGAGAATTCAATCCTACTTGCAACCTTTGAAGCTTCTTCTTCTTCTACAGCACTTCTTCATCATCGTTTGGTCCAAGGAAAAAAGTGATCGACCGCAGATCAGAATTCTATAGTAATTCTTTCCCAGAATCATTTTTATTGTACTTAACATCCTCGTATAGGATTAATTGTACTCTTTTTCTTATTTGTAAGCAAAAAAAAGAAAGGTTTCGTATAAACCACTCCGAAGTTGTTTATCACCACACAAAGATGGCGAATTTGCTGGGGAAAATTTTCTCATCTGACGAGAAAGCAATTGCTCAACACGATGTTGTATCCATCGGATCGAAGAAGAAGACTTTGGTCGTCCAGTTCGACCAATCTGCCTATGAAGACATGCTTTATGCAGGGGGTAGCTCTCATTTCTCCTCTGTCCAGAACAACAGGAAGCTGCTTAAAGTGTGGATGCCTAAGACGTCCTCTACCCTTCCTGCAAGCTCTCACTCTCTGATCAACAAGGTTGTGACAACACAGCCAACATGCCCTGTGCGTGAAAATTTGTCTCTCGTCTGTGACGTGGTAGATAAGACTTCTGGCAATGCCTCAGTGCCAATCCAGAAGCCTCAGACAGGCCCTACGCATAAAAATTTGTCTCCTGTTTGTAACGTGGTAGACGAGACTTCTGGCAATGCCTCAGTGCCAATCCAAAAGTCTCAAACACGCCCTGTGTGCAAAACTTTATCTCCCGTTTGTAACGTGGTAGACAGGACTTCTGGCAATGCCTCAGGGCCAATCCAGAAGTTTCAAATGCGCCCTGCGCGTAAACCTTCGTCTCCCGTCCGTGACGTGGTAGACAAAATTTTCGGCAATGCCTCCGTGCCAATTCAGAAATTTCAAACAAGCACCGTACATAAAATTATATCTCCCGTCTATGATGAGGCAGATGTACCCTTTGATCACATAAGGGAAAACAAGCGGCGAATCTTTCAACCTCTAAGCTTTTAGGCCCACAAGAGAAGAAAGTTTTCACTTTACAGATTATACAGACTTTCCCTGTTCTACGTGAACTTATGCAAATATCCAAATTACGCCAGGATAGGTCTGTCTGTGTAAAGAAGACTCGTTTTACGGGAAGATACGCTCCTCAGACAGATGATGGATCATATGCTACTCATATGGGTGAACTGTTGTATTCCTATGGCAGAGAAAGGGTTATGATTCCTAATCTTCTTCTTCTTGTAATCTCCCTGATTTGCGTGATTTCTTGATCCAAAAATGCAAAGACATAGGATCTCCTAATACGTCTATTACACCTCCTAAAGAATATTGTTGTAATATTCATAAGGTTATAATTAATCGTTGCTGTTCTAAAGCAAAACGGTCAGTTTTTGACCGATTGAACTATTCTTTGTCATTACAGAAAGAAGAACCAGACAACGACATGTCTGGGGGTAGTCTCCCTCGACAAAATAGAGCAGCATCCAAAGCTGGAGTAGAATTCCCTCTGAGTCCGAAGAAGATGCAACTATGACCATCTTCCCTGAGGACCGTACGACTCAGGTATCGGAAGCCCGAAAGCCAAAGAAGAATTTCTCCTTCATTGAGGAAGACATTATGAAATCTTCAATATATTGATGAAGGAAAACAAACTTCGGCTTCCCAATATCAGATACCCTGAAAAGGCTGGCAAGGTCGATGACCCAGAATATTGTCTCTTTCATCGGTACATTCATCACTCCACGAAGGCATGCTATATACTGAAAAGGAAAATCCAGGAGTTGATCGACGCCAAAATTATCACTTTATATTTATAACGAGAGGACGGTCACTGCAAATTGATCTCACTCCAATGTGGCAATTTACCCCCTCAAGAAGTACCGGATAATGAGTTCTTAAAATCTCCCCAGATGAGCAACCTTCAGGTCTATCCCCACTCAGCAAATCACTCCCCAGTAAATTTTTCGGAAATGGGTTCACGTCCAAACTGTTTTTCCCCCAGCTGAGTTTGCCATGTCCAAGTGACTCTGAGCAAACCTCCCAGGTTGTTGCTATCAATCAGTTCACGTCCATATTACCTCTGAACTACATCTCTCCACTTTCTCCAGCAGAGTAAATCTATCACCACAAAAATGGTCATGCCCATATTACCTCTGCCCTATTTTTCTTTATCCCCACTGAGTCATATCTTACCACGTCCACCTTACCTCTGAGTAAGATATTTTTAGAACTTTTCTATGTCCATATTACCTCTTAGTAAAGTTCTTCTCTTCGACTTCCTACTATCACGTTCGCATAACCCCTGATAGTGCTAGTCGTTTCAGCTTATTATCTGTACTTAAGGGACGCCATGGGTAATAAGTCCACAACCCAGATGTACAAATCAACTCTTGGTTCTTTATCCCCAGCAATTGCCTATGTACAATATTTTTTCGATAGTCGAAGATCGAGAATCATATTCTATCATGTTCATATGACCTCTGTATATATATGTTCAACAATTTGGCATCCATAGCAAGTGCCTATGTGCAACATTTTCTTCTTCGTTACAAATTCTTGTAAAGAGCCATCATCCGTATCCAAGTATCCCGGGTACGCAATGGATGATGGATCCTAAAAATCCCCCCCCAGCGGAGCAATCCTTAGGTCTACTCGCACACTCCCGCAATGACTATTCAAACCAATCTCGTTAGACGCTAGTCATGTTCATATTACCTCTGAGCTATCGTCCCATCAATCTCTCCAGCGGAATAATCCTTTGGTCTATCTTCATGTTTGGATAGACCACACTCAACAAATCACTCCTCAATGAATTTTTCGGACATTAGTTCACGTCCATATTACCTCTGAACTGCTGTCATAATATTTCTCTCAGGCTGAGTTTGTCATGTCCATATTACCTCTGAGCAAACCTTCCGAGTTTTGGCTATCGATTATCATGTTAATATTACCTTTGATATCGGTTGTCATCTCAACTTAGCACCCGTACTTAACTCTAAGTACGTCAGTGGTGTTAGTTCTACGAAAACTGCCACGTCCATATTACCTCTGGCAGGGCTTGTCTTAAACTTATTACTTGCACTCTCGTGCACAAGAAGTAATAGGTCCACAAAAAAAAACCCCGGTGGAATGCCGCAATGGAAACGATCAGTTCACGTCCAATTTACCTCTGAACTACGTCTCTCCACTATCCCCACAGAGTCATATTTTACAGCGTCCATATTACCTCTGGCAGGACTTGTCTCAAACCTATTACTTGCACTAACGTGTACAAAAAAGTAATGGGTCCACAAAAAAATCCCCCTAGCGAGATGTATTTACTAGCAACAAAACCTATCGCGTCCATATTTCCTCTGATTGGGCTTGTTTCGAACTTATTATTTGCACTCAACGTGTGCAACAAATAATAGGTCCACCAAGGATCCCCCAGTGGGATGTCCTCAACAAACACGATATTATACTACGTCCATATTACCTCTGGTACGATGTCCAAAGTTCGCATAAACAATCGTAAAGAAATGGAGGACCCTTATATATTTTCAAATGACGCTTACAGATTAGCCAAGCCTAATGGAGATTTGATAATGGCTCCTATCAACGGCAAATTCCTGAAGAAGTACTATACTTGATCTCCTTTGCTTAATGGAGTATGATAAAGATCTCATTTTGGCGATACTACGTACAAAGGTTAGCTGAATCATATTCTATCAGGTTCATATGACCTCTTAATAGATATGCTTAACTAATTTATAAACCTATCATATTCATATTACCTCTGATAGTGTTTTATATACAAATTTAGTTGGATTATATTCTATCAGGTTTATATTACCTCTGAATAGATTTACATTCAGCTAAACCTTACCGAAAGTATATTATGTTCATATTACCTCTGATATCACTTTCATCTTAGCCTATCATTTATATTCTAAAGTGATGGGTCCACAAAGTCAGAAAATATATCTTTATTATCTCTGAGAAATTACAGGAGAAGCAAAAAAGTACATCATTAGGGAGGAGCAGTTAAATCACGGATCTGTTGCGCCAAAGCAGCTATCCTCTCATTCCTGGAGTTTAAAATGTTGGTGCGAGCCTGTTCCAGCCTTGCTTTATCATTGCTCAAGAGAGATAGTTCGGACAGAGAATCAACAAAACTTACATGGATGATACCCACATGTGTCAAGTTCTGTTGAGCTGTATTTACTTGGCCCTCCAATACGTCACGAACTAGCGATGCTTTGAGAAGCCTCTCCCTTATTTTAGCAAGTTTAGCTTCCAATTCTTGAACCCTCACTTCATATCCCTCATATTCGGTACGACACTGAGCTAGCTGAGGAATACTCTCCACCAATATTGCTTGCTCTTTCTCTATCTCTTGTTGATGTTCCTGGATGGATTTGTTTAAAGTTTTTGTCTTCTGAGCAAATTCTACAGTTAGTGTGTCATACTCAGCCTAAACCAAGTTGTTGATTCTGCCTCGGGATAGTTGCAAATATTTGTTAATGGGTTATTCTAAATCATTAACCATTTTCTCTAGCGTATTAGCTCTTTCAGCGTCATTAAAATTTCTAATCTGCGCTATAGTGAGCTTGGAGGACGTTTTCAGAGCATCAAAGCCTAGATTCTTCTCCAGCACCATGGATATCAATTCTTTCAAAGTGAGGTAGAATATTCTAGTGTATTGTTCAAGTAGCATAGCAAAGCTCGAATGGACGCTGGGAGTGGCCGCAATATTGGTAAATCTTCTTTCTGGAATGACTGCAGAGGATATTGCCACAGTCGTTGCTTCAACAGATGGCACAACAAAAGAAGAGACACCAACAACAGTTGAAGTTGCTGGCATGCTCGACGAAGGAGGCACAGTCGAGATGGTGGGTTCATCCACCTCTGATATTATTTGAACTGCTACTGGCGGGATTATGTCTGAGAATGCTGTGGATGAAAGATCAACGGCTTCAAGATATGCTTCTTCGACGGTGGTCACCGCCGTTTCATTAGCTGGATCCGCAACAAAATCAGAGGTTGTTTCAGCTCCGCCCTCCCCAGAAATATCTTTGCCTGAAACTAAGATAAGAGAAAGTTAATATCAATTTGATGTTCAATTTTTCCGAAAAAGGCGTGAAGACAATATTTACCCATGGCCGATGGTATGTATACTGCGTCTACAGCCTGTATAGCTAAATCATTTCTTAATGATGCTAAATAAGCTGTTATACCTGGAGAAGAGGGTACACCAACTGACGTTTGAGGTTCGTCATCCCAGTCATCACCCAGATCTACTCGAGGTTCATCGGGTAGAATCTCGCTTGAAATACTTACAGATGAAGGAGGGGCTAGTCCCATTATTTGTCTTGTAAAAGGTATATGGATTATTAGCGAGCTCGGTCTCGAAGGCGATATAGAAGCATCACCAACAACGGTGGTAGCGGCAGCAGTCGCTGGCAAAGGATCTCCAGCACTTTCAGCTGGGACTGTGGAGGCTCCTTCTTTAAAAGGCAAAGGACCCCTAATCAAAGAATCATCCCTAACAGGAGAAATAATAGGCTCACTCCTGGAAGAGGCCCCCTTGGTGGAAGTCCTTTTAGGACCTTTTATAGTCTGCTTCTTCTTACGAGGGGAAGCCTCTTTCTGACTAGAAGCCTTTCATTTATTGGAAATTATGAGAGGCTCTGCTGGCGGAGCTATTACGCCTCTCGGTAAAATTAACAAATAATCATCTGCACCAGTAGCTTCATCACCTTCATCAGAGGAGACAGATGGTATCTCCTCTCTTCCAGTGGATTTATGGGAGGGCATTCTAAAACTTCCATGTACATCAAAATCACGATGGAAGGTATTGATGGACACATAAAATTATACGTACGAATGAAGAATGCACAACTCCATGGAGAGAGAGGTCGCAGAAACAGCAAAGGTTGCTCCAGTACAACCCATGATGAAATAACGCCATCCTCTAGCACCATCAATAAGTCTACCTTTGAATTTGAAGCTGGTGATGGGATTTCCCACGTGCAACTGATCATACCCAAATTGCCTGGCAAAACGGCTAGGCAGATAAGGCTCCAAGTAGCAGTGGTCCTCACTTCTGTACAGCAGGTGGGAAGGTCTAATGCAGACCAACCGGTAAAAGGCTTCAGGAGAAAGAATAGTCTTCCCCTGACTACATCCTGAAGTTTAGTCCCATGTTGATTGATATGTACGGGGGAGGGGGACAGTGCAGAATAATTTCCAACTATGGGCAAAATTTAGTGCTAGTCGATAGCCTATGATGCTAGTCACATTCCAAAAAAAAATTCTTGTAATTCAACAAGAATTTTTGCCCGAACCACTGGTAGATCCGGGAGACATCACTCTGGTGTTGTGAAGGATTAACCATCTCATCAGATATAAGAATGGCAATTATACTCTGGGATATCCTTCACGCTGTGTAGTATCGGCCAGCAGCCCATCAGTAATAGCCCTCAGGCCAGCTTGTATCCTGCATACCATGGCAGGGAGCAGGCCCAATCTTGCTCCAAATACCAAATGCATTGCAGGCCATAAGGTGTTGCGATGAATGCGATCCGCAGACGCGATGCCAGGCACCACCCATCGACGTAGCCAAATAGACAGGAAGCCAGCTAGTTGAGCTTCTTTTGACAGAGGCTTTCGACAATGCCTCATATAACTGTAGGCTTTGGTTCCTGCAGGATAACCCCCTATCTCTTTATTAAGAACACAATTTGGAGCCCCTGCATCTTCAATAAGATCATCGATTGTGCTGGCATTAAGAATGCTCAGAGGGTTCAAAGGTTTGTCTTTTCTATCTATAACCTTGTCCTGCTTGACATCTCTAGCTTGATGGAAGAAGAGGTAGGATACCCATTTATTAATATGGGCTAAATTAGAAGGCTCTCTGTAGAAGGTGGTACATGTAAGATAGTGGCTCATCAGTTCTTGGTATACAGCCACTACCCGAGGGTTGGTATCCTTCAACTCTCTGTTGGTGGGGACATATTCTTCATAGGGAATGTCTCCCATGGGTAGCTTTGAGATATCTGCCATCTCATGAAGGGTTAGGCCCAACTCACCTATCGGAGTGGCTAAAGTCCCAGTTAGCGAGTTATATCGCTCCATCAAAGATAAGAACAAATTAGGGTTGATAGGTAGCCCAACACTAGTAGCACTCACAGCCTCAAATAAGTTAATACTTTTTAGCTCCATCTGAAAGTGCTTCAGGGCCCATGCAGTTAAACTGGCCCATCGAAGATTCTGGGGGTTAAGCCATCCACTGGTGCGAGGGTTAACCCTGGGATATACTCCTTCCTGCCCCATGAATTTATTGCAGAAAGTTGCCATTTAAAATGGCTGGATCAAGGAAGAGTCTTCACTCGGGACGTTGCCCGGTAGTAATCCTTTGAAGGGCATAACAGGGCCGGAGGGACTGCTTACAAAGGATCCTTGGTTTAATTCTTTCTTATAAAAGATCTTCCCTGGCTGCCCATAAAGATCAGGAGTCAGAGCCATGCCATCATTTTGGAATGTGTGGCATGGAAGAATGCAGATATAGGGTAATCTCTGGACATCTTTGGCAGGAACATGACCATGCCCTCAGCAAAAAATACCCAATCTTCCTTCTTGGGCTTTGTTTGGGATTGCTTATCAATAACATCCCCAAATAAGAAAGCTGATTTCTTATACTCAGTTCTGTCGATGTACGTCAAGGGTTCTCCACTGATCATACTCAGCAACATTCTTTCTCCGTGGGCCGAGATCAGAGTTCCCCTTTCTTGAGGATACTCGTTTTCAGAGATGGGGAAAGTCACATAGGACAAGTCCTCTAAGTAGTTGGAATTCAGTATTCCAGCAGCACAGCCCATCACTTCAGCTAGAGGGGGGATCTGTAGGTCCACTGCAAAAAAGTAAGAGAATAAGTCAGTTTTATGCTGGAATTTACTTTCAGCGCATAAAACGTAAGGTGCTATACTCTTGCAGTATACGCCAAAACTTGACAGTCTGAGTTTTTACGCCAGACTGCAAAAATCTGGATTTTACACTGGAATTTACTTCCAGTACGTAAAACTCAAGGTTTGCAGTATACTCCAAAACCTAACAGTCTGAGTTTTTATGCCAGACTACAAAAATTTGAGTTTTACGCTGGAATTTACTTCCAGTGCGTAAAACGCAAGGTTTGTAGTATACGCCAAAATTTGACAGTCTGAGTTTTTATGCCAGACTGCAAAAATATGGAGTTTTATGTTGACACATTAAGAATGTGGGCATATTTGCGCATATAGGTACAACGTGTATGGTGGATTTTTATTTCTCTCAAAGTTTTACCTGTGATGCCCGGTGCACAGCTAGACGGCAGAGCACTTCGTTCAGAACGAGGCTCGCTTGGCCTAGTAGAAGTTGCTCATGCTTGAGCAGTGAAGCGAGATGATAAAGCGGCTTTCTTTCCCTTAGCGACGGAGGTCTGTTTTGGTGCCATGGCGAATCTGAGGTTTTTTCAGAAAGAGACAAAGAGTTTTCAGAAAGAGACGAAGGATTTTACAGAGAAAGATGAAGGGTTTTTCTCTCTCATGACCTAGGCCTATTTATAGAGTTCAAGTGACTCTCCGAATCCTTAACCAAATCTGATTTTTAATAGTCGGTTATGATTTGGGACCACGTCAGCCGATCATTTGAAAAGAAAGACAGATAGTCAAGCTACATAACGGATTCCTAATTTTACACTCAGATTTTTACGTGCAGGGCAAGGATCTATGATTTTATGCTCAAAAGCTACAAATCTACGATTTTACGCTCAGAATCTATAGATCTACGATTTTATGCTCAGAAGCTTTTACGCTCAGAAGATGCAGATCTACGATTTTATACTCAGAAGCTACAGATCTACGATTTTACGCTCAGAAGCTATAGATCTACGATTTTATGCTCAAAAGCTATAGATCTACGATTTTACGCTCAGAAACTATGGATCCATGATTTTACGCTCAAATGCTACAGATCTATGATTTTACGTGCATCTTAAATTATGCGAAACAGATCAGTCAGTAGAATATGTGTATATATTGATAATCTGGGTTTTACGCTTGAAGAAGTCGGTTACAAGAGTTTACGCAGGAAATGCTCTTCTTATCAGCGTCTTCTCTTCTTTTTCATTCGAGAAGACTTCATCAGACGAAAGGGCCAAGGAGTTCCCTGAAAGTGTCTGTCTTCACTGGAAGAGGACTTTTCTTCTTTGGCCATTGATAGTTTATTCGAAGTTTAACTAGAATCTAGTTCAGGGATGGCCTGTTTGGCGGACATTTCTTCCCCTGTCTCGAGAATCTTTCGAGAAGTCATTTTCGAAGATGATGTTCTGAACAGATCTTCTTCACATTTTAAAGGAGAAAGAACAGTTCAGAATTTTATGTGACTCCTCGTCAAAAATAGCATGACAATTGGATCTTCAAGATAATTTAATGCTAAAGAGCTTTTTACGCATCTTCCTTTACGCATAAAAGTTGGAACGTGACTGGATACATATTTATCAGAGTCTGCGTAAAAATTACTCAAGCATGTTGAAGCTGCATATTATCAGACTTCCTTACAGCAATATGGCAAATCAATAGTGCTTAAAAGAAGACAAGTTTATTAATCATGATTACATATGATGGAAATCCACTTTTTACAAAGAATTTTTTATTAATATTTAAGATCACGATTACATATGATGGGAGTCTACTACGCTAGGTTCTCGTCTAATGGAGATCTTCATTTCTTCTTCTACAACACTTCTTCGGCCGGGTGCCAAGAAAATGGTGAATGGAGGGAGAATACAAAACCGGGCCTGTTTAAATTATTCAACCCACCTCCCATACGTCATTGGCGGCCATGCTTCGAATTATGATTGGGATTCAGACCCAACGCAATACTGGAAGACACGGCCAAGCTGCCCATCAGGGTCCAGCTTCATAATAGGAGAAAATACAACTAGCAAGCTGTGCGGTCTAATGCGACCCTTCCTCTCTCTTTGAAGAATTGCCATATAAAATATCCTTCCATGGTCCATCGTTGCAGAGAATATTTACTCGAAGACGTCTCTTTTTTCGGCTACTTACATGCTGGAAGAGCATAATCTTCTTCTTTCTCAGTTCAGTCCAATGAATCTCAGCAGCCATCTTTGTAGTGAAGGGAGTATAGAAAAATAAGTTCATTTGCTTGCCCTTATATAGGCAGAAGAGAACATACAAATCCCAACAACTTCTTAAATATCGTCAAAAAATCAGCCTCGAAGAACGAGTCAAAGTTGACCATTTCATGCTTCATTTAAAGTATTTCAAATTACGAGGAATTTGAAAACTTTGAAGGGGGTCTTGTAGAAGCATGAAATACGCTGGGGAATTATACGCGTATTATACAGTCAAAATCCCAAACATACATGAAGTCCACATAAAACAGAGCTTTAGAACCGTGTGGCATAAAATATGGCTTCAAAGCTGTACGCGTAAAACAGAGCATCAGAGCTGTTCGGCGTAAAGTAGAGTTTCAGAACCGTATGGCGTAAAATATGGCTTTAGAGCTGTTCGGCGTAAAGTAGAGCTTCAGAGCTGTCCGCATAAAGTAGTGCTTCAAGGCTGTTCTGCATAAAAGGTTGCTTTACCCTCCCGCATAAAGTTTAAAATACGTTTGTTTTTAATGCAGCGTAAAGTTGTACGAGGAACTCTTCGTATTCCTCGGATGAATTTGTCAGACAAATCAGTGAACCTGACTTCTGACAAAAGTATTGCACGATGATCGAGAGAACGACTGTGATGATGATTTTGCACAGAGACCTAGGTTGTCGTTTAGTGACATATTCTTGATACAAGTCATATTTTACGCATACGCTACCTATTTTACATGGGCAGAAATGAGTTTTACGCTCAAGATAAAGACAAAATCAAACGCCACGTCAAAAGCTGTTTCTTGCACAAAGCTCAAGGCATATATCTGTATTTAATACACGAGATGGAGGCATATCTCTGCATTTAATGTACGAGATTTTGTTCTATTCTTTAGATTTTGTCATGACTGTGAGAGCTAAAACTGTGACTAATACGCTCACATCACCATCCTTGCATTTTATGCCAACCAGGCTATTTTTAACTATAGGAGTATGTCGTATGCTATCTCCTCGAAATATGCCAACTCGGCTATATTTGTAAAGGTACGTGATAAGGCTATTTAGCCCAGAATACGCTCAAGACCTCAGTCGTGATGGATAATTGACTGGGAAAGCTAAAACTGTGACTAATACGCTCACATCACCATCCTTACATTTTATGCCAACCAGGTTATTTTCAACTATAGGAGTACGCCGTATGCTATCTCCTCGAAATACGCCAACTCGGATATATTTGTAAAGGTATGTGATAAGGCTATTTAGCCCAGAATACGCTCAAAGACCTCAGTCGTGATGGATAATTGGCTATTTTACGCTGGTTATCTATTATTCATGAACCAACCAGTTTTACGCAGAGTTTGGCCTTTTACGCCAACAAGACAGTTATTTGGCTTTTACGCCAACAAGATAGCTCTTTGGCTTTTACGCCAACAAGACAACTATTTGGCTTTTATGCCAACAAGACAGTTATTTGGCTTTTACGCCAACCATCTTTACACAGGGGCAGTTACCTACGTGGCTTGCATGCCGTGATCTTCGGAAAGCAGTTATATGTGTTACCTCATAATGGAACATGTGTCATACGCAGATTCAGAAGATTATTTGAACGTGGGTAGCAGTTATTATAACCGCAGCATAAAAGATACAACTTTCTTCACAGTTTGGCCTTCTACGCCAACTGGACAGTTATTTGACTGATCTCTATAAATATAGACCCTAGGATCACAGAGAAAAAGGACGATCAAATAATCGATCAAGGAGGGGCACGACAAGCAGGATCAGAGATCAGAGAGAGAGAGCAAAGACAGAGAGTGTTGGTTGACAACTTTGGCAACGAGAATTTGATCCCACTTGCAACCTTTGAAGCTTCTTCTTCTTCTACAGCACTTCTTCATCATTGTGTGGTCCAAAAAACAAAGTGATCGACTGCAGATCAGACTTCTATAGCAATTCTTCTCCAGATTTTTTTTATTGTACTTAACATCCTCGTATATGATTAATTGTACTCTTTTTCTTGTTTGTAAGCAAAAAAAAGAAAGGTTTCGTATAAACCTCTCCCAATTTGTTTATCACCAATCCCAAACGCTCTGCCACATTATTATGAAAACCAGCTGTGCAAATATAAGAAAGCTGGCAGAGTATCAAAAGTACATGATCATAGTCAGCTGCAGTCTGATTAATTATAATCAATATGAAAACTAAATGTCAAGATTCATGGCTAACAAGTGACGGTGGCTAAACGCCCAAATTAATTAAAGTGTGCAATAATGAGAAGGGAAGAAGAGACCCACTTATTTTCCTCAGTGGCCACCCGTCTGGTGCGCACCATGGTTCAGGGGGAAGTATGCTTGATCCTCGGGTGCTGGCTCTAAACCTTGCCATACAAAACCACTGGGGTTAGACACCAAATAACAAGTACCACAAAGGAAGCATGAATAAAGAAATAAAACCAGGTTAAGAAATAGATATATATATAGTTCTGTCTCGTAGTTTCGGTTTATAGCCTATCGTAACATAATAATCTGACCCTACAATCAAACAAGGACAAGGTTTAGACTATCTCACCATGATAGACCATGTCCCTAGACTATTTGACAGCTGATACAATAAATAAACAAGCTCAGTTATATAATCGACCAATCACTTGTACGGCTTACTAGATGGAGTCTGGGTTATCCCAGAGGTATTATACATATAATAGAAATCCTCAGATCGAACCATGTTCTAGCAAGGTCTAGCTGAGTCAAGAATTTTCACATAACACATAGTATTATGCACCGGTCCCTCGTAAGGCCACCGTGCTAAGATCGCATAGAACACATCGTATAATATAATAGTCAGATATTGTCATCCACTAATGCAGATTTAAAACAATATCTATTGGGGCCAGCCTTCCGTCCCCATATAATAATTGAGGGTGGCTAGTTAACACGATCTCGGTATTTCGTCTCTCCTGATGCTCTACATGTTTTAGTTGCTTAGTTAACCCTACGGTTAGCTGGAATCACATAGAGTGGTCACATATTACTTTCCTTACATGTCGTACCGTAGTACAGGCACGCTAGATACGAATCCACTTTGTCACTTTGCAGTTCAACTTGGATTCACCCTAACGTGATGCAACCGTCAAACTAATCCTAGCCATGCTTGGTTATTGACCAACTATCATGTCCATGTTGGAGAAATTTATTATATCATATGTCGCTTAGCATGTAGACACACCTCGGTGTGAAACATGTAGCATAATCACGTAGAAACACTTAGCACATAGGAACACATAGCACGTAGTAAATGTATCAACATGAATGCCAATAGTCGAGTCAAGTTACTATCCTTAAGACCATACCTAACCTCTTGGTATGGCCATTGATCGGCTCACGTCTATGTCACCTCTGAGCGATCGTCCTCACATCCTCCTTCGAGAGTCTGCCATGTCCAAGTGACATATGAGCAAATATTTTTCTACGACTATCATCAGTCGTCAACTCAACTTATCACCAGTTGTTAACTCAACTTATCACCTTACCTTAAACTTAAGTGTGCCAACGGTGTTAAGTCCACCAAACTTGCCACGACCATACCACCTCTGGCAAGGCCTATTTCAAACTTATTACTTGCACCCTCGTGCGTAAGAAGTAATAAAGTCTACCGGAGATTCCCCAGCGGGATATCTTTAAAAAGCCACGGTATTATATTATGTTCATATTTACCTCTAGTACGATACCTATAGCTAATACAAATGTATAGCAAAACAGATAAGATAACTTTTATTCTTCTTCGCAAAGAGAGATTAAAAGCAAAACTATATTTCAGGGGATTATCAAGATCCCAAGCCCGAGGGCAAAATGAAGGTACAAAAAAGAAAAAGAAAAATACTGGTGCTATGAGTCGGAGCATAACTCTGCTATCCACTAACAGAGATAAGAAATATGGTCATCCATGCACCTCCGAGCCCGATGCTCAACTTCTTGGGTCATAACCTCCGGATCCTCGTAGCAAGCATAGGACTCGAGTCTATCCTCTAGCTGTTGCACCAGAACCTCAATGCTAAACATGTTCTGTGATGTTTGGCCCGCCTCAGTATGGATGGCCTCCTCTTCCTGCTGGGCCTCCTGTAGCCTATTTACCGTCACATAAATCTCAATCTGGGCTATCAAATCTGCTCGGTCAAGTCCTTTTGCTGAGAAAGATACTTCTCTCTGAGATATCCGAGCCGATTATGTCTCTCCCATAAAATTCAGAGATCACATAGCAGGCACTCCATGAACGAAGCAAAAAAGGCCTTCTCTGTCCCTACCTTCTTCGAGAACTCGTTATATTCATGGGTGATCAATATTTCCATATTCGCCTGCTGATACTGGTACAGCTCGGTCAGGCATCTCTCTACCTCCTGTATTTTATGGCCCAGAAGGTTGGCCATCTACTCAAAGCCAGGGATACCCCTCAGAAAATCTACCTAGACCTCAGTAAAGTGCCTTGCCCAGGCAAAATATTTGTTACGCTCCAACACACCCTCGATTCCCTTCTTCTATAACATATGGAAGCTCCGGATAGAATGTTTAATGGTCTACTCAATCTCTTCCAGTGTAGCCGGAGTCAAGGGCGGCGGGATTGAAGCAGAGGCCACATACACAGCAGGCGGCACAACGATGCTCAAAAACCTCGAAGGTGAAACAACAGTAGAAGATCAACCAGCAGTCTTGTCTGCGAGACAATCTTTTATGGACGCCCGAAGAGCCTGGATACTCGGTAGCTGAGCCGTAGAGGCCAGAGTATTACCAAGACTGGGAACAGAAGTAGCGGGGTGCCTGGCCACATCGGCTCCCTTCAGTACGCCATCCCTAGATTGCGTCACGACGGCTTCAGAGGAGACACAACAGCCTCAAGAGGGGAAATAACCTCATCACGACGATTCACCACCCCACTATCCAGATAAGCTTCAGTAACGTAGTCCCTGGCAGCAATAGCTGGAGGAACAACCGCTGTACCAGAAGAACCCGTAACGTCTGTTGGGTCCTGGACAGATCGTGCAAGGTGTCCTCCGCCTCCAGAAGAGCGAAAAAGAGATCCAGACCTCCTCCGATCAATCCCACCACCTTGTTCTTCTTTGACATCTTCCTCGATGTCCACATCCATAGTCTGCGAGAAAAAGATAGGGTCTACATAACCAGAGCAACTGGTAATCAGTTTTACTCGAAGAATCGAGAGTTGAAGACAGAAAATCTGACCTTCTGTCAAGTTATAAAATGATGTACCAAAAGAAGGCGGTGTAGGTTGTGACTTTTCCAGCGATGTCATGGCCGTTCCCATGGCTTCTATGTTGTCCACAGATATGTGCTTCAAAGGAGTATAAGGCTTCTCTGCCAAAACCGCATCCAAGTCTCTGGCCCCCAAAGCCTCAGGTGCTGGTTCTGAGACACCTACATAGAACTTCGGGGGAGATCCCTCTTTCGATTTGGCGTAGAAATCTACCTAAGCGATGGCCCACCGGGGATGACCCCTTTTCTCCCATGTCTTCATATGTCCTAACAGACTATAAGAGAGATAGTTATAAAGAGGACCAGGAAGAATCAAACTAAGAGAATTTACAGATACCGCCACAACATCTAAATAGGGTCCTACTTTAGGAACCACTAGTGCAAGGAGTCCTTCCTCTCCGCTTGCGGTCCCCTCCACAGGGGCTTGGTCTTCGCCTTTGGTCCCATCTCTGGGACCACATCAGTCCTAGCCTTCTTGGAGTAGTGAGCATGCTGGTTCCTAGCCTTCATTTTGTACTTCATAATCGGAGGATCATTAGAAGGAGATATCGTCTCCCCTTCGCTGGTTAATGTGTCCAACTCCACAAGCAGGGGCCTAGCAACCCCCTTACCCTTCTTGGGCATTCTGTGGCCCTTTGCCTTAGGAGGCATCAACAGGGTGCCCTCGATATAACTTCTCTTTGGGTCAAAGTTAGGCGGCGGGATGTTGGTCGTATAATAATACTTGGCCGACGTATACAATATTCTTGGCACAACCCCAGCTATTGGCAATTAAAACTAAATTTTGGTGTCGATTGTATTATAATAACTCCAAGCCCTGTCCCCATCAAGCAAGCTGCTATTGAATCCGAGGGAAAACTCGGGTGGCCTAATAAAATCTGAGCATATCCAAATTGACGGGTGAACCGGCTGGGCAAGTAGGGATCCACGAAAATAAAAGCCTTATTCTTGTATATTAGGTAGGAGGTAAGGATGGCTTGGAGCCAGTGAAAGAGCCTGCCAGACATACTTTAAGGCCCGTCATCATAGTGAACAACGTTTCATTCGTCGTCGGTAAACTCTGGCTCGGACGTAAAAAAGGTCCAGCCATTCATGAAGGCGAGCTCCCTCCTACTAGCAGGGACGGTATCGTATCTCCACTTCATCAGCATACTCACGGATCACGGCATCAGCAGCTACCATGTCGTCGTCAGTCCCGGGGCTTATCAAAGACCCATGATGCAAGAGCAGACACCCTATTAAGTAATGGTAATGAAACTCAATTTGGTTGAAGTGACCTCTACCAGGATGATCCTCGAACTTTGCAGCAAAGGTACGGAGGTCGCGATGGATGCAGAACACCATAGCAGGTAGGAGGGCCGGCTTGTAGTCGAAGGCCAACTTTACAGCCGGTAAAATAAGGGTGTGACTGATCCGCTTTATCGTGCCAGACGCGCCCGGGACTATGCAATTGTGCAACCAGAGCATCAGATATCCCGCCAATATGGCCTTCGAGGAAAACTTGTTGGTATCCATATAAAATTAACTGAGGTCCTCCTCGAGGCCACTCAACTCGTCAACGGATTCATCCTCCTCCTCCGAGGAACATCCAGCTTCCTCACCCTCAGGGGCCAGTTCTCTCTACTCCCGAATGGAATTAGCTACTTCCTGCTTGGACCATGGTGCCCAAACATGAACCTTATTGGGCTCCTTCTACTCCGAAAAGAGGTAGCGAGTCCAAGTTGTGATGTGGGGAGAAGACCCCTCAGTAGATTTCTTTCCCTTTTTCGAAGATCTCTGATAAATGCCATGGTGGCATAGCAGCTCCTGGTATACCGCCAGGATCTTGGTGTTCTCTGCTTCTAACTCCCCGAGCTTTTTATTACTCGGGGTATACTCTTCGTAGGGCTCGTCGCCCCAAGGAAGCTTTGAGACGGCATACATCTCATGCAAAGCCAGGCCTATCTCGCCTCCAAGTGTAAAAAAGATTCCTGTACAAAGATTGTACAGCTCCATCAGGACAACAAATAGGGGACAGTTCATCTCCAAACCGTAGCAGGTGCCCCTCACAGCGAAAAACAAGTCTGCAACCCTAAGCTCCCTCTCAAACTTCTTCAGAATCTACTAGGTAAGATGGCACCAAGAAATATTATAATGAGCCCATCTGAGAGTTCGCAGCTGCCCAGGGGGGTAAGTTCCCTTCTTGGTGACCCGATAAAGGAAGGTGTCTGCCGTGTATATGTGAGGTTTTGCCCCAGTTCACTTCCAACAAGACCAGGCTTCAATCCCAGTAGGGAGTTAGAGGGTGATTCCTTCGTGCTATAAAACTCTCCCTTGTTCTTTCTGGTACCACACCAAATATTGCCGATGAGTGCTCATTATGGTTCAGGGGTCAGGTTCTAGTCCATTCGTCGTTGACCCATCATCACCTTCAAGTATAATAAAGAGAAGTGGCGTTCAAAGAAGGGAAATGATATCTCCATCTTGGGGAATATAAATGACCAGTTCTCTCTGGTCACGCCCATGCCAGACTGAGAAGACTCCAATGCATCGCCAAACAAGAAGTACGGCTTCTTAAAAGTGTCACTTCCATCCCCGACACGGATCTCCCCTGACTTTATCTGGCTCAATAGGAATGAATGACTCTGCTTGTCAATCTTCTGTTGTCGCCCAGGCGAAAGATCGTTATCAATCTGATTCTGGACAATCGCAGTCAGGTCCCTCAGGATTATGTTTAATGGTAGCATGTGCTGTCCAAGGACCAGCTAGCCAGAGGGTGTTGTAGGCAATGTCACTTCAAACAAAGGAGTACGGTCAGATCATCAAAATTATCATATGCGGCCTAGGTACATATATTGCCGAACAGACCATGAGGTTGCAGTATACATGCAGCATATTTACCCATGCGGCCGAATAAACTATGCAGCATGATGGATCATGCGGCTTGGTCGGTTATGCGGCAGAGGTAGTCATGCAGCTGAATAAACTATGTGGCATGATGGGTCATACGGCTTGGTCTGTTATGCGGCAGAGGTTGTCATGCAGCCGAGTTCCCATATGGCCGAGCTACCCATGCGGTAGTGAGAGGCTGGCGCATAGACGAATCCATGCGTCCAATGGTGCAAAAGTGTCTCTGTGTTCAGGACTTCACTTCATCTTCCCCGACAACCTACCTTTGACAGGTTGATGAACGTCGGCGGGGAACGACGGAAGGTCCGCCATGGCGGCACGACCCTTCCCTTTGCTGGCCTTGGCCTTACCCTTGCCCTTGGCAGCGGCGGCGGCTGAGGGAACGACTTTGGGAGCCATGACAAAAAGCAGTAAAAAGAAGAGGATGAGAGAAGGAAAGGAATTTTTGTCTCCTACCTGACCCCATATATATAGATAGAAGCATGCGGTTGAAGATGACGCGGCGGGTGTTTAGATCCTAAGTCGTCTCGATCCCCGTAACAGCCATGAATGTCGATGACTCCTCGGATATTGGGCCACTTTATACCCTGATGGCACAGAACCCCAAGAGATCTTATAAACACCCTAATTTTTAAAATTTAATTTAAAATTTTTATTAATTATTATTGTAGAAATTTTTATTATTTTTAGCTAATTATAATAAATATTCTTCATGGATTTATATTTTTGTGTATTAAATTAATTATTTAAAATAGTGCAAAAATTATATTTTTGAATGTATAACTAATAATAGAATATTGTGTAATTTTTTTTAGAATTTATTGGGCTCCAAAACTATTTTTTAAATGACCATATATGCATTCTTATAACTAAACCAACCCAAACCAACCCAAAACGAACCAAACCAACTAGGACCGGATCCTAACCCATACTCGAACCCGAGACCTACCAACCCGGCTATCCAAAACCTATTTCCCCCTTTACAGTAACTCTCCAACCCCAAAACTGACCGCAGTCGAACCCTCTCCCCTTCCTCTTCCAAAATCGACCAAAACCCTCCTTCTTCGTCTCCTTGTAACTGCCCACCCTCACTCCTATAATACCTTCAGCCTAGCCGAACCTCACCACCAACAATCCTTCTCTCATTTTCGACCATCGTCGCCGTCGTCAGACGCCGGACCGCCCGTGCCACCGCTGCGAAGACAGGCCGCCCAACATCCCAAGCACAGCAATAACGGGGTACTCTACTTCCCACCCTCGTATCTCTCAGCACATTAATCCAAATATCGATCCGTCGAATCCTATATGAATACTATATGACCCACTTGAACCACGTATAATTAGTTCGGCCTATCGTGTCTAGTGTCATCCATAATTAGCGACATAAAACAGAAAAATGACCCAATTTGTAGTTCAAAAAACTGTCCCAAACACCCATGTTCATGGCTATTTTTCTTCTAACCTAGTTAATATTTATAAATTTAACTTAAACAGTAAATTATACAACATAAATAAGTTTTAATCTCTTTAATTAGTTTATTTTAATTCATTATATACTGTAATTTATTCGCTATTAAATTTGGCAAAATTTTGGTTTTCTAAACTCAAATTTTCCTGAAACGAGATGCGTCCCACTAAACGAGACGACTTTGTTGTGTGCAAATTATACCAAAAGGCGTGTATCATCAAAACAAACGTGTAAGATTTTATGGAAGTTGATTTGGATGTGCGTGCACATCGAAATCAACGCGTATTCGTCGAAATGTCCCGTATCGGTCTGTTTTGACACTCCTCATAATTTTGTGTGTCCTTGTCGTTTTGCAACAAAACTTACGCCATCGAATTTGTAGCGCTACGCTGGTCCTGTGACCCAAGTTTGGTTCAATTATGAGAACGTTGACGAGATATCGTTTCGTGGGCCCTACGATTCTACTTGACGGGCGATTTTGTGATCGGCTCATCGGAATCCAGTTTTGGATGGTCTGTTGGGTTTGTATCATTGTTCTGGACTCATAGAAACTAAGTTTAATGAATTTGGAGAACTTTGTCTCTGGTATATTTTTTGGTGCGAAGTGGGCTACATGTTTCACGATCTGTACCCAGATATTCGGGCACGAGTACGTGGTTACGCCCAGCCTATTTCGCAAAATCGGCGGTAGAACGCTGTCAGGGTCATTTCTAACTATCTAACATCTCAACAATATAACATGGTACCTGTCAATCATCTCAACTCCAAACGGAGGAGCAATATGGTATCTCACAAGTATATCTAATCTCAATCACAAAAAAAAAAAAAAAAGAATAATGAACGAATGGAATAGCGAAGGAAAGAAAGATACAATCCACAATATGAAATAATAGTACATCTGTAAAACTCAACAAAGAATAGTCTAATACAAGAATCACTACACATAAACTAAACCTCCTCAGTTACTGGTACTATGTCCTCTTGGTCTAGGGAGTATCCTCTAAAGTCTCACCCTCCTGTGGGCCATAATACGTGGGACATAGCTCCTCTAGCCAATCATCTGAAAAATATATCCAGTCAGGATTGGAGTGAAGTACATACCTCTGAAAGCAGTTTTAAATACATAATCGAGCATATATAACAAGCAATAGAAAAATGATACAAGATGCACAAGTAGTAAGAATATACAATACAGGGAGAACATGCAATAAGCACAATAAGAACTGGAAAGTAAATACGAGAAATAACTGCAAGTAGTAAACAAGAATACTATCTATGTGATTTAGAGTATAAGGTCATTATGTGATCAGCTTAGGTTGCACATGAGGTATAAGGTAACTCCATTATACGTGAGGGGTATAATCGACATGTACATGAGATCAATAAGGCTTTGATCACATAACCAACTCCTACTCCCCCTCCCCAACCAATACTCATAGATCCAATCACGACATGTTACGTACATGATCATAATATAGTCACACTAGCACACGAGAAATAGTGGATGCACAAGAAGCACATGAAAGTCAATACCCGATGCACACGATGAATACATGTGACTGGGTACCCGTTGAACACGGTAGGGGATAACACCTCCTGACAGGATCCATATATCACCAGTCCGTGAAATTACTGTGTCGGGAATCAATGTATACAATTTTAGAACATGCATATATACAATATTATGAATTGAAAACAATCAGAGAAATGTACTCGCCTAAAGTCCTGAGCAAAGTGTGTCTCTCGATGCTTAAGCTGGTATCTCACAACCTATATATGGTATATTGTATCAATACAAGGTTCTAAAATAAAAATAAGTAAAATTGATGCAATTCTAGGTCGATATGCCATTTCTAAGTCAAACCAATGAATTCTAGGTTGCAAGAGTCTAATGCTAAGTCACTAAGTCGATATACTAAGAAACTATGCTATACTAGCTAAACTAACACACAACAATACTTCAAGGAGCCGTATCCTAAGATACGCAAGTTTTCTACTATGAATATAGGTTTTTATATATATACATAAATCACATATAATAATAATATATCAAAATAATATAATATGGATACCTTGTCCTTGCACCAACGCGTATCATAACTACCTCGATATCCAACTTACTACCTTGGGTATCAACCCAATACCTTGGTGATACCTTGGTATTCTAAGGCAACTCAACTAATACCTATAACTAGTACATATAATATAACTCACTACTAACATACCCTTTATGTACTAACAATACCACTATACTATAGTATACATATATAGTCTAACTGCTACTAACAACCAATACAAGTATACATATATTTATTTAGTTAACTATTACACTAATAAGGTATATATACACTAACATAATTATAGATATATAGGTACTTGCTACTATTAGCTAACTTAATAGTTTAAATCATAACTAAACTAATACTCAATACTTACCTTGCTAACTATCTAACTCTATAACTACCAACCCAAAGTCAAGCTAACTAATACCTTGCCTCGACTGAACTGCTATTACCGGTATTGAAAGATATAGTAAGGGCCTGCTGATACTAAAAGTTTCATGTTGAATGTTTTTGAAGCTGTTGCCAAATGTTGAACCGGACTTGTTATTGTCTTTAGTTACTGGACTGCTCTGCACTTGCCTTTGCTGAGACTGCTGCTAGTGCAAACTGTTGAAGCCTAGTTTGCAACTGATGTAGACTACTCCCTGAGCTGTGCATGAGCTGATCATTGTAGCTGCACCTGCAAACTGCTCTGCAGTGATCCCTGTTGGTGCACACTGATGCATCTCTTCCAAGTTTATCCTCTGTTGTAGCTGTTGTTCTCTCGTGAAGCTCCTGCAATAGCTCTCCTCATCAGTCTCTACAGCAGCTGTTGTTCTCTCGTAAAATTCATGCAGCAGCTGCTCTCTTCATATAATTGTGCACTGCACAGTGAACTTGTTTCAGTCACTGATCTCTTGTTGGTCAACCCCCCCTTACTGAATAACATAGCACGAGCAACTGCTACTGCATTGCCTGCAGTAGCAGCAAGGCCTACCTGGCTGTGCACAGTACCTGTGTCGAGCCCTTCACCATACACAAGGTAATAAGCACAACAACTAACAATACATCCCCTAACAATATGCATCACTAAGTAGATATATACACACATAGAGATATACATATATCACTATATCACTATATACTCCTATAATGTATATAAACATAGACCACTTATACTCAAAACCCAAGTACACATAATACATATAACCATATAAGCCAACACACACACACACACACACACACACACACACACATACATATATATATATATAAATATATATATATATAATATATATATATATATATATATATATATATATATATATATATAGTCACACACATATACACAAATCGTAAGTGCACATATATACACCAACATATATACATATAAACATATACACATAGCTCTATATATCTAGATACTCTCTCCTATATACATACATAGACATACGTATATATATAAACCCAAATCCTTCTTATATACCTTATATACTACATATATAGTATATACATATATAATTACATATGCACATATAGTAAAATATGTCAAACAACAAACACATGGAGCACATCGCACCCGTATCACACTTCCTCTATGATACGCTTGCGATACGGCTCCAACACACAACCAAACGTATTCTGGAGGACACGTACAAGTCTAATACATAAATTATGAATAATACGTATAGTAATTAGAGTGTCTACGTGTCCGTGTCACAATAGAATATGCACAAGGCCCCATGTCGGAGAAAAACTCCCAAAATCAACCCGTTTCGTCAAATTGACGAGATACGGCCTATTCGTATCCAATTGTGGATGCGACACTAGTCACAAATACACAATCAAGTGTTAATTAGTTCTATTAGATCAATTGACAAGCACTACATGTGCCAATCTCGGAATTTCCCCAAAATTGGCACCAAAATGGTCATAACTTCCACCGTAGGTCTCCAATTGACCCAAAACCAAGTCCTATGGGTAGCCTATGCATGTGGGTTAGTTTCTCATGATAAAATCTCAGATCTAGAGACTATTAGAAGGAAGAAAAACTGAATTGTACCTATTAGGAGATGGATTTCTAATGAAAAGTTTCTAATTGACAAGTAGCTCATCTCCTTGTAGATCTTGGCCTCCTCCTCCTTGCTCCTTGCTTTCTTCTTATAGATCCTTGGTATAGCAACCTCAATGATGAAATTAAAAGGGAATTGGTGAAGAATTGGTGGAGTTTTTATGAGAGAATGGAGAAAGTTTGGAGAGGGAAATTGTAGATCTAGAATTGGAATTTAGAATGAAATGAATGATTTTCTCTCTCCTTAAGGAGGGGGCCGGCCTATATAAACTCTTCATACAAAGTAAAAAGTCACAAATACCCCTTGGGGCCTTTCATGAAGAATTTAATTAGGGAGGGTAGGTTCTAGTCTAATGGTTTCTCTAATTAATTAAGCCTCCAAATCCATGGGCTTAATTCATGGGCTCAAATTAGATTAGTCTAAAAGTTTGGTTCATGCTTTCTAAATAAATGGTTAAGTCCACTACACAAGTCCAAATATATCTACACTAGCAACAAATAATAATACAATAAATAAATAAAATATGCCATGCACATATATTAATTATAATAAATCCTAAAATAATTAATACGCATTGACAATTACCAAACTATCCTTGGATGAAAATGTGAGGTTGACAAACCTACCCACCTTAGAAATTTTTTTTCTCGA
This sequence comes from Iris macrosiphon, assembly GCA_036927795.1. Lineage (NCBI taxonomy): Eukaryota > Viridiplantae > Streptophyta > Magnoliopsida > Asparagales > Iridaceae > Iris > Iris macrosiphon. The sequence goes on from JAYESA010000012.1 coordinate 42,781,205, forward strand.
AATTAAGAAAGAAACTATCTACCAAAAGCAAATAATATAATGCAAGAAAGAATTATACCTTACGGCTCGAACAGATACGGATATCACTCGCGCATCTTGGTCTCTCGCTCCCAAGTACTCTCTCCTGGCGAGTGATGCCTCCACGCGACGCGCACCAAAAGAATCGTCTGGTTCCACAGTACCTTCTCTCTCCGATCCAGAATCTCCACTGGCTGCTCTGGATAGCTGAGAGTAGGGCCCACCTCTATCTCTAAATGGTCCAATATATGACTGGGATCTGCCACGTACCATCTCAACTGTGACACGTGAAACACGTTGTGCACTCTCTCTAATGCAGGTGGTAAGTCTAGTCTATAACCGACTGTACCGACCCTCTCAAGAATGTTGAAAGGACTGATGAATCGCGGACTAAGCTTGCTGCCTCCACCGAAATAAATTGTACCACGTGTCGGAGAGATCCTCAAGAAAACCAGACCGCCAACCTAGCAGGAAATACAACCTTAGCAACCTAACAAGCAACAATCAAACACAAGCAAGACAAAACTTAAAGCTATACCTCAAACTCCAAAGGTCTCCGGTGGCTATCGGCCTAAAGCCGCTGCCTGTCCTGCGCCACTCGAAGTCTGTTCCTGATAAGCTTCACCTTCTCTGCTGTATCCACTACCATCTCTGGTCCCAATAAAGCTCTGTCACCAATATTATCCTAGGACAATGGAGTGCGGCACCTCCGTCCATACAATGCCTCGAATGGTGATATCTCAATACTGGCTTGGTAGCTGTTGTTGTATGAAAACTCTACCAAGTGAAGGTGATCCTCCTAAGAATCTCCAAGATCCAAAACACGGGTGCGTAGCATATCCTCGAGAGTCTGAATAGTCCTCTCCGACTGTCTGTTTGAGGGTTATAAGCGGTACTGAACTTGAGCTGAGTGTCCAAACTAGCCTGCAAACTCCTCCAGAAATAGGACATGAAGTGGCTATTCCGATCCGAGATAATGCTCACTGGAACATCGTGTAATCTAATAATCTGGCACACATACATCTTCGTAAGTCTCTCCGTAGATGTACCCACTTTAAATGGCAGAAAGTGGGCTGATTTGGTCAACCTGTCCATGATGACCCAAATCGCATCCTTGCCTCCTGGAGAACGCAGAAGTCCTGATACCAAATCCATGGTCACATGCTCCCATTTCTACTCCGGAATGGGCAAAGGCTGAAGCAATCCTCCTGGTCTCTGTCTCTTCGCCTTGACCTGCTGGCAAACTAAGCATCTGGACACGAAGCTAGCTACCTCCCGCTTCTTGCCATACCACCATACATGCTCCCTCACGTCTCTATACATCTTGTTGGCACCGGGATGCATAAAGTATTAGGAACGATACGCCTCCTGCATAATCTCCTCGCACAAAGCTTCTCTTGGTATACACAACCTGGTACGGTGTCGCAATGATCCGTCATCTGCGACGATAAAGTCCTCTGCAAGTCCGACCTGAACCTGTGCTCTGATGCTCCTCAAAGACTCATTCTTATACTTTTTGGCTCTGACTCGGTCCATCAGCTCTGACTGAACCTGAAGCCCCCACATCTGCGCTGCGACTTCTGGGACTAGTACCTTAATGCCTAAACTGTCGGGATCTGCCAATAAATGTCTGTCTTTAGTCAACCACATAGTCACAGGATACCTGCTCAAAGTATCCATGACTACGTTGGCCTTCCCTGGATGGTACTGCAAAGATATGTCGAAGTCCTTTATCAGCTCCAACCATCGTCGCTGCCTCATGTTGAGCTCTTTCTGTGTAAACACATACTTTAAGCTCTTATGGTCTGTAAAGATCTCTACTCTCTCTCCATATAGATAGTGTTTCCATAATTTGAGAGCAAAGATAACCGCTGCAAGCTCCAAATCATGGGTAGGGTAGTTCTTCTCATGCAGGCATAATTGCCTGGAAGCATAGGCAATTAACTTCCCGTGCTGCTGTAGTATACAACCCAAACCCTTCCCTGATGCATCACTGTAAATGAAAAATCCTTCTGCTCTTGATGGTAGTGTCAAGATGGGAGCTGTAGTCAATCTTCTCTTCAGTTCCTCAAATGCTGATTGATAATCCTCAGTCCAGACAAATTCTACGTCCTTCCTGGTCAGCCTAGACATCGGCTCTGCTAGTCTAGAAAAGTCCTGAACAAACCTCCGGTAGTAGCCTGCTAATCCAAGGAAACTCCTGATCTCTACTACTGAACTCGGGGTAGACCACGATTCAACTACTGAGATCTTCTTCGGGTCTACCGAGATTCCATCTCATGTAATGACATGTCCAAGGAATTCAACCTTATCAAGGAAGAATTTGTATTTCGACAGCTTGCCATACAACTTCTCTTTCCTGAGGGTCTCCAGAATAATCCTCAAGTGCTGCTCATGCTCCTATGGGGTCTTCGAGTATATCAGAATATCATATATAAAGACTACAACAAACTGGTCTAGGTATTGATGAAATACCTTGTTCATCAGGTTCGTGAATACTGTCGGGGCATTGGTCAACCCAAACGGCATCACCAAGAACTCGAACTGTCCATAACGAGTCTTGAAAGCTATCTTCGGGATGTCTTTCTACTTCACCTTCACCTGGTGGTACCTTAACCTCAAGTCTATCTTGGAGAATACCTTCGCTCTGCTCAACTAGTCAAACAAGTCATCAATCCGCGGCAAAGTGTATTTGTTCTTGATAGTGAGGTTATTAAGTGCCCTGTAGTCGATACACATATGTACCGACCCATTCTTCTTGGGTACAAACAGTACCGGAGCAGCCCATGATGATAAACTGGATGGATAAAGCCTTTGTCTTACAACTCATCCACCTATTTCTTTAACTCCACTAGTTCACTGTTGTTTACTCTATAGATGTGCTGAGAGATCGGCTCTGCGCCTGGCACTAAATCTATGGAGAATTCTATATCTCTGTCCAGCGACAACCCCAAAAACTCTTTTAGAAAGATATCCAAGAACTCTGCAATCAACGGATATGGCGGCTCCTGCTCCTCGACCAAAGCTCCACAGAAATTGCCCTCGCTCTGCTATGCTCCTCGGACGAACTCGAACTCCGGCTCTCTTGGCGTCTAAAATAAAACTCTGCCTCCACGACAATCGATACTGGCATAATATCTACTTAACTAATCCATCCTGAGTACTATATCGTAAATTTGAAGTGGCATTACAAGTAAACATACGCTCAGCTCACGGTCTCCCAAATAAACTTTCTGGTTCTTGCAAACATTACTAACCAGGATGATGCCACCCCCGGTCGTAATCTTACAAGTTCTCGCCAACGGTTCAGACTCAAGGCGATGTATCAGAGCAAAAGATACAAATACAAAGCTACGAGAAGTACCAGAATCAAATAAGGCATGAGCTGGAAATGAATCAAGTAAGACTGAACCTGTTATAACGTCTCCGACTGGCTCTGTCTCCTCCACGGTCAGGGCAAAAGCTCGCCCCTGATATGTACCTCTCTGCTGGTGCTGGTGCTTCACGAACTTCTACTGTTGGGGCTACAAAGAAGGTCCTCTCTGCTGTCCCTCTGGGTGTCTCGCGAGTATCCTCTGGATCGGGGCTACATCCTGAGCTGTACGAGCTAAGGTCTTGGGACAATCCCTGAGCTGGTGATATGATGAACCACAAAACAAGCACTGACTGAGCCTCTTCCTGCAAATATCCCATCCATGCCCTGCCTTCTTACAGAAGGGGCAAGCACGAGCTGGCTGGGCTGGTCTCTGCATCTGGTACGTCTGTTGTACAAGTGCTCTGATAGGCGCATGGAACTACTGTCTCTGCTGCTAGAAATAAGGCTTCTTGGCTGGACCTGCGCTGCTGCTGCCACCCAAAACATCTCGGTCTCTCTTGGGCCTCCAACTCAGGTCTCCCTCGACCTTGTGAGCCTCCCTCAAGATATCTGTATACATCTCATGGCTCAAAGAAATGAGAGCCTTCACTTCCCAGTCCAGTCCCTCTATGAATCTACTCGCCCGATTCTCAGGATCTCTCACCATATAGTCGGCATATCTGCTCAACCTACTAAACTCGGTGGCATACTCCTCCACCGACATGTTCCCCTGGTAAAGGTTCTGGAACTGTCGCTCCAAATCAAGTCTCTCGATAGGCGGAAAGAATTTTCTTCTGAACAAGTCCCTGAACTCACCCCATATCAATCCTGGATCGACGATCTGTGGCTTATTTTGGAACCAAGTACTGGCAATTTCTATTATCTGCAGTCCCGCTGCCTCCACCATCAGGTCCTCCGCAAGGCAGGATAAGCGCATGATGCGCTCCATGCTTTCCAACCAGTCATCCGCATAGATGATGCCCTCTGTCCCCTTGAAAGGCCGAGGATCCAACTTCTTGAAGTTATGTATAATGTCGGGCATGGGCTGTACCTCTCGTGGCTATGGTGGTACGGTCCTCAATACGGCGATGATGGCCACCTGGTGAGCATTCTCAATGCCCTGTCTTATCACCTCAGTCTGTCGGTGCTGCGCCTCAGCCTGGGCCCTCTAGGCCTCCATAATTTGCTGGAAAAGTGCGAAAAGCTGCGTAGCATCAGCTAGAACTGGCGGTGGTGGTGGCGGAAGTCTCTCGAAAATAACTGGAGCTACCCTCTGAACTGGGGGAGGAGCACCCCCAAAGGCGGCTGCTGAGACTCCCATCTGAACTGGTGAGGCGACCCTCTCAACTGGAGAAGAAGCAGTAGTAGCTGCTACCCTCTCTGCATCAGGCCGAGAAGTATCTGAGGAAGCTGTCGCTGCTCCTGAGTGATAGAATCTGATCTTCGGAGGCATCCTGAAGACAGATTGAAATACGGAATCAATATTGAATATAATGCGATATCATCAAAGAAGGACAAAACTTTATTCAAGAATAAAAGACAATATTCAAATAGATAAGGATTTGTAAAACAAATATTGGAATGTTTCCTAGTTGTGATTGAGTAACTCTCAGCCTAAATCCTATTTTTTCTAAAGCAGGCTCGTAGCAGTACTCTAGTCGAGCACAACTAATATATCTACCTAGACCTGCATGGGCCACCACTAAAAATGTGTCACGACCCGGACCCGGATATTCAGGCACGAGTACGTGGTTACGCCCAGCCTACGCCGCAGAATCAGTGTAGAATAATGTCTGGGTCATTTTTAATTATCTAACATCTCAATAATATAATATGGTACCTGTCAATCATCTCAACTCTAAACGGAGGAGCAATATGGTATCTCATAAGTATATCTAATCTCAATCACAAAACAAACTAAAGAAGAATAATGCACGAATAGAATAGCGAAGGGAAGAAAGATACAATCTACAATATGAAATAATAGTACATCTGTAAAACTCAACAAAGAATAATCTAATACAAGAATCATTACACATAAACTAAACCTCCTCAGTCACTGGTACTATGTCCTCTTGCTCTAGGGGAGTATCCTCTAAAGTCTCACCCTCTCGTGGGCCATAATATGTGGGACACAGCTCCTCTAGCCAATCATCTGAAAAATATATTCAGTCAGGATTGGAGCAAAGTACATACCTCTGAAAGCAGTTTCAAATACATAATCGAGCATATATAACAAGCAATAGAAAAAGGATACAAGATGCACAAGTAGTAAGAATATACAATACAAGGAGAACAGGCAATAAGCACAATAAGAACTGGAAAGTAAATACGAGAAATAACTGCAAGTAGTGAACAAGAATACGATCTATGTGATTTAGAGTGTAAGTTCGTTATGTAATCGGCTTAAGTTGCACATGAGGTATAAGGTAACTCCATTATATGTGTGGTGTATAATCGACATGCACATGATATCAATAAGGCTTTGATCATATAACCAACTCCTACTCCCCCTCCCCAACCAATACTCATGGATCCAATCATGATACGTTACGTACATGATCATGATATAGTCACACTAGAACACAATATAGTGGATGCATAAGAAGCACATAAAAGTCAATACCCGATGCACACGATGAATACATGTGACTGGGTACCCGTTGAACATGGTAGGGGATAACACCTCCTGACGGAATCCATATAACACCAGTCCATGAAATCACTGTGTCGGGAATCAATGTATACAATTCTAGAATATGCATATATACAATATTATGAATTGAAAATAATCAGAGAAATGTACTCGCCTGAAGTCCTGAGCAAAGTGTGTCTCTCGATGCCTAAGCTGGTGTCTCACAACCTATATATGGTATGTTGCATCAATACAAGGTTCTAAAATAAAAATAAGTGAAATTAATGCAATTCTAGGTCGATACGCCATTTCTAAGTCAAACCAATGAATTCTAGATTGCAAGAGTCTAATGCTAAGTTACTAAGTCGATATACTAAGAAACTATGCTATGCTATCTAAATTAACACACAACAATACTTCAAGGAGCCGTATCCTAAGATATACAAGTTTTCTAATATGAAAATAGGTTTTTATATATATACATAAGTCACATATAATAATAATATCTCAAAATTATATAATATGGATACTTTGGCCTTGCACCAACGCGTATCGCAACTACCTCGATACCCAACTTACTACCTTGGGTATCAACCCAATACCTTGGTGATACCTTGGTATCCCAAGGCTACTCAACTAATACCTATAACTTGTACATATAATATAACTCACCACTAACTACTAACATACCCTTTATGTACTAACAATACCACTATACTATAGTATACATATATAATCTAACTGCTACTAACAACCAATATAAGTATACATATATTTAATTAGTTAACTATTACACTAATAAGGTATATCTATACTAACATAATTATATATATATATATATATATATATATATATATATAGGTACTAGATACTATTAGCTAACTTAATAGTTTAAATCACAACTAAACTAATACTCAATACTTACCTTGCTAACTATTTAACTCTATAACTACCAACCCAATGTCAAGCTAACTAATACCTTGCCTCGACTGAACTGCTATTACTGGTATTGAAAGATATAGTAAGGGCCTGCTGATACTGAAAGTTTTATGTTGAATGTTGTTGAAGCTGTTGAAACTGGACTTGTTACAGTTGTTGTCTTTAGTTACTGGACTGCTCTGCACTTGCCTTTGCTGAGACAGCTGCTAGTGCAAGCTGCTGAAGCCCAATTTGCAACTGATACAGACTACTCCCTGAGCTATGCACGAGCTGATCATTGTAGCTGCACCTGCAAACAGCTCTGCAGTGATCCCTGTTGGTGCACGCTGATGCATCTCTTCCAAGTTTAGCCTTTGTTGCAGCTATTGTTCTCTCGTGAAGCTCCTGCAACAGCTCTCCTCATCAGTCTCTGCAGCAGCTGCTATTCTCTCGTGAAGTTCCTGCAGCAGATGCTCTCTTCATATAATTGTGCACTGCACAGTGACCTTGTTTCAGTAACTGATCTTCTGCTAGTCAACCCCCCCCCTTACTGAATAACATAGCACGAGCAACTGCTACTGCATTGCCTGTAGTGGCAGCAAGGCCTACCTGGCTGTGCACAGTACCTGTGTCGAGCCCTTCACCATACACAAGGTAACAAACACAACAACTAACAATACATCCCCTAACAATATGCATCACTAAGTAGATATATATACACATAGAGATATACATGTATAACTATATCACTATATACTCCTATAATGTATATAGACATAGACCACTTATACTCAAAGCCCAAGTACACATAATACATATAACCATATAAGCCAACACACACACACACACACACACACACACACACACACACATATATATATATATATATATATATATATATATATATATATATATATATACACAAATCGTAAGTGCACATATATACACCAACATATATACATATAAAAAAATACACATAGCTCTATATATCTAGATGCTCTCTCCTATATACACACATAGACATACGTATATACATAAACCCAAATCCTTCTTATATACCTCATATACTATATAGATAGTATATACATATATAATTACATATGCACATATAGTAAAATATGTCAAACAACAAACACATGGAGTACATCGCACCCGTATCACACTTCCTCTATGATACGCTTGCGATACGGCTCCAACATACAACTAAACGTATTCCGGAGGACACGTACAAGTCTAATACATAAATTATGAATAATATGTATAGTAATTAGAGTGTCTACGTGTCCGTGTCACAATGAGATATGCACAAGGCCTCGTGTCGGAGGAAAACTCCTAAAATCAACCTGTTTTATCAAATTGACGAGATACGACCTACTCGTATCCAATTATGGATACGACGTATCCAATTATGGATACGACACTAGTCACAAACACACAATCAAGTGTTAATTAGATCTATTAGATCAATTGACAAGCACTACATATGTCAATCTCGAAATTTCCCTAAAATTGGTACCAAAATGGTCATAACTTCCACCGTAGGTCTCCAATTGACCCAAAACCAAGTCCTATGGGTAGTCTATGCATGTGGATTGGTTTATCATGGTAAAATCTTAGATCTAGAGTCTATTAGAAGGAAGAAAAATTAAATTGTACCTATTGGGAGATGGATTCCCAGTAAAAAGTTCCTAATTGACAAGTAGTTCCTCTCCTTGTAGATCTTGGTCTCCTCCTCCTTGCTCCTTGCTCCTTGCTCCTTGCTTCCTTCTTGTAGATCCTTGGTGTAGCAATCTCAATAATTAAATTAAAAGGAAATTGGTGGAGAAATAAAAAGGGAATGGAGAGAATTTGGAGAGGAAAATTGTAGATCTAGAATTGGAATTTGGAATAAAATGAATGATTTTCTCTCTCCTCAAGGAGGGGCCGGACTATATCTCTTCATGCAAAGTGAAAAGTCACAAATACTCCTTGGGGCCGCTCATGAAGAATTTAATTAGGAAGGGAAGGTTCTAGTCTAATAGTTTTACTAATTAATTAAGCCTCATAATCCATGGGCCTAATTCATGGGCTCAAATTAGACTAGTCTAAAAGTTTGGTTCATGCTTTCTAAATAAATGGTTATGTCCACTACACAAGTCCAAATAAATCTACACTAGCAACAAATAATAATACAATAAATAAATAAAACATGCCATGAACATATATTAATTATAATAAATCCTAAAATAATTAATATCCATTGACAATTACCAAACTATCCTTGGAAAAAAATGTGAGGGTGACAACATCTGGACCCCGTTTTGACCAAAAACTGTCAATTCTGTCCCTATGTCCAAATTGGACTTATGGGTAGTCAATCCTAGCTATTTCAAATTTTCTGAGAGTAATGATGATATTTTTTTTAGCATTCGGAGGCATACCTAGAGATTCCACTTATCTCGGAGCAACTGATAGAGTTCAGAACCCAGGCAAGTGTACCTTGCCAAATTATAGTAGATCTTGTGACTTTATTGTTTGAGTTCTTTCTATATATATTTATATTCTGTTATGTGCCTGTTCATCCTAGGACAGTGAGATATTGCTTAACATCCGAACAAGATTCGGGTGTCGACGCCGTACGCAGAGTCGTATAACGTCACTTAGAGAGTTGATTCCATGATCCTATATTTTACGTGCTTGCTTTACCGTACGTCATACCATAGGACACTTGACACTATTCATATGACAGAATCTTTCCTGAGTTATTTATGGTAATTCTGTATAGGTTTATAAGATTCGTGACATAAGACTTGCATACATAGATATCATTATGACTCATTGTACTAGCTAGAGGCCATGATCTTGTGTGTTATGGACATGAGACGTGAGGTTACATTAGGTGGGAAGAGACACACAGGCTACAGGCTGATTATATATATATATATATATATATATATATATATATATATATATATATATATATATATATATACTTATGTTACTAGAGAGTGCCTTAGTCTCTATACCAGAGCTTTGGCACATGTATTTGGCCCTTCGTGATATTACTGCTACCGGCTCCCCGACATAGAGCTTGTAGTGGTTTCAGCATGAGAACTACTAATGCTCTCAAATTGTATTTCACATAGCTGGTTACATAGCTTGCCCTGAGGATCTTTTTTTTTACTGTATTTTATTTGGCTTGAGTTATTCTTGTACCTTGTTATGTCCCCTGAGGACCTGGATCCAGATTATGTCCCCAGGTACAACAGAGAAGGAATAACTTGAGATATACTGGACAGAAGCTGACGTTGGAGTAGTACTAGCACAAGAGGACGAGGTTGTGCCAGAGTAATTCTCCTAAGTATTCTGTTACATACTCAGTTATTTCTGCTTCCACTTATTTCATATCTTAACTCTTAGATTTATCTATTAATTTATTTTATCGGGTTATTCCCTTAGACACTATTTCTTTAGACTTGTTGATAGACTATTTTTCTTTTTATTATCCTGATTAGTCTATCATATTTAGTTATACTTCTTTCTGTGGATGAGATTAAAATTATTCTATCATAGATGGTGTAGACTGCATTTATATATATTATAGCTTAAGTATACTCTAATGGGTCTATTAAATTGGGTTTGTCCATTGGAGTTGTGCTGTTGGCCATTGCCACGTGACTAGTCCCTCGGTATTTTGGGACTGGGACGTTACAGATCTCCTTGTAGATCGAACCAAATCTACTAAATTAATGACTTTACGACCTGACAGAATATGCTATGTGACAAAACATAGTCATGTGACAACACAGAGTCATGCGACAACATAGTTATACGATATATCGCTCCGATGCTGCCAAAACTGTTCGACCATGCTTCTTATTCTAAGTATTCTAAAGTTGTCATTTTTGAAATATTGAAGGGGGTCTTGTAGAAGCATTAAAATATTAAAAGCTACATAGACCTCAAGCCGCATAAAACATGATAGATGCAGCCAGACCGAAGCCGTATAATAGCCTTCATGCGGCCTGAAAAATCAAGTCGTAAAGAAGCCACATCTGGCCTGATCAACCAAGTCACAGAGAAGTCACATAATATACTATATGCAGTCTGAACAACCAAAGAGAACGACAGTCTCATAAAACCCCTATCACAGATCTCAATGTCTATCAGAAGCTTTGACACCTCACTTATCACCCTGAGATGCTTCAGAATCCGTACAGACGACGACTCCAAAAAAGATAAAAAGTCACATCAGTGCATTAATTGCCTCGACAGACGGGCCATGCCACGGGTCCTACATATGCGGCTTCAAGACCTATGCAGCCTTGACATCATACGGCCAGAGCATCCACCTGACCAAGGCCAAACCAGAGTACACATGTGTCTTCAAGACCCATACGGCCTCGACATCATGCTGCTAGAGCGTCCACATTTCCAATTCCAAATAAGAGTACAAATGCGGCTTCAAAACCCATACAGCCTTGTCCATATACGGCCAGAGGGTTATTCCGACCAAGGCCAAATGAGAGATTCTATGCGACTACAATAATATGCGACTCTCGACTTATAAGATGTTCTGTTACAATCGAAGACAATTTCTCGCACAGCTAGTGTTGACCAAGTATTTAATTGACTGAGTTATGCACTCAACAACCCTAAGATCTCTTCAAACAGAAAATTCTAACCAAGTCCACGTGGCAGCTTGCCCGCTCTATGCGACAATAATTGCAACCGTATTATATTGAAGGAACCTTATGAGGCCACTAAACAGAGGCATATGTAGCACCCATAGCCCATCAGCACGATGGCTATAAATAGGAGCAACTGGAATGTTCTAAAGGTCGGCTTTTTCTGCTTCAGAAAGAGACTGAACCAAAATGGCTGGCTATCTGCTGATTCACACTTAAACCAAGGAGTGAAGTTTCTGCATCCGAATAATCCAATGAGTAAAGAGAGTTGCTACACTCCTAACCCTCTATCGTCACCCTTAGATCAAAACAAATTAGTACTTAGATTGTCTCTTAAGACTCTTCTCTGTACTCTCTAGTTTGTTAATCAAGTCAAGTTCTCTTAGTTCTTTCCTTTGATTTAAATGGACAATAGTTATCAATCATTGGTAGATCACATGAGTTCTAGCATATAAAAATCCGTAGGCCGAGTCAGGCACATAAGTAGTCATAGTCACTTGGCTGCATGGTCTATCTCTATTCATAGTCGGGTCAAGCATTTAGTCAGGTTCAACACATGGTCACTCAGTTCTCATGCATTCCAATCATCAATATCATACTTAGAATCACAAAAATCTAATAAAGCATTAAACAAAGAAAAATTAACAAATTATGCACACATGGCTGTATAGGGTCAAGGACGCATAGAGTCAGTATTGCATATGATAGGTGCCACATAGAGGTTGCTGCCGCATAGGAAGGATGGCCGCATGGCCGCATAGGTCGCGTGGGTCGTGCCGAATGGGCTCAGGCTACATGAGTCGCATGAGTCAGGCCATATAAGCTCAGACTGTAAACCTCCTAAATTTTTAAATTATTAAATCTTAGATTTTTTCCAATTTTCTGGAATTTTTTGGGAATTTTCTGAAATTAAAATCAAGGTTCTTAATTATCAAATGATTTTTAAATTGTCAATAAATAATATTAAAATATCATGAAAATAACATTTTTGGGTATAAAATGGAAAACTGGACTTAGGGTAATTTTTCTGGATTTTTCTGGGCCTCAGACCTATTTTTAAATACCTAAAAATAATTTTTAATTAATTAATTAATTAACTGTTTTATTTATTATTATTTATTTTTATTTTATTTATTTTTTCTCTTCTTTTGGGCCGGCCCGGCCCAGTGGACCGGCCCAGCAGCCCAACAGCTAAACCGGCCCAGCCCTAACCCGCTACCGGGTCGGGTCGGGTCAGACAGACCCGACCCGCCTCCTGCCCGACCCGCTGGCCCAGTCAGCCTCGCCTCCCTCGAGTGGCCTCCGGCGCCCGAGTCTGCCGCAGCCTCCGGCGGCCAGCCCACGTCTCCGCACCGCCTTCCCCGCCCTCGCCTCCACTTTTCCCCGCCACGCGCCGCCTAACCCGGCCTCCCCGACCTCCTCCCTTCCCTATAAAAACCCATACCCTCCGGCTCCCTCTCCCCTCTGATCCGCCACCACCGTCTCCGGTCAGCTGCCGCCGCTTTCCTCCAGCACCACCGCCCGCGCCACCTCGCCACCGCCGTAGCTGCTCCCCTCTCCTCTCCTTTCCTCCTCCCCTCCGGCGTCGATCCACAGCAACCGCGGCCGAGATCGCCTTCGGCAGCCGCTGCGACCGTCCCCGCTCCCCCGGCGAGCCGCCCTCGGCCTCCCTCCGCCGCAGAGCCACCCAGGCCTCCTTCCTCCGGCCGGCCTTCCCTCGACGGAGCTCAAACCCTAACCCAGAAGCAATCGGACACGGCCTGTGTCGTGTCGGACACGACACGGACTCGGACACGACACGGAGGCCTGTTCAGGTGCGTGTAACTTTCTCCTCGCTGCCCCATTTTCAATTCCGTAAATTGCGTTGCGAAGCCTGTATGACCCTCTCGGTGCCCGGATAAACCGTTCGGGGCATCGCGCCCTGTGGTGATCGCACACCGCGATCCAAAAACAGGAAAAACTAGACCCTGTTTCACCCCGGAACTGAGTGCGCCCCGCCAAACGGGATGACTTGGTCACATACGGTCTTCACAGATACATACGCGTCATCGATACGGACGTGTGAGATTTCGCAGAAGCTGATTCGGGTGTGCGTGCACACCGGAATCAACGCGTATCCGCGGACATCGCCTCGTATCCGACTTTTCTACAATTTGCCCTAACTTCTTGTACACTCGTCAGATTGAGACGAAACTTGGGCCATCGAACTCGTAGTGATACGCTGGTCCTGTGGGTCAAGTTTGGTTCGATTCTGAGAACGTTGACGAAATCACGTGTCGTGGGCCCCACAGGCCCCGCTCGACGGGCGATTTTGTGTTCGGCTCATCGAAATCCAAATATGGAAGTTCCGTTGGGTTCGTATCAGCGTTCCTGACCTGTTGACACTAAGTTTGGTAAATTTGGAGACCGTTGACCCGGACATGTTTTTCGGTGCAAAGCGGGCCCACCAGCGGACCCCGTTTTGACCCGAAACTGTCGTTTTTGCCCTTGTCTTCAAATTGGACCCAAGGATAGGCGTTTCTAGCTATTTGGTATCTTCTGAGCATGATGGTAACGTCTATTTCATCTTTTGGACTCATCTCTGGAATTTTTTCCTAAGAGCCAATTTTAATCAGATCCAAACAACAGGCAAGTACCTGCACTTCAAGTTAAATCTTTATATTGTGATAATTATTTCCCTGCTTTACTAGTACCCTTGATGATTATACCTAGTGTTAGAAATGCTGGATTTCCTGTCTTGAATATTGGAGTTCATGTCTTGTATTTCATGTCGGGTGGGAGAATACTAGAAGGCATGTAGTTTACCCTTTTTCCTGCCATATTTAATAGCTGTTGGTACACGACTGTACCTCAGCCGGATCTCGATTTCCCTGTTTAATAGCCGTTTATGACGGCCGGATTAGCCTTATAAACCCCTACATGCCAACTATGTATTCTAAAAACAAACACAAGTTCACACAGATAGTTTCTGGTCATAATATATTTCTTGCTGACTGTTGTAGTTTTATTTCCTGTTTCATTTATTTCTGTTTTCTCATATTCCTATTTACAGTTTTAACTCTGAGATAATGATGTTCTGTTATGCAATTTCTCAACATGATATTCAATATTTAATTGTCATAAATATTTAGTTTAACCTTGTTGTGCACTGTGTACTTTGCTTCTTTCCTGACTGGATCTGTTGATTTAGGCGATGATGAGGACCTTGCCCCTACTTATTATGGTCCCTATGAGGGGACTGATGATACCTATGAGGAGCCAGAACCCACCCAGGAGACCCCTGCTGCAGAGTAGCTAGTAGTAGCTATCTTTTATTTCTGTTTCTTATCTTATTAATCGGGTTTGTCCCCGATTCTATTCTGAATTGATGTACTAAAACATTTAAATCTGTTGTCGTATTTATTTTAGTTGCAATCTTAAATTTCTGTTCTCATTATTATCTTGCCTATGTTATTTGTGAATGAGCTAGTTTAGTAAATCTGGAATTGACCTAGACAGCGTACTACCGACGACTCTGCGGCGTAGGCTGGACGTACCCACGCACTCGTGCCCGAATTTCCGGGTGCGGATCGTGACACGTTTTTATGGTGGCCCATGCAGGTCCTATCCTTAAATAGGGTAATACCCTAGGACAGGGTATGGAATAAGATTGAGGATTCTAGGAAAAGCTCATTCACAGTATAGGGTCCTTATTTCAATTCTTGATATCATTTCTGCTCAATTTTCCTATCGCCTTTGATTTCCAAGTATTCTATTCTGATTCCCTATCCCTTAATCTTTCAGAATGGTCCAGACAAGGAACACAGTAGGAGGCACATCAGAACCAGCTGAGCAGAATGTGCCCGAGACTCTTGCACTCCCGTCGCCTCCATCTGTTCCGGCAGTTACTCTGGATGGGGCACAGCTACTTGGAGTGTTCCAGGGATTGGTGGAATCCCAGAAAGAACAGACTGCACTTCTGCGGACCAGCCTCTCAGAAGCTCTTAAGTCCCAGGAGTCGTCACTCAAGAGGCCAGGGAGTGCTAAAGACTTCAAGAATCTTAGACCCCTGGAATTCTACGGAACTGAGGGCATTCTCTATGCCGATGAGTGGATAGAGAATGTCGAGAGACTCCTGAAGACTGCTCAGGTCCCTGATGACCTCAAAGTGGAGTCCGCAAGCCTGCAACTGTTCGACATTGCTCGAACCTGGTTCAGAGATGAACCCCAACTATCTGCTCCTGATCTCACCTGGGAGGACTTCAAGAGGCTATTCAAGGAGAAATTCTACCCCGAAGTGGCTCGGGAAGCTCTCGAAAGCCAATTCGAGAGACTGGAACAAGGTAACCTCTCTGTTGATGAATATACTGCTGAATTTAGCAGGTTAAGCCACTTTGCGGAGTACATGGTTCGTACCCCGGAGGACAGAGCCCGCAGATTCAAGAAGGGGCTATCTCCGGATATTCGCCTTGCTGTCACCACCAGCCGAGCTCGCACCTATGAAGAAATCCTGAGTGTGGCACAAGGCGTTGAGAGAGATATGGGATATAAACTGAAACGAGAGAGAGATACCGGAAATGCGGGATCCAACAAACGCCCTTTTCAACAACAACAACAACAACAGCAGAGGGCCCCGCAGCAAACTCAGCGTCCTCTCCCTCGAGCTCCAGCACCCCAACACCAGGCTCAAGGACAGAACCAACAAGCTGCTGCTTGTAACTTTTGCCAAAAACCAGGTCATACTTGGCAAGTCTGCAGGAAGAGGCTAGGTGCCTGCCTCTACTGCGGCTCAGCAGCGCATCAAATGAGGGACTGTCCAGCTGCTCAAGGATGCACCGCTGCACCCAAGGCTCCAGTCCAGGCCAGGCCCCCAGTAGCACAGCAGAGGGGACACCCGCTTCCAACACAACAACAACGCTTTGCTCAGCACCAACAGCAGCAACAGAGGAGTGCACCGCAGCAAGGCCGTGCTTATGCAATGACTCTGGAAGAAGCTGAAGCCACAGCAGACGTGATCACAGGTTCTGTGCTTATAAATTCAATACCAACTATTACTTTATTTGACTCTGGAGCTTCTCATTCATTCATGTCAGTAGATTTCCTTATGAAGCATAGCTTAATCACTAAACCCCTTAGGAATTGTTATAAGATCATTACCGGTGGAGGAATCATCCCGGTTAGTGATGCCTGTAACAATTGTCCTATTACATTATGTGGAAGAGAACTATATGCTAGGCTACTCGTAATGCCAGTTCCCAGTTTTGATATTATACTGGGTATGGATTGGTTGAGTCAACATCATGCCACTATAGACTGCCACAGAGGTAGTGTAATCTTCAGGCCTCCTGACAAGCCAGAATTTGAATTTGCTAGAGGTTCTAGAGAAATGGGTAATAACAAAATTTTTGGAGCCCTAGTAACAGAAGAATTGCCACTACCTATCATCTCTGAATACCTTGACGTCTTCCCTGAGGATCTTCCAAGCTTACCCCCAGACCGAGAAGTTGAATTCTCTATTGACTTAGTGCCAGGAGCAGCACCAGTATCTCAAAATCCCTACAGAATCAACAAGAAGGAGATAATAGAACTAAATGAGCAAATCAAAGAACTAGAAGACAAATGCTTCATTAGGTCTAGTGTCTCACCCTGGGGAGCTCCAGTATTATTTGTGCCCAAGAAGGACGGAACATCCCGAATGTGTATTGACTATAGGGCCTTGAATGCCTTAACAATTAAGAATAAGTATCCCCTGCCCAGGATAGATGACCTATTTGATCAGTTGAGTGGAGCTCGGGTATTTTCAAAGATTGATTTGAGGTCTGGATACCACCAAGTAAGGGTGAGAAAGGAAGACATCCCTAAAACTGCTTTCAATATCCGGAACGGACACTACGAATTCTTAGTAATGCCGTTCGGGTTGACGAATGCTCCAGCAGTTTTTATGAACTTAATGAACAGAGTTTTCCAGCCATACCTAGACAAATTTGTAGTGGTCTTCATTGATGATATTTTGATCTACTCTAAGACCCCCGAAGAACATGAAGAACATTTGAGGTTAGGATTGGAGACTTTGAGGAAGGAAAAACTTTATGGAAAATTATCTAAATGTGCTTTCTTCCTAGACAAAGTAGAATTCTTGGGACATGTTGTGACTGGAGATGGAATAGCAGTAGATCCTAAGAAGATAGCTGCAGTAGAATCATGGCCCACTCCAGACTCGGTAGCAGAGATTAGAAGCTTCCTGGGACTAGCTGGCTACTATCGGAAGTTTGTGAAGGACTTTGCAAGAATTGCGGAGCCCATGACAAAATTAACAAGGAAGGATGAAGAGTTCACCTGGACTGAGGAATGTCAGCATGCTTTCGAGGAATTGAAGAAAAGGCTGACTACTGCCCCTATTCTGACCTTACCCTCTGGAACCGGAGGTTTCGCTATTTATAGTGATGCTTCTGGGAAAGGTCTAGGTTGTGTTTTGGAGCAGAACAAGAAAGTAATAGCATATGCCTCTAGAAAGCTTCGACCTCATGAAAAGAATTATCCAACTCATGATTTAGAATTGGCAGCTGTCATTTTTGCTCTTAAACTATGGAAGCATTACCTTTATGGAGAAAAGATGGAAATATTTACAGACCATAAAAGTTTAAAATATATCTTCACCCAGAAAGAGCTAAACATGAGGCAAAGAAGGTGGCTGGAACTAATGAAAGACTTTGATATCACCCTTCAATATCATCCTGAGAAGGCCAATGTAGTTGCTGATGCTCTAAGCAGATATCCTATGGCGATGTACTTGACGATGGACAGACACCTGCTAGAGGACTTGGAAAGTTTAGGTATTGAAGTAATTATTCCAGGAAAAGAAGGCCAAATGATAAACTTGCAGATTCAGTCTACTTTAATAGACAAGATCAAGGAGACTCAGTTTCAAGACGAAGGCCTGCGAAGCCTTCGAGGACAAGTGCAAGCTGGATTAGTGAAAGATTTCAGAATTCATGAGGATGGATCACTGAGGCAGGGCGATAGATTATGTGTAACTCAAAAAGACATAAGAGAAGAAATTATGCAAGAGGCGCACAGATCGCAATACTCTATACATCCAGGAGCCAACAAGATGTACAAGGACCTGAGGATGCATGTTTGGTGGCATGGCATGAAAAGAGAAGTAGCCAGGTTCGTATCTCGTTGTTTAGTGTGCCAGCAAGTCAAGGCAGAAAGACAACGACCTGGAGGATTGCTTCAACCCCTACCCATTCCGGAGTGGAAGTGGGAACATATCACAATGGATTTTGTTTCTGGACTTCCAAGGACACCTAGTGGAAAGGATGCAATCTGGGTGATAGTAGATAGACTGACCAAGTCTGCACATTTTTTACCTTTCAAAGTGGGGCTATCTACAGAAAAGCTGGCAGATTTATATATCAGACATATTGTTAGGCTGCATGGAGTTCCAGTAAGTATTGTCTCCGACCGAGATTCAAGATTCACCTCTCACTTCTGGAAGAGTTTACAAGCCAGCTTGGGGATGCAACTCAAATTTAGCACAGCTTATCATCCCCAAACCGATGGACAATCGGAACGTACAATCCAGACACTTGAAGATATGCTCCGTACATGTGTTATGAATTTTGGAGGATCCTGGGAAGACTACCTACATCTTGTGGAGTTCTCTTATAATAACAGTTACCAAACAAGTATTGAGATGACTCCATTTGAAGCTCTGTATGGACGAAGATGTCGTACCCCGCTATCATGGGACGACATTGGAGAAAGAGCCCTGCTGGGACCAGAGATGGTGATCGATTCAACTGAGAAGGTAAAGCAAATAAGGGACAGACTTCGAGTGGCTCAAGACAGGCAACGACATTGGGCAAATAGCCACCGAAGGCCCTTGGAATTTGAGGTTGGAGAGCTGGTATTCTTGAAGATTTCCCCGACACGTGGCACCATTAGGTTCGGAAGGAGTGGAAAACTCAGCCCAAGATTTATTGGACCTTTTGGCATTCAGGAAAAAATCGGAGAAGTGGCATACCGACTGGCATTGCCACCCTCTTTGGATGGAGTCCATAATGTCTTCCACGTGTCGCAGCTGAGAAAGTACGTGTCAGACCCCAGCCACATTTTGGATCACTCAGAGCTCGAAGTAGGCCCAAGTCTGACTTACCAAGAGCAACCCGTGGAGATACTGGATCGATCGGAGAAAGTTCTGCGGAACCAGGTTATCTCCCTGGTTCGCGTAGCTTGGAAGCACCATTCTCCCGGCGAATCCACCTGGGAGCGAGAAGACGAGATTAGAGAGCGATACCCCTATCTTTTTGAACCCTGAGGTATCTTTTATTTCTCGGCCTTTCCTTTCGTGCCTTGTTATTCTAAAATTTCGAGGACGAAATTTTTGTAAGTTGGGTAGGTTGTAAACCCCCTGAATTTTCAAATTATTAAATCTTGGATTTTTCCCAATTTTCTGGAATTTTCTGGGAATTTTTTGAAATTAAAATCAAGGTTCTTAATTATCAAATAATTTTTAAATTGTCAATAAATAATATTAAAATATCATAAAAATAACATTTTTGGGTGTAAAATGGAAAACTGGACTTAGGGTAATTTTTTTGATTTTTTCTGGGCCTCAGACCTATTTTTAAATGCCTAAAAACAATTTTTAATTAATTAATTAATTAACTGTTTTATTTATTATTATTTATTTTTATTTTATTTATTTTTTTCTCTTCTTTTGGGCCGGCCCGGCCCAGTGGACCGGCCCAGCAGCCCAACCGCTAAACCGGCCTAGCCCCAACCCGCTACCGGGTCGTGTCGGGTCAGACAGACCCGACCCGCCTCCTGCCCGACCCGCTGGCCCAGTAAACCTCGCCTCCCTCGCGTGGCCTCCGGCGCCCGAGTCTGCCGCCGCCTCCGGATGCCAGCCCACGTCTCCGCTCCGCCTTCCCCGCCCTCGCCTCCACTTTTCTCCACCACGTGCCGCCTAACCCGGCCTCCCCAACCTCCTCCCTTCCCTATAAAAACCCACACTCTCCGGCTCCCTCTCCCCTCCGATCCGCCACCACCGTCTCCGGTCAGCTGCCGCCGCTTTCCGCCAGCACCACCGCCCGCGCCACCTCGCTGCCGTCGCAGCTGCTCCCCTCTCCTCTCCTTTCCTCCTCCCCTCCGGCGTCGATCCACAGCAGCCGAGATCGCCTCCGGCAGCCGCTGCGACCGTCCCCGCTCCCCCGGCGAGCCGCCCTCGGCCTCCCTCCGCCGCAGAGCCGCCCAAGCCACCTTCCTCCGGCCGGCCTTCCCTCGACGGAGCTCAAACCCTAACCCAGAAGCAATCGGACACGGCCTGTGTCGTGTCGGACACGACACGGACTCGAGGAAACCCTAGTTTTCGGAGGCCTGTTCAGGTGGGTGTAACTTTCTCCTCGCTGCCCCGTTTTCAATTCCGTAAATTGCGTTGCGAAGCCTGTATGACCCTCTCGGTGCCCGGATAAACCGTTCGGGGCATCGCGTCCTGTGGTGATCGCACATCGCGATCCAAAAACAGGAAAAACCAGACCCTGTTTCACCCCGGAACTGAGTGCGCCCCGCCAAACGGGATGACTTGGTCGCGTGCGGTCTTCACAGATACGTGCGCGTCGTCGATACGGACGTGTGAGATTTTGCGGAAGCTGATTCGGGTGTGCCTGCACACCGGAATCAACGCGTATCCGCGGACATCGCCTCGTATCCGACTTTTCTGCAATTCGCCCTAACTTCTTGTACACTCGTCAGATCAAGACGAAACTTGCGCCATCGGACTCGTAGCGATACGCTGGTCCTGTGGGTCAAGTTTGGTTCGATTCTGAGAACGTTGACGAAATCGCGTGTCGTGGGCCCCACAGGCCCCGCTCGACGGGCGATTTTATGTTCGGCTCATCGGAATCCAAATTTGGAAGTTCCGTTGGGTTCGTATCATCGTTCCTGACCTGTTGACACTAAGTTTGGTGAATTTGGAGACCGTTGACCCGGACACGTTTTTCGGTGCAAAGCGGGCCCACCAGCGGACCCCGTTTTGACCCGAAACTGTCGTTTTTGCCCTTGTCTCCAAATTGGACCCAAGGACAGGCATTTTTAGCTATTTGGCATCTTCTGAGCGTGATGGTAATGTCTATTTCATCTTTTGGACTCATCTCTGGAATTTTTCCCCAAGAGCCAATTTTAATCAGATGCAAACAACAGGCAAGTACCTGCACTTCAAGTTAAATCTTTATATTGTGATAATTATTTCCCTGCTTTACTAGTACCCTTGATGATTACACCTAGTGTTAGAAATGCTGGATTTCCTGTCTTGAATATTGGAGTTCATGTCTTGTATTTCATGTCGGGTGGGAGAATACTAGAAGGCATGTAGTTTACCCTTTTTCCTGCCATGTTTAATAGCTGTTGGTACATGACTGTACCTCAGCCGGATCTCGATTTCCCTGTTTAATAGCCGTTTATGACGGCCAGATTAGCCTTATAAACCCCTACATGCCAACTATGTATTCTAAAAACAAACACAAGTTCACACAGATAGTTTCTGGTCATGATATATTTCTTGCTGACTGTTGTAGTTTCATTTCCTGTTTCATTTATTTCTGTTTTCTCATATTCCTGTTTACAGTTTTAACTCTGAGATAATAATATTCTGTTATGCAGTTTCTCAACATGATATTCAATATTTAATTGTCATAAATATTTAGTTTAACCTTGTTGTGCAATGTGTACTTTGCTCCTTTCCTGACTGGATCTGTTGATTTAGGCGATGATGAGGACCTTGCCCCTACTTATTATGGTCCCTATGAGGGGACTGATGATACCTATGAGGAGCCAGAACCCACCCAGGAGACCCCTGCTGCAGAGTAGCTATCTTTTATTTCTGTTTCTTATCTTATTAATCGAGTTTGTCCCCGATTCCATTCTGAATTGCTGTACTAAAATATTTGAATCTGTTGTCGTATTTATTTCAGTTGCAATCTTAAATTTCTGTTCTCATTATTATCTTGCCTATGTTATTTGTGAATGAGCTAGTTTAGTAAATCTGAAATTGACCTAGACAGCGTACTACCGCCGACTCTGCGGCGTAGGCTGGACGTACCCACGCACTCGTGCCCAAATTTCTGGGTGCGGGTCGTGACACAGACCGCATGGATCACATGAGTCAGGCCGCATGAGCTCAGACCTGCATGGGCCACCACTAAAATCTTGTCACGCCCCAGTACCGAAATACGGAGACAGACATGGCCAGCTCCCGGTACACGGTATATAACGTCGTATGACAGTCATGGCTGTAACTAGACAAGGGGGTACATACTACAAGTAAGTCACTTAGGGTCACACAACACATCTATTATATCAATCAGTCAAGTAAGAACTGTAAACATAGAACATATATGGCAAAAAAGTACGATGTTTCAAACGTCCTGCCACAATATTTTGGGAACCAGGTATGCAAAAATAAGAAAGCTGGCAGAGTATCAAAAGTACATGACCATGATCAGTTGTATTCTGATTAATTATAATCATGTAGAAAAACTAAATGTCCAGATTCACGTCTAACAAGTACCGGTGGCTAAACGCCTAAAATAAGTAAAGTGTGCAATTACGAGTGGGTCTCTTCTAACCTGCTTGTTATTGCACACTTTACTTATTTTGGTCGTTTAGCCACTGCCACTTATTAGCCGTGAATATGGACATTTAGTTTTTTTATCTGATTGTAATTAATCAGACTACAGCTGATCATGGTCATGTACTATTAATACTCTGCCAGCTTTCTTATTTTTGCACAACCTAGAATATTGTGGTAGGACGTTTGGGATGCCTTTTTTTATATATGTTCTTGTTTACTGTTCTTACTTGACAGATTAAGAAAATTGATGTGTTGTGTGACCCTAAGCGACTTGCTTGTAGTATGCACCCCCTTGTCTAGTTAGAGTCGTGACCGCCGTACGATATTTTATACCTTGTACGAGGGTGCCGGCCATGTCCGTCTCCATATTTCGACACTGGGGCATGACACACTCGCATATTCTGGTCCATATGTTGGACGCGCGTCCACCTCGTGGTTGGCCTTTCAGGTTTAACAACAACTGGCCCAGTAATGAGGGGTATGCAGATGCAGTTGTGGTAGGGCTCCAAGTGCAGACAATTGGCACCCCCAATATTAATGTATTAACCAACTGAAGGCTGTCAAGAGGAACTTAAAAAATGGAATTTTCAGAGGCCTAAGAATGAGTTGCATGAAGCGGAGGTAGAACTCACTCGTATCCAGACCTGCTTAGAGGAAAATCTGGAAGATGATGAGATGGAAGCACTCGAGATTGATCTCATTAGCAAGGTACGTGCTCTGAAATTTCAGGCAAAAATGCAACTCATGCAGAGAGCCAAGTGTAGTTTGCTAAAAGATGGGGACAATTGAACAAATTTTTTTCACGCAACCATCCGGGCTCGTCAGAACAGAAACAACATAGGCAGGCTAATAGATGGGTAAGAAAATGAGTTAAATGATCCTAATGTCATAAGTGAGGCAGCTACCAAGTTTTATGAGTCTCTTTTAAATCAGGTAGACTATCCATCCATATTTCTTGAGGTTGTATGTAAACAACTGGTGTCAGATGAGGGGAACAAAATTCTACTCCAACCGGTCACAGAGGAAGAGATCGAGAGTATCATTAGAAGGTGGATTCGAATAGGTCCCCTGGACCAGATGGCTTCAGTTCAAAATTCTACAAAAAGCACTGGCATCATGTTAAAGGGAAATTTTCTGCTGCGGTCCAAGATTTTTTCCCCCATAAAAAGATTCTGAAGGGAATTAATCATACATTTCTTGTGCTTAATCCTAAGAAGGAGGGAGCAACTGAGTTGAGGGATTACCGACCCATCTCGTGTTGTAATTTTCTGTATAAGATCATTATCCATCTGATGACTAATAGAATGCAGAGGATAATACAAAGCCTTATATCCCCTAATCAGACGTTGTTTATCAAAGGTAGATCGATTGTGGAGAGCTGTCTGCTCGCACACGAGATGGTAAGAAACTTCAACAAACCCAGAGGGGATAAAGCTTGCATGAAACTTGATTTGAGGAAAACCTATGATTCGGCTAACAGAAATTTTGTTTGCCATATTATGAGAAGCATGGGGTTCGCCCACCAGTAGGTAGATCGGGTTGCTGAATGTTGTAAACCCCCTCAAATTTTATTTTAGGTAGACTAAATATGGTTAGAAAATTTTGGTTTGGCATCAAGTTGTTTAAGGTTTAGAAATTAGGTTGTGTAGACTAGTTCTTTTATTTAAACCGTTGGTGCACCTTACCATTGCTACAATAATTGGAGCCCAACAATAGCCTTTAATTTCTAACAAATTGTTGAACTCTTGACCTGACAAGCCAACCTAGGCACTAGACATTTCTGTCACTCACAAACACACTCCCTTGTGCTCTAATTTAATTGCACAACTTGCTATTCACGAAATCAATTCTTTAATCCTATGTTGCGTACCTATGTCGTTGCCATCAATTTGGGAACACAAACTCAACCCGTTTTATCGAACCAATTAAAGGATCCAAGACTGACACCAAGCCTACACCGTTCATGACCTTTGTGTCACTCCTAATTGAGACCCCATGTACTCCCATTTATTTTAAGAGTACATATGACACTTTATTTAATTAAATTGGGGACACCAACTTAACATAATCCCAACCGAACCCCCAACTTAACCCACCCATTCATGAGGCCCATATAAAACACACAACACCCCTCACCCTACAAAACACAAAATACCACTTCCCACACCAAATCCTCACCATTTTTTCTTTATGTGAAAACACCAAAATATTAAGGGGCTAATGGCAAAAAGGGGTGCTAGGTGTCACCATCCTGTTGGTGTAAACAAATAAAGAAACCCCCCAACCTCACATGACCGGTCACTCATCCTTACTTTCTCCTATGCTATGTACAACTCTTTCATGTTAAATCATGACCCTTGATTCAAATCCCTAGTCCATCTCAACCACACACTCACTCTATATTAACACACACTCAACCCCCTTCACATGTGGCCGACCCTAATCCCTAGAAAAAAAACCTAGGAATTCCCCCCCGTCACTCTCTCTACTTATTCACACAGCCAACTCCCCTCTCATTCTCCTTCCTTCTTCTTCTTCTTCTTCTTCTTTATCTTCTTCTTCTTCTTCATCCTTCTTTTACATTCTTCTTATTCTCCATAGCAACAGCCCGGACCTCTGCCACCTCCACCGGAGCACCATCACGAGCCGCCACTACTTCCTCTACCTCGTCGGAGCAAGCCACTCATGCCACCCCTCACCCCTCACCACCGCCACCATCATCAACCCGACCTCCACGACCTCTACGACCAGCACCACCCCGACCTCCACGGCCAGCACCACCCCGACCTACATTCAACCCGCCGCTGCTACCTCCTCCACCCGCCACTGCCTCCACCACGGATCACCACCTCCTCCGCCATGGCCTCACCCGCAGCCACCATCACCTCCTCCGCCACGGCCAACATTACCTTCTCCACCCGCCACTGCCTCCACCACGGATTACCACCTCCTTCGTCATGGCCTCACCAACAGCCACTATCACCTCCTCCGCTACGGCCACCATCACCTCCTCCGTCACGACCACCATCAGCCACCATCACCACGAGCAGCTACTCCAGCCGTGCTTGCCCCATCCGGTGGCCAATACCCCGATGTCAGCCTTTCTCCATCGCCGGTTCGACGAGCTCCGCCACGGTCACCCGCTGACCGCTGCAGTCCTGGCCTCCCCCGCGGCTGAGCTATTGCCGCGCCAGCTGCTGTTGTTGCTGCGCCTACTGCTGCTATCGCAGCTGCTGTTGCTGTTCTGGCCGCTGCTACAGCACCGCCGGCGGCCCCCGGGGAGCCTCGACCATCGACGAGCACTCCCCTACTGGCTGACCTCCCTCGAGTGTCCTCGAGCCTCTCCATGGCTGAACATCTCCTTCCCGCAGTCGCGAAGAACCGCGAATCGAACCTTAGTTCAAAAATTTTAGTTCAACCTCCCTGATTCACGATGTTATATCTTCCTCCTCGCTCATCCGATCCTTGAACCAATTTTTCAGGTATGGACCCTATTTAACCGTTTTGTAATGTGTTCAATTAGAATATTTTAGCTTGCATTCTATTGTTAGTAATTAGAGTTCTAAATCTGGAAAAATAGTTTTTATAAAACTTGAAAATCTTGGATACGGAGTTGGTCCCTACAAACCGGACAACCTCATCGCATATTAATTGCACCGAAAGACGCATATCATCAACGTGAACATGTGGACTTTCGCGAAACTTGATTTGGATGTGCGTGTACACCGGAATCAACGCGTATCCGTCGAAAGGCACCGTATCAACCTGTTCTGACACTCATCATAATTTTGTGTGTGCCTGTCATTATGCAATAGAACTTGCGTCATCGGATTCGCAATGTTACAATTGTCATGTGACCCAAGTTTGGTTCAATTCTGAGAAAGTTGACGAAATATCGTTTCGTGGGCCCCCCGGTTCCACATGACGGACGATTTCTTGATCGGATCATCGGAATCTATTTTTGGACATTCCGTTGGGTTTGTATCGTCGTTCTGGACTCGTAGACTTTAAGTTTTGCAAATTTGGAGAACTTTGTCTCTGACATATTTTTTGGTGCAAGACGGCCCACTTGTGGATTCCGTGTTGACCAAAAACTGCATTTTTGCCCCTGTATCCAAATTGGACGTATGTATATGCTTTTCTGAGTATCTCACTCATTTTGAAACTGTTGGTGATATTTGTGACAGCATCTGAAGACATCTGCTCCAGTTTCCATCTTGAGTTGCTATTTCCTTGGCGAGTTCGGGTTCGAATATTCGCCTGGCTTCCAGTCAAGTGTACCTTGCCATCTTGTATCTCACTTCTAGATTTACTATTTATTTTATCTATGCATTGTGCGCGCATTAGATTAGAATCGTTACTTGGCGTTTGGGTCATAACTGGGTGCAAACGTTCGTTGGTAACGTCTAGTATCGATTGATAGATGTTCGCGACACCTTGATGTACCTACTTGGTTACATCGAAACCCTATGACACATTCAGACACGGTCATCATGCTAGGCTTCCTGTATCCTGATCTTGCCAGCATGACCGGAATCTAGGATGACTTTAGGGTCATGATTGTTAATAGTTACTCCAGTATGACGAGACTGTTAGATAGAGGTTCAGGTTCAGCGAGCCCTCATTGATCGCATTGGGAGGGGAAGACAGTTACTAGACATTTGGGACACTTTGCACGCGCTATATATATATATATATATATATATATATATAGAGAGAGAGAGAGAGAGAGAGAGAGAAAGAGAGAGAGAGAGAGAGAGAGAGATATCCTGTATCCAGAGTCGTAGTATCACCCGTGTGACTCTGTGCACGGAGCTACGGTATGCCCCGTGTGTCTCTGTGCCTCGGAGCTACGGTTTATATTTGGAAAGCCCACGCGTCGAACATTGTCTTCAATAGTTGTGTCTCACTTAGGTGGTTATACTAGATTATACCGGCGTATCACATATTTTCTTTCTGTTTTACTATAGCATATTATTTTTGTACCTTGTTACGTCCCTCTGAGGACCTGGTTCCCTGCAAGATTGTAGGATCGATTGCTGACGGGAGGCTAGAGCTGCTCATGAGTTTTATACAGGTATTATTACTCGATATTTGTATTCACTTCTTTATTATTCAGCTATTATGATCGTTGCTTATTTTCTGCTAGTATAGCCCAGTATTTGTAGACTCATATTATTTCCTTCGAGTCTATTCGGACAAGTGTAGTGTGGGGTGCACACCATAATACATATTGTCCTTTCTTTATTATATATCATTATGGTTTGAGACATAGACATATAAACTATGTTATCTATATAGTAACCCTCATTTACAGCTTATACGTATTCAGAGTCGGACTGGAGTCCCCTTGGTACGTAGCTGGCCATTGTCACGTGGCCTAGCCCCTTGTATTTTGGGACTGGGACGTGACAAATGCATATAATCTCCTATATTCTCTGTGTTGCTCAAAGGGGAGCCGCATGGGTTCTTTATAAGTAACAAGAGGCTGAGACAGGGGGATCCCTTATCAGCCTACCTCTTCTCTATTACAATGGAAGTTTTTACTTTTCTGCTGGAATGAGCCATCAATTGGTGAAGTATCGCTCCTCTATTCAAGCGTAACACTCCAATAGTTTCCCACTTGATCTACGCGGATGACCTTCTAGTCTTCGTAGAGTCTAATGCGAGAAGCCTTCTGGCTCTGAAATAGGTGATGACAAAATTTGGGAGATGGACTGGGCTTCAACTTAATCATGACAAGAGTTCAATTTATTTCAACCGAACGTGTCCTAGGCAAGAGAAGTGGCAGAGATTAATAATATTAGAGTGGAGGCTGGTCAAGTACTTAGGCCTTCCGCTTTCTGTCAATTATGCCAGGGAGGGGGACTGTCAAAGCATCCTTGAATATTTTTAAAAGAGACTTGAGGGATGGAAAGCACAAATGTTTTCGTTCGGTGGAACGATAAAATTAGTGCGTGCGGTGATCATGGCAATTATAATGTATTGGCTCCAAGCAGTGCTGTTGCCTAATAACATCATCGATGCCATTGAGAAGAAATGTGCGAAGTTTGTCTGGAGGGGAGGTATCCATGCAATTAGTTGGGGTGAGCTTTGTAAGGCCAAGAGAGGGAGGGGTGGGGCTTAGGACCCGTCATGCCCTGATCTCCCACAGGATTGGACGTCCCCGCTAGGCACGAATCACCGTGCTAGCGCTCCCGCAGGATGATCATTCCCATCAGGATGTGATGTCGTGCGAGCCCGAGCTGCGCCCATGCAAGGCCATGATCTAAACAAGCGAAGAAATAGCTAAGCCGCAGAGTCGCAAAGGTTAGTCCAAAATACAGCAAAATAAGAAACCAAACAGGCGATTGGTAACAAGTTCACAGATTTGTCATAGCGAAAGCATTGAATGAACACAAGTATGAAACAATAACAAGCTCTTTATTAAAAATTAAGAATTATAACATGCGGCGCTAGGCCAAAATTATAAGTTGCTCAAGATCTCTCTCTGATTCTAACAATAAGGAACTGCCAAACGGCTTACAACTTGGGATAATACATAGGCGATGTTCCAATATTATGTTCTGTATATGTGCTTTATCTCTGGATGCAACACTCAAGGCTCCAGAGCAAACTCCAAGCCTTAGCGCGCACGAGGGGATACTCCGCACCGAACGAGGTTCTCCCGTACCCTACAAGTAATCTGGTAGGTTATCAGTACATGAATACACTGGTGGAGAGGGTTCTCGCCCGCTCGACAAATCCAAACATGTTATATTAGTTTCGTGTACCTTCTATTAAGTTATCTTTCTAGTCTTGCCTTAGGATCAGTTTTATGGAAATGCTATGAAGCCTAACTCGTGTGGCGGTGCGCCCTGCGATATAAGAGAAACACGACGAAACTTACCAACTTACCATTCGTCTTTCCCTGAAAAAAGATAAAATCAAGTTAAACCAAGCACGAATATTTATAATGAAATCAAAGATCGCATAAGCAAGCACGGATGTTACGGGCGTATTCTACCTGAGGCGCATGATGTTACTCAAATAAACATGTGAATTTTATACTTAGATTACTCAGATATCTTATACTCAGATTGTACGGAGGTGTTATACTCATATTACACATGTGTTTCAGATTTCTTATTAAATGTAATGACTCGCACGCGGATTGTCGCAACCGAGCCAACTTAATCTATATGAAGGTCACTGGCATAGCCATTCAGGACTAGTCTCTCTCAAAACTGAGACTACCGTTGAGATATATGGGTATACCAAGTTTACGATGCCATACCTTGGGCCTTCTACCGATATTTGTGTTGCCCCAACCCGGTAAAGCATCTTATAGCTGTTTGGTCGCGTAAATACCCTATGATTTCTCCTAGACTGGTGTGATCACGGTGCCCCAATGATCATCTGAGAAATCCACATGCCTCGTGCATGAGTTGTCCATGACCATTTATGATTCTTTTCTTTATCTTTATCTTTTCTTTCTCTTTATCTTTTCTTTATCTGTGCAATGATGATGGTTGAAAATGCGGTAGGACATTACCCGCTACAAGCCATCTCGAGCGATTCATGAATTATCGACTGGGTTGACGGTGCTCCATACAGCGCGGGTAGCGAGCTCTGCTACACGTTCCCGATATACCTGTCTATAATCTATCTTATTTTCAATCCATCTTATCACTTCTTTATCTTTTCAATCTTGCATTATGCGGTTCCCGATATGGGAAACTACCTTGGCGAACGTTTCCATGTTTCCATTACTTGGCTCGAAAACTACTATTTTGATAGTCTTCCTACCTCAAGTGAGTGAACCATAATTAAGTAAAGTGCATCGATACACTGAACTCCTGAAGGGCCAAGTTTGAATTCCTTTGTCTCAAGCGAGTCTTCTCACTGAGCAAGGCGGGTAGGGTCATCATACTTGTGCCATTTGAATCGGCTATCCGTATTGATGCGTAGCAGCTTATTACATTATACACCACTCAAAACAAGTCTCGTCCTCGAGACTTCCTGAGCGCAAACCTTTTTATCATACACTATCGAATCTATCTCAAGAATATCACTTTGTATCACTTAGACCCACTCAAATACAAGTTTATACTCGTTTTCCTCACTTCATGTTGTATGCGTGCTGGATCCATTTTATTGAATTACTCTATCACTTAATTCGAGCTGGCTATAATATATGAATGTCGTATTCTCTGACTCGGTCTTTACTGCGTCTTAGCGCAGAACTTATATCGCTTAACACGAGACAGGATCTATCGTGTACGATGATCTTAGGCTGAGGCCAACTTATTCAAATTGTTATACTCTCCCATACAAATCTAACTTATTCACTTGCACTAGCATTCGAATAAGCATATCGCGAGTCTGGATCATGCACATATTCAAAGCATCTCCCAAACATATGCATGTCAACCAACTTAGCGATAGCGAAGTCTTTGCACTCGAGTTCAACATATCACTGTCTTGGATCGTGCATACGTTCAAGGCGTCCCTCAAATATATGCATTTAACCAAACTTACGGTAGCAAAGTCGGACTAGCTACTCGTAAAAATCTCAAGGGTCATAGTTTATGGATCACCATGATACCTCAAGTGGGGTCAATGAAAATCCATGTTATTTCCAATTCAACTCAAAACCAATAATTTTACTACCGTCAAGCACGATCTATCTAATTACCGACTAGCGTATAAGTTCCATCATCCAGTTCGTTCATGTTAAACATCAACTTCTAGCACACACTTATCGTTCCAAATCCAACTCTAGTCTTGCTGCCCCAGTTCTATGGATTGCTTAAGCAATACTCTAAAATCGGTCACACAAGTTCTTTCACTCGGCATAGGGTCGTCTGCCTATTCGCGAGGTCATCTCATAAGGTCATAGGTATATTACAAGTTCACGATTCTCATCTAGCAATTTGTTGCACGATATCCGCCTTAATTCCTAAGGTCAAACAATTGTTCATTCGTACGGGATATTCTACCCAAGCTTGTTTCACTCAGATTTTTAAACATCGAGCATATATCATCCTATCCAAATCAACACATTCATTGTACATGATCCGAGTCCGTTTAGCAAAGTTATTCCTATGACACGTTCGTTCAATCGAATCTAGGATATATCTACGTCGCAAGTTGAAGGTAAAGATTTGCATAATCGATCTCCTCGAATACGTTTTGATAGAATCCACATATCCAATATTTCTAAGTCTAGACCACCAAGTCACGATTCAATTTCTAAATCTTTGATCTTAATCATAAATTATAAGTCGTCCAACACGATTCATATATCCGTTCATGAAACCATTAAGCATAACTTATTTCATGTGCTAGATTAATTCCTCCTTAAAACACTTTTGATTTACTTGTATCCTGAAACTCGTCTTATCATATCGAACCACAAGTCAAAATGATTCTTTAATTATCACGCTCCGGTCTCCTGTAAGTTCGATCACCCCGTTGGGCATGAAATCACCACGCCAATGCTCCAACGGGATAATCGTCCTAATCCGGACGTGATGCATGTGCGAGCATGTAGTTCCACTAGCATAAGACAAGAACGTTAAACATTATGGTTATCGTCGAAATGATCAAGATACCTTATCTTTACACTTTATTTCATCCAAGTTATATTTTGATCCATCAAGTTATGTTCATCTAATAACTGTTCATGCCGTGATCATAATTCGTCTAGCCAAATCATCCAATTTTAATATTACCGTTCGATCAAACCGTAGCCTATTTCTAGCATTCCTCAATCAACTAAGTTCAAATCCTAAGCTAAAGTATATTCACTTTTGATATGTTCTATTTTATCGAGTTCGTATGAATAATCATCGAACATATTTTTGTGAGTTCAATCATCCCCGTTAGACGTAAAATTACCACACCAGTGCTCCCATAGAATAATCATTCTCAGCCGGGGCTGATGTTGAGTGCTATCTTTCGAACTAGATTTAAGATCGTTCGTCCAAATCAAGATTAAGTCTATTATTGCCTATCTTAATTATTGAACCATAATTTTTTAACTTGCATCAATCCATGCTATCTTTCAACTTATCGATATCGTATCAAGTCTTCCAAATTTGAAACCATAATATTCGTACTCAAGCTAAATTCTATCGAGCGATATCCTACTCAATCCAAATTTCCCATGCGCGCTATCATTCGTTCGTGCCATTATTTTAAATTAAACTAACTCTGATAGCATCCTCGATTATTCCATTTCAACTCAAGTTTTAATTCTTTTTATTTAATTTGAAATATCTCGTATGATTTACTAAGTTTCTTCGACCCAAATATTTATTTCAACACTCCAAACTTCTATCCGATATAAGCCTGATCATTTGCTCCACGCTTTCTAACTTGTTCGAATTAAATCTCTTATTGTTCCTTGTATTCACTTACTTGCAAGGCATTTCTTATACTAAGAATTTATATAATCACGTCGTTTGCTGCTAGACTTGTTTGATATTCTAAAATCCTTGATTCGCTCGAATATTTCAAAGACGATCAATACACCACTCAGGGTTCGAGCTATAATCTTCGAATCTTTAAACTGCTTATTCTTTCCTGAGCTACCGCATACACCATTCAGGAATCGAATCATCCAATTAAATTCTCAATTGTATTTGCATCGCTAACTCGCATACCCACCAATTCATTCGTTAGAACTCCTGTTTGATCCCTATGAATCGTCTCGATAATCTTAGTCTCGTATATACCTCTATCGATAGTCATCCATACAAGCTATAATTTGAGTCATAACTTATCGATACGAATAGTCGTTTGAACTATATCACGGAATTGAGGTACCATATATGATATTTGCCTTAGAGATACTTTGCTGACGTTTCTATCGGTTGCCATTCTAAGTCTAATTTATCCTTTCCTAAATGATATCCCAATCTCGCTCGCAAACTTGCTCGCACCAAAGGGCCTTGGCGTGCGATACTCAACACAACTTAGACAAAAGACTGTGTGCATAGATATTCGTACGAGCGATATTTTATCTCGCTTACTAACCTACATGAAAATCACGTATAGGTATTCGGGTTCGCACATAACTTACAAATTTCAAGCACAAGTCTATTCCTACGAAGTTTGACAAAGTTTGGCACAAAGGCCTTTGCATAACAATCCTGTTCAAGCAAATCATATCATTCACTTGCACTTTCAAAAATACTTAGACTCATTGTATGGAATATTCCGTTAGAACATTGAGAGAGAGCTTATTGTTACATAACCCATGAACGAGCTTTCAAAACTGAGAGAATAGATAAGAAGTCCAAGGACGTAAAGTCGTGCTCTGATACCAATATGTCATGCCCCGATCTTTCGCAGGATTGGTCGTCCTCGCTAGGCGTGAATCACCGCACCAGCACTCCCGCAGGACGATCGTTCCCATCAGGACGTGATTCCGCGCGAGCCTGAGCTATGCCCGCACAAGGCCATGATCTGAACAGACGGAGAAATATCTAAGCTACAGGATCGTACATGTTAGTCCGAATGCAGCAGAATAAAAAACCGAATAGGTGATTGGTAACATGTTAACAGAGTCCACTACCAAAATATGTTGAAATAGCGACATTTTTTAGTGACATCATAATAAAACGTCGCTAATATAAAGATTTCAGAGACTCCAAAAATAAATATCGCTATACGTCGCTGTTGGCGACATTTAGCGACATTTAGCGACAGTAATCAAGTTTTTTTAAAAATAGTCGCTATAAGCTTCTTTAAGGTCGCTAAACGTTACTGAGTTTTATAATTTAACGATGTTTAGCGACGTTTGTTTTTTCAATTTTTTGCGACATTTTTAGCGACGTCTATAATGTCGCAAACTATTTTTATTAGCGACGTCATAAGTTGACGTTGCTATACGTCGCTAAAATTTCAGTATAGATTTTGATTCCCCCTTCTGTCGAAGACTTCCCCCAATTTTTTAAAAACTCCTCTTCCCCCCCTCTCCGGCGAACTGCACCCTCCGGCGTCCTCCACAGACACCTACTCCGGCGTCCCCCCTCCTTCTCCTTCTCCTCCTCCTCCTCTAGGTAAATCCTAACTCTCTCTCTCTCTCTCTCTCTCTCTCTCTCTCTGATGCATATGACACTGACAAACACACACACACACACACACTGACACAGACACGACACAGACTATGAGAGATGGTACAAACCCTAACCCTAACCTGATCTCTCTCTCTCTCTCTCTCTCAGATGCACATGATATGAAACTGACACAGATACGACACACACACTGACACAGACATGACATAGAATGTCACAGAGGGTGTAACCCTAACCCTAACCTGATCTCTCTCTCTCTCTCTCACAGATGCACACGACATAACACTGACACAGACACGACACACACACTGACACAGACACGACATAGACTGTCACAGAGGTTGTAAACCCTAACCCTAAATCGATCTCTCTCTCTCTCTCTTATAGATGCAGACACGACATGACACTGACACTGACATGACATACACACACTGACACATATACGACATATACACTGTCACAGAGGGTGTAAACCCTAACCCTAACCCTAATACTCTCTCTCTCTCTCTAGACTAACATCAAGCCCTTAGTTATAGTGTGATCAACTCGAATGAATCTTACTCATAACTTATACCTATATCTATTCCTCACCTACACACAACCACAGTTGATACACATAAGATACACATAGATTCCCCCAATCTTCTAATATCTGTTGTGATACTCAAGTTTAAAATACAACTTCAAATTGCTGCTGCCTAATGTCGTACCCTGTTTTGTACGATGGTGTGCACAGACCCTGTAAAGTCTGCCGCAACACTCATGTGCACATCAAATGTGCACTATCGGGTCTGTGCAGATGATGTGTGCAACAGCCTTTCCCCATCTCACTGCTCACTGTGTTGCTCCCCAAACCAGCTGTCAACATGACATATACTCCTATGGACATGCACTCCCTTATAATCAGATGACTAATACGTAAAGCAGTGCACAAACCCTAACCCAAATCTTCTCAGTTGACACTAATTATACACTGCAATATGAGTATCCAGGATACAGAGTTGAACAAAGAAGTATCAGTGCTAGGACTAGGTGTATCAGTGCATGTGCTGTATTCCTGAGTATTTTTATGTGTGTGTAGACGAGTAGGTGTATAACATAATTGGGTATTCCTGTGTATATATGCTAGGAGTATCAGTGCATGTACTGTATTTAACGAAGAATATATACTTGAACAATGTCTATTTATTTTTACAGAAGTATCTAGAAATGGATATGAATTACTATCTGCGTCATCGTTCATGGATGTACAACCGTCATCCTGATGATATGTACGGTGTGCGAGATGAATTCATTGAGGGTGTACAGCAGTTCCTGTAGTTCGCCAAGGCGTTCCCTCAGTACATGGACTGTACCAAAATTAAGTGTCCGTGTGTGAGATGTCCCAACTTAAAATATCATCCAGAAGTGAAAGTCACACATCATTTGTACTCGAAGGGTTTCACGCCAAATTACTATCAGTGGACCGCGCACGAAGAACTTGTATCTTTAGCATCGAAGTCGGAGCCTTATGTGGAGCCGTATATGGATGTCCACGACCATGCTTCTTACGACGACGGGTGGGTGAATATGGTTTTTGATGCGGCGGAGCCTAGTTTCAATTCGGACAATTATGATGCAGCTGAGGAGGCACCGAATGCCGATGCTGCGAAGTTCATGGAGTTGCTGGAGAATACAAGGACTCCATTATATCCTGGTTGTGAGGATCATTCACCGTTGAAGGTAGTTACAAGATTGTTGAGCATCAAGTCCAATTTTAATATATCGCAAGAATGTTATAACCGACTGATGGATTTGATTATAGAGATATTACCAGAGGGTGCAAAGTTGCCTAAAGACTTCTACCGATCTAAGAGGATGGTGAGATCGCTCTGGATGGGATACGAGAAAATTGATGTATGTCGCAACAGGTGCATGTTGTACTACAAGGATGACAAGGATGAAGATGCATGCAAATTTTGTGGTGCTGATCGCTACAAGGCCACTGGAAGAGGAAAGTCTGTAGGTGCAAAGAAGCCTACCGATTGGATGCACTACTTGCCTTTGACGACGCGGTTGTAGAGGTTGTTTATGGTAAAGGAGACTGCAGAAAATATGAGTTGGCACAAGTGGAAACAGATCGAAGGAGTATTGGATCATCCATCCGATGGAGAAGCATGGAAGCACTTTGATCGATAGTATCCATATTTTGCTTCAGATCCGCGTAATATCAGATTTGGGCTCTCCTCCGACGATTTTATCCCATTCGTACTTTTGGGCTCCCAGTATTTGTGTTGGCCTGTGATCGTCACTCCGTATAATCTACCACCTTGGATGTGCATGAAGACTCCCAGTATTCGAATTCAACTCTATAGCACCTTGTGAAGAACCAGACATTTTATAGCAGGTCCAAGCACATTGATACCCGGTATCATTGGATACGGGATGTGGTTGACAAGAAGGAAGCGGCGCTTGAGAATGTTCATACAGATGACAATGGAGCAGATATATTCACAAAGGTTCTGCCAAGGGAAAAGTTTGAGTACTGCAGGCGGATCATCGGGATGACAACCCCCTCCACATAGTTGTAAAGGGGAAGATTTGTTGAAGTAGATGGGGTTCCCAACCTATATAAAAAATACCCCGGAGTAGGATTGAGTATTTCTACATATAATAGGAATACCTAAATTTATTTGGATTGGATATTCCTAAATATAATAGGAATATCTCAATGGATTTGGATTGGATATTCCTAAATATAATAGGAATATGTCAATGGATTTGGATTGGATATTTCTATCTATAATATGAATGCTAGTTGTGGGTTTGAGGCTATATATATGTGTCTCCTAGCCCTAAAATAAATCTCTCTCTAAAAAAAATATAGAAACAAGGAGAGAAAAGGAGGTAAGAGTGTCATTGCAACATTAGAGAGGAGAAAGAAGGATTGGAGGCCGTTTCGAAGAAGGAGATCAGTTTTGGGTATTTCTCGTTGTCTTTCTTCTTCGTCGTTATAATCTATTTTCTTTTCCAAAAGAGTTGTGGTGATCCGTTTGGATCAGTGAGAAGTTTGTAAGGAGTCGGTATATTTCTTATTCCATTAGTGAAGGCTTTTCAGGGTTGGACTCCGATCATCCCATGGTTTTCTTCGCAAGAGTTTTTCACGTCAAAAATTTCTGTGTATGTGATTGGTGTTTGGCATTTTTGGTTTGTGCATTTTGTTCGGTTCTCTCGCGGGTACTCTCTGGTTTGGGGAACGGTTTTTGCACTTTCGTTCCCAACATGTGGCTTAGGAGGGACTCATCCCGGTTGAGACAGACGACACATTACCTGTAGCTCAGTAGATAGGTTTATATTGTACTGGATTAGTCTCCAGCTTTGACCGTTAGTACTCTTTTACTTTTGAAACTCATTGGATATTATCTTCTGAGTTGTATTTTGACTCTTCAGTTCTTTATATCATATTTGTGCGTTGTTCCATCTTATAGTTCTGTGATTGAGTATTCACATTTTATTTGTGGCATTATATATCTTGGTGTTCATTATTGTTAGATAGTATAGTTTACCCAAACAGTATTCTACCATCGATGGTACGGCGTAGGCTGGACGTACCCACGTTCTTGTATCCTTACATCGGATCCGGATCGTGATAATTTGCAACGGTTAAATTTCTGGATTAAACCGATAGATAATAACTTTTTGGTTACATTTAAGACTATTCTACGAGGAAGGCACCAGATCAAGCAATGGATAACAGGAAGATTAAGGACGAAAAAACTACTCATTTATGGTTTGATCCGTGCGTACAGCACAAAAGCATGACTGATCGCCTTGGGTGGCCGACACTTATGATAACTGGTCGGGATGAGCAAGTTACTGACCAGAATTGGCTACAAAGGTTCGGTACAAGCATTCCAAGCTTACAATGTGTTTTGTGTTAACATTCATCTGAAAGTATTCTGCATGTTTTCTTTGAACGCCCATTATCCGAGAAAATATTGCAGATGCAGTGGGCAAAGTTGTGGCTTGTTGCTACAAACACAAGGAGATCAAAGGACTAATTGCGGAGATTAGGAGTTAGCAGACACGGGTTCACAGAGGTTATACAAATTCGACTAGTAGCTACGGTATGGTACATCTGGAAGGAACGAAATAATAATATTTTTGAAGGCCTCATACTCCACCTATTGGAATTGTACATAATATAGATTTTGACACGACTAGTTTGATGCCTAGTCGGGATGGCAGATCACATACTAGATGTAATACTTGAATTTTTTTTAATATATATATATATATATATATATATATATATATATATATATATATATATATATATATCCCAATGGTAGGACGGGAGGTTCCCGGACGTGACAACCCGGATTTGAATTCCTGTTCCCCTCACCCGTGGGCGGCTGGGTGGCTCCATTGGAGCCACAGTCTACGAGTGGGCTCATAAGAGTATACAAAATACACACACACACAAGCCCATCCTTATACGAGAAAGTTTTTACGAAAAAGTTATGTGACTTTAACAACATACGTACTTCTCTTCCAAATTTAGTTGTCTTTAAAATTTTAAACTTTTTCTTTTAAAAAATAAATATATCTCTAATAAAATAAAAATCTATCAATAAAATAAAAATAAAAATAAATCTCTCTATTTTTAAACATATTGAATTAGAGATAGATTTACTTTTTTAAAGTCTTATGCAATTTATTAATTTTTATGTTAATCTTAGTTTTAATATTAATATTAATGTTAATTTTAATATTAATATTAATTTAAATATTATTGTTAATTTTAATATTAGTTTTTTAATGTTAATGTTAATGTTAATGTTAATGTTAATGTTAATGTTAATTTTAATTTTAATTTTAATTTTAATTTTAATTTTAATTTTAGTGTTAATGTTAATGTTAATTTTAATGTTAAATTTTAATTTTAACTTTAATATTAAACTAAAATTAATATTCAAATTCAAATTCAAATTAACACTAAAATGGACATTAAAATTAAAATTAATGATCAAACAAACATTAAAATTAATATCAACATTAATGTTAAAAACAATATTAATATTAATATTAATATTTATATTTATAATATTATTATTATTATTATTATTATTATTATTATTATTATTATTATTATTATTATTAATATTAATATTAATATTAATATTAATATTAAAATTAACATTAAATTTTATATTTTTAATGTTAATTTTTAATTTTAATGTTAATATTTGAACTAAAATTAATATTAAAATTGAAATTAACATTAACATTAAAATTATCACTAAAATGAAAATGAAAATTAAAATTAAAATTAAAATTAAAATTAAAATTAAAATTAAAATTAAAATTAAAATTAAAATTAAAATTAAAATTAAAATCAACATTTACAATAAAAATTTAATATTAAAAATATCAAAATTAACATTAACATTGTATTAAAATTAACAGTAATATTAAAATTAACAAAAAAATTAAAATTAAAATTAATATTTTTAAATATAGGTTATTTTTTGAGATTTATTTTGGAAGAAAATTTATTTTTTATATTTAAAAAATCTCTCTATTTTAAAAAACATAAAATATATCTATCTATCCCCTTTTTTTTAAATAATAAATAAATCCATCTCTATTTAAAATAAAAAAATATATATAAGTCTTATTTTTGATATTGAGATATGTTTATTTTTAAAATGAGATATTTATTTTATTTTTTAAGAGAGAGAAATTGAGACGAGAAATACGTATATTTTCTTATCCGTAAGTTTGTCCCGTAAATTATTCTCATTCGTTGAATTAGATTTAAACAACGAATCAGATTAAATCTCTACGAATAAGAATAAGAGATGGTAACGAGAAATAACAAACCCTCTATGTAAAACTTGCTAGAATATGGGGCATGCATATGTTTGTCTTCCAAATTTTTTGTTTTGTTTTGTGTTTTAAAAAATTTAAATATTTAAA
This sequence comes from Iris macrosiphon, assembly GCA_036927795.1. Lineage (NCBI taxonomy): Eukaryota > Viridiplantae > Streptophyta > Magnoliopsida > Asparagales > Iridaceae > Iris > Iris macrosiphon. Next base: position 42,822,438 of record JAYESA010000012.1, read on the forward strand.
TCACTCATTTTATTCCTATCTTTTAAGAAATTTAGGGTAAGTAATATATTGATATAAAGAAAAGAAACTTTCAAACTTTACATTAAACTATGTCCTTACTAATCATTTGAAACTAGTCCGGGAGTATGATTCGAACATCCTCAGCAATGCTACACATTAATCCCTCGGTTGTTAATAGCCTTGTATAAGCAAAGCATCATCTTGGTCGAAGCTCCCTTCACCCATACAAACTCCGCCCACTCAACCACCTAAAACTGAGGCCTGAACTGCTTGTACGCCACTTTGAAAGAAACATAGTAGTTGTTGTCGACTTGGTGGATCCATTCGTTGCCTGCTCCCAAATACCGGTTGCGCATCCAGCTAGCCCACAGTGTCTTACCTGTCAACAGTCTCCAGGCCAATTTCAACAGTCTCCAGGCCAATTTCAAGGCAGTAATTTCTCGAAGGGTCCGGAGGGACCTGTAACAACCCGCTCTGTATCAATGCGGATAGCCGATTCAAACGGCATAAGTACGACGACCCGGCCCGTCTTACTCAGTGAGAAGACTCGCTCGAAGCAAAGGAATTCAAACTTGGCCCTTCAGTAGTTCAGACTTAGACTTTCACAGGCGCGTTCGGAGTATCGCTCGGCCGAGGCGAATCATCGCTAAGATGGGTGGCTACGATGAACATGTCCTTGCTTAGCCTGCACACAATAAAACATGGACGATACATGCTAGTCGCTAGGTGAATCATCCTCACATGCTAATAAAGAATACAACACACCTAGCTAAGGAAATAATCCCATCTGGTATTGCTTGTGTAGAACATAGACATAAAACTTGGATTATAGATGGTTTCTCACACTGCTCCTTAGACCGTGCTAATATAACGGATAATGTTTCTAGTAGAGCATGCCGCACGTTTCTTATTATGTTTATGTTTCATACTGATACAATGATTGCCTTCTTTATGTGCTAACTAGTACTCATTTGTCTCGTTTCAATGCTCGCTATAAAAGTCATCCTACGAATCGATGCACTTCACTTAATTATGGTTCACTCACTTGAGGCAGGAAGACTATCAAAATAGTAGTTTCCTAGCCAAGTAATAGAAACATGAAAACGTTCGTCAAGGTAGTTTCCTGTACCGGGAACCGCATAATTCAAGATTGAAAAGATAAAGAAGTGATAAGATGGATTGAAAAGAAGATAGATTATAGACAAGTATGTCTGGGACGTGTAGCGGGGCTTGCTACTCGCACAGCATGGGACGCCGCCAACCCAGTCGATAATCGAAGAATCGCTCGTGATGGTTTGTAGCGGGTAATGGCCTACCGCGTCTACAACCATCGCCATTGCACAAATAAAGAAAAGATAAAGAGAAAAAAAAAGATAAAAAAAAGAATAATAAATGGTCACGGACAACTCGTGCACGAGGTATGTGAATTCCTCGGACGACCATCGGGACACCGGGATCGTACAGGCCTAGGAAAAATCATATGGTATTTACGCGACCAAACGGCTATAGGATGCTCCGCCGGGTTGGGACGACGCAAATATCGGTAGAGGACCCAAGGTATGACATCGTACACTTGGTATACACATCTATCTCAACGGTATTCTCAGTTCTGTGAGAGAGACTAGTCCTGAATGGTTATGCCATTGACCTTCATATAGATTAAGTTGGCTTGGTTGCGGCAATCCGCGTGCAAGTCATTGCATTGAATAATAAATCTGAAATATATGTGTAATATGAGTATAACACTTCTTTACAATCTGAGTATAAGATATCTAAGTAATCTGAGTATAACATTCACATGGGTATTCGAGTAACATAATGCGCCTCAGTCATAACACGTCCGTAACATTCGCGCTTGCTTATGTGATCTTTGATTTCATTATAAATATTCGTGCTTGATTTAACTTAATTTTATCTTTGTTCAGGGAAGGACGAATGGTAAGTTGGTAAGTTTTGCCGTGTTTCTCTTATATCGCACGGCGCACTGCCACACGAGTTAGGCTTTACATCATTGCCATAAAACTGATCATAAGGCAAGACTAACAAGATAACTTAATATATAGTGCACGAAACTAATATAACGTTTTTGGATTTGTCAAGCGGGCGAGAAGCCTCCCCACTAGTGCATTCATGTATTAATAACCCACCAGATTGCTTGCAGGATGCGGGAGAACCTCGTTCGGTGCAGAGTATCCTCTCCTGCGCGCTAAAGCATGAAGTTCGCTCTGGATCCTTGGAGTATGGCGTCCAGAGCTGAAGCACATATACAGGACATAATATTGGAACATCGCATATGTATTATCCCAAGTTGTAAGCCGCTTGGCATGCCCTTATTGTTATTGTTAGAGAGAGAGAGAGAGAGAGAGAGAGAGAGCTTGAGCGACTTGTAATCTCGGCCTAGCGCCACTTATAATAATTCTTGATTTTCAATAAAGAGCTTGTTATTGTTTTATACTTGTATTCATTCAATGCTTCAACTATGACGACCACTACCAGAAGTCAAATTAGCGACGTCTAAAAATGTCGCTAAATGGCCAAAAAATGTCGCTAAATAATTTTATCGACGTATGTAGCGACGTTTCGATGAAGTCGCATTTAAGCTAGTAGCTGACCGGAAAAATATCGCAAAACGTCGCTATACCGATATTTTCTAGCGACGTAAATACGTCGCTATATTAGCGACGTTTAGCGACGCAACGTTGCTAAATTAGCGACGTATTGTGTGTCACTATATGTCGCTAAATTTTTTTCTTTTTAGCGACGTTGTGCGACTCATTTAGCGACATTATATTGACCTGGCAATACTGCCATATCAGCAAATTTGTGATGATCAACGACGTATATAGCGACTTTTATAGCATCATTTTCAGCGACGTATATAAACGTCGCTATAAACGTAACTAAAGATACAGTGAAAAAAAGAAAAAAAAATTTAATTGTTTCCAAACCATTCTTACTGAAGTTTATGAATTCACAATTTGTACAAATAAACCCGGAGCAACCCTCCGTTGAATTTGCTGGGTTCGCCGACCCCCTTCGGTTGAACACTCAACACCGATAAATAAACATACATTTAATATGAATAATATAGTAAAATTTAAAGAAAACAAAATATTGAGATTACAAACCGAGTCAGGACAAAATCTTGTCTTAAAGAATACAACAAATATCCACACAACTGAGTCTGAAAGCCTCGTCGAAAAGAATACAAGAAATAAAGTCTGAAAGCCTCAAAAATAAAGAATATTCATAAATGACCAAATATCATAGGTCTGAAACACAAACAATCAATAAACTATCATAACTAGGACTACTACGGATCTGCAGGAGGATGACCACCGGTGCCGATGAAGGAGCACCAGGAGGACGTATCTGCTCCAACTCTGCTAGTCGATGGTTGTATGAATCCATGGTAGATAACAGCCTTGTACTGCTATGAACCATTGAATCATGTATCATCGTCAGCCTCTCGCCCATGTACAACTGTGATGCCTGCAGCTCCGTCATGCTGCGCTCTGTCGACGCTCTAAGATCAGCTGTCATATCCCGGAGCTTCATGATGCTGTGCTCGTGCATATCAAATCGTGCGATCAGTGTCGCATCGTCCGCCTGTGGCTAGGACAAGGGATTCTCCTCCATCCTTCGCAGCAACTCGTCATAGAGAGACGCAATCTGACGGTCAACGGTCTCCTGGACTCGGGCCGTCAATTTTGAGGGCTGTGGGAAATGCGCACTTGCCGTGGAGGCCCTAGATGACTGCGTCGTAATAAGGGTGCCATAGAATCCCGTACTGTAGTACGTATCCCTCTGGAGACCACCAGCGGAGGTCACCCATAGATCGTCCTTCGACGGAGCTGGAGAGGGCTGTGAGGAAGTACCAGCCTCTCCCACTGTAGGTGCACTAGCAGTCGCCCGCTCACGCAGCCTAAGATACTCGGCCTAGAAAAGTTTGGATACTCGATAATTGCCTAAGTTATATTAAAATTAACAAAAAGTAAAGTAATACTTACATAGGTCTGCGAGGCCCTCTCATCAATGAGATTCTTGCCCTTTCGATGGGTGGCTAGGAAGACGGGCACCATGTTTGCATCCTCACTCCTCTGTACCTGTTAAAAATATATTATTTAGTACTAAAATTAAATATTTTATCCTACTACCATTTTATCGTACTTTCATTAAAATAATATATCTGAAATAAAAAAATATACCAAACGATGGAAATATTTCGTCATCGAAATCGAGCCACCACACTACTTTATTGCCTTCTGCCTAGCCGTCTTGGCCTTCTCAGACCTTTTCTTGTACCTCGGATCATCGAATCTAGCCTTTATCGCAGTCCACTGCTCAGGCGTGATCCAACCTTGGATCAATTTTCTTGTGCGATCACGAGCCTTCTGGTCATCCAGAGCATCACGGATCAGCTTGGCGGCAACGACAGGAAATATCTGCTCGATCAACTCGGCCCGGTACGGTGGATAAAAATACGTTTGCTACAATAAGTAATTTAGTAAGTTATATAATATGCATAAATTAGATTACTGATATAATATACTTTTACCTTGAAGTGCGCAAACCAGAACGCCTTCCTCTTCTCCGGAGCATCAGAGTAGTTGATCCAAGGGCCACCATAGTTGTACCTCAGAAAGTGGCCCAGGAGTCTCTATACCGACGAGGGACGATATCTATACAGAGATAATTATTTTTATCAAAAAAGTCAATATATGATGAATAAAGAAATACACGATATATATGATGCAAAACCATCTAATTGACTTACTTTGTACCGTCGACCCAAATCTTCGTCATCGTCTCGTCCGGAGGTGCGCATGGAGGATCTAGCTGATGCTGGAATGACGTCGGCTCAACCTCCGCCATATGCTCATCTGTCTCCATAGTTTCGTCAGTAGGAGGAACGCTGGACGAGAGAGTACTATCAGGCCTGGAACTACTCATCCCAGGAGTGCTGCCACGTAACATCGTCGCAGTCGGAGATGTGACTGGTCGATATACTAGAGTACTAGGTGCCGAGGATCCAGAACCAATAGTAGGCAGTACCGAAGGAGCACTCCGTCTACCTCGGGACCTGCCGAACGCTCCGGGTCGTCCTGTCATACCTGATAACAACATCTGATGAATAAAGAAATACACAAATATATAGTACATTCTACGATCAAAATGTTATGCATATCTCACAGCATTAATAGAATTGCATAGTAAATAACTAGTGGTGTCACAAGTCTAAATGGATAGTAATTACTTACCCCTCTAGCTTCTCCACTTCATCCTCGTCGCAATTGACTAATATATACAACAGAGCAGCCCTTAGCTCATCCTCATTCAAATATCTCTTCTTTATTTTCTTCGAAGGCTTTCCGGATGCATTGAATACTTTCAGTATTGCATCAATAGATTCCTGATATTCATCGTTGTTTCTCGGAGCTCTCGTTCTATTACTTGCAATATGAGGTTTAAAATATGTCGAGCAAAAGTTTATAATCTCCTTGAGAACATAAGCTTCACAAATAAAGTCCTCAACCCGTGCCTTATTTTTTACCTTTCTTTTTAGGTGATTCAGATGCCGCTCGAAGGGGTACATCCACCGATAACCAACAGGACCGCCAACACGTACCTCATAAGAAAGATGAATTGGAAAATGCTCCATAGAGTCGAAGAATCCAGGAGAAAACACCTTCTCGAGCTTGCACAGTGTTACCGCAGTGTCCTTCTCTTGCTTTTCTAGACGATCGACGAGCAACTTAGTAGAACAAAGATCTCTGAAGAATATGCTAAGCTCTGTCAATGGATCCCAAATGACCTACGGTAAGAATTCCCGAAATGCAATCAGAATTAACCTCTCCATGAATACGTGACAATCGTGGCTCTTCATACCTGCCAGTTTGTTCTCCTTGAGGTCGACGCATCTTCTCAAGTTCGACACGTACCCGTCTGGAAATTATAGACCCTGAATCCACCTACAAAGTCTTATTTTATCCTCTTTCTCCAGTGAGAAAATTGACTTAGGCTGCTTTAACTTTCCATTCCCCTCCTCTATCAAATGCAACGCAGGACGTCTATATATTTCTTCTAAGTCTAACCTGGCCTTTAGATTATCTTTCGTCTTCCCCTTTACCTCCATTACAGTATTAATTATGTTATCAAACACATTCTTTTCGATATGTATGACATCAATGTTATGTCTGATCAGATTGGTGCTCCAATATGGCAGATCCCAGAATATACTCCTTTTTATCCAGTTATGGGTGCGACTAAATCCATCACACTTGTACCCCTTAGCAGACTCTTCGATAGCACTTGGTAAATCTTTTTCTTCTTTCCATATCGTGTATCCGGACCACCTTGGCAGTGGATTGGCCTTCTCCATAACGCCCGCACGAAAAGCATTCATGTTCCTCCGGTACGAATGATCCTTCGACAGAAATTATCTATGACAATCGAAGAAGCACGGTTTGCTTTCGTATTTCAAACGGAAAGCCTTAGTACGGTCCATATAATACGGACATGAGAGACGACCATGAGTGCTCCATCCTGATAATATTTCATAGGCTGGAAAGTCGTTGATGGTCCACATAAGTGTTGCCCTCATCTAAAAAATTTACTTTTTAGAAACATCGTACGTGTTGGCACCTACTTCCCATAGCTAATTCAACTCATCTATCAAAGGTTGTAAATATATATCGATGTTCCTCTTCGGATTTGAGGGAGGAGAATAAACATGTCCATAGAGACTAAAAGTTATAAATAAGGTCATTTTTGTTTCAAATTTGTGCTTTTCTTTCTTTTTAATGTTCAAAAATTACATTAGATATCGCAGTCGATCTAACCAAAATTTAAATAAAAATAAAATCTAAAGTGTGCGGCTTACGAAAGGTAAGAGGTTAGATTGACTTTGCCCCCATTTTTGCCTTTTTCTGAATCGAAAGATAATCCTTAACTTAGACGGACCCCGAAAAGTAACGTAAACAAGAGTAAAGAAATTGAATAAATATGAAAGAAAATATTAAATGAAAGGAGAACCCATTTTTTTGTTCAAACTAAATTCTAACTAAATTTTATTTTTTGAGGAAATGATAGAGTTGTAGTGCTCCATAAAATTGTGGATGATAATTTTAAGACTATTTAACTAAAAACTTTAGCATTATATAATTATCCTAACAAAATACTTCAAAATAAACTCTAGTTTCCAAACAACCCAGAAATAAGTCTAAACTTTTAGTTTTGTAGAGTCGAGTGGGATTTTACAACTTGAAGTTCTAGTTTCAAGTTTCTATACCCCCCAACCTAAATCTAACTTCATTTTATGGAACTTCGTATTGTAGTGGGTGGGGTTGCCAACCTATGTGAAAAATACTCCAGAGTTTGATTGAGTATTCCTACATATAATAGGAATACCTCAATATATTTGGATTGAATATTCCTACATATAATAGGAATACCTCAATATATTTGGATTGAATATTCCTACATATGAGTATTCCAACATATAATAGGAATATCTCAATATATTTGGATTGAATATTCCTACATATAATAGGAATATGTCAATGGATTTGGATTTGGATTTAGATTTAGATTGGGTATTCCTATATATAATATGAATACTAGTTGTGTGTTTGAGGCTATATATATTAGATGTCTCTGGCCCTAAAATAAAATCTCATATCTCAAAAAATATTGCAAGAGGAGGCAAGAGTGCTTTTACAACATTGGAAGGAGTGAGGAAGAGATTGAAGGCTATTTCGAAGTAGAGATCAGTTTCGGGTAATTCTTTTCTCGTTGTCTCCGTTCTTTGTTTGTCTGTGATCTATTTTCTATTCCAAAGGTTTGTGGTGATCCATTTGGATCGATAAGAAGTTTGTAAGGAGTATGTGTATTTCTTTTTCTATTAGTGAAGGCTTTTCAGGGTTGGACTCTGATCGTCCCGTAGTTTTTTTCATTTGGATTTTTTACGTAAAAATCTCTGTGTCTGCGATTTGTGTTTGATATTTTTGGTTTGTGTACTTTTACTCGGTTCTCTCGCAGGGCTTCTTGGTTTGGAGAATGATTTTTGTGCTTTCATTCCTAACAAAGTAGTATCAAAGCCGGGTTCTGGAGTTCAGAGAGGTCAGGAGTTAACTGGCAAACCAGGGAGAAGAGATGGACGCGAAGCCAGTGCGCATGGTAAACCTGAATTATACCAACTATCATTATTGGCGGAGTAAGATAAAGGATATGTTGTTCATCAAGAAGCTGCATCTTCCAGTATTTGTGTCCGAGAATCCCAGTGACAAATCCGAAGATGACTGAAAGTTCGAGCATATACAGGTATGTGGATATATCAGGCAGTTCGTTGACGAGAACGTGTATAATCCTGTTTCCAATATTAAGCACGCGAAGATGCTATGGGATAAGTTGGAATCATTGTATGCGAAGAAGACCGGGGTAAACAAGTTGTTGCTGATCCGAACAATGATGGGTCTGCGGTACAAAGATGGTATTTCTATTACGGATCACTTGAGTGAGTTCCAAGGCGTGGTAGACCATCTATCCTCGATGGAAGTCAAGTTCGACGATAAAGTACATGGACTATGGTTGCTGTGTACATTGCTAGACTCATGGGAAACTGTACGAGTGTCTATGATTGCTTCTGCTCCAGAAGGTATGGTCTTTCTGGAGTTTGCCAAGAGCGGGGTACTGAATGAAGAGATGCGAAGACATTCTCAGGGCACTTCATCCACATCCAACTAAGAGGCACTAGTTTCAAAGAGTCACGGAAGGAGCAAGAGAAGGGGTCCAGGTGGTGGCAGAGATAATAGCAAGGGCAAGTCCAAGGGTCGGTACGAGGACTCGGAGTGTTACTATTGTGGCAAGAAGGGCCACATCAAGTGGAACGATTTTGCTTAGAAGAGGTAGAAGAAGGATGACAAGGGGAAGCAAAGTGAGAACACTACAGCGACGGTCTCGGCACATGGAGGTGACATGATCATTATAAGTGATAAGGTAGTTATGAACCTCACCTGTGATAATAACTCTTGGCTGGTGGACTCAGGTGCTTCAGCACACGTATCTCACAACAGGGCACTATTTGCTACACAATAGGTGACTGTGGAGTGTTGAAGATGAGAAACTGAGATGTGTCGAAAGTTGTTGCTGTTGGAGATGTACATTTGAGAACAAAGACGGGTGCAGTTCTTATTCTCAATGATGTCCGTTATGTCCCTGATATCCGTTTTAACCTGGTATCGGTTAGAAGGTTGGATAAAGAGGGTTTCTTCAACCTCTTTGGAAACGGTCAGTAGAATCTTTCCTGAGGTTCGATGGTGATTGCTAGAGAAAGCAAGAAGTTCGAACTCTATTATATGAAAGGGAGTGCATATGGGACACATGAGGTGAACGCAGCTACTGATGCGTCTACTGAGTTGAGGAACAGGCGACTCAGCCATATTAGCAAGAAGGGAATGAGATACTTGGTGAACAGGAAGGTGATTCCAGGGCTCACGTCTACAAAATTGGAGAGATGTACGCACTGTTTGGCAGAAAAGCAAAATAAGGTGTCTTTCCAAAGTCACCAAAGTTCAAGAAAGCCGGCGTTGCTCGAGTTGATTCACTCGGATGTCTGCGGTCCTATGATAGTAAAGTCCATTGGTGGTGCTTCTTATTTTGTGACTTTATTGATAATTATTCCAAGAAGGTTTGGGTCTATGCTTTAGAGACCAAGGATCAGGTGCTTCCCACTTTCAAAGAGTTTCATGCCTTTGTTGAAAGGGAGACGGTCAAGAAGATACTATGTGTTTGGTCCGACAATGGCGGCAAATACATTGGTCCCTTTGATGATTATTGCATAGAGCAAGGGATACGACACCAAAAGACTCTGCCGAAGATACCTCAGCTCAATGGTATAGCGGAGCGAATGAACATGATGCTGATGGAAAGGGTATGATGTTTGATGTCAAAAGCAAACTTGCCGGGCAGCTATTGGGGTGAGGCACTTTACACAGCTGCTTATGTTATTAATTTATCTCCTAGTGCTCCTTTGCAGGATGATGTGCCTAACAAAGTATGGTACGATAAAGAGATGTCATACAATCATCTGCGAGTATTTGGTTGCAAGGCCTTCATGCATGTACTGAAGGACGAGAGATCCAAACTTGAGCCAAAGACGAGGTGGTGCATCTTTGTCGGCTACGGTCGGGATGAGTTTGGCTATAGACTCTACGATCCAGTAGAAAAAAGCTCTGCATAAGCAGGGATGGTTTTTATTGAGGATTAGACCATAGTCAATACTCAAAATTTTGAGATGCCTTCTAAGGCTGAGGAATTGCCTGAGTTAGAGTTATTTTACTTCGAACAGTTTCCAGAGAATATCATAGAGGATATAGTTATGGGAGAGCCAGTATATGGAGTTTCTTCCAACCTTGATCATCAGCCTGTTGATGATGGTTAGGATAACCCTCATGAGGATGAGCATGTCAAGGAGGTAGTTCATGAAGGGGAGGAGGATGTTGATATACAACCAGCACTAGTGGTTCCATTGAGGAGGAGCGATAGAGAGCGTCGACCATCTACGAGATACTCACCGAGTGAGTATGTGCTACTGACTGGCGGGGGAGAGCCCGAATATTTTATAGAGGCTATGGAAGACGAACACAAGCAGGAGTGGATAGAGGCTATGCAGGAGGAGATGAGTTTCTTACATGAAAATTTTACTTATGAGCTGGTGTGGTTGCCAAAGGGCAAGAAGACTTTAAAAATGATGGGTATTCTAAATAAAGCAAACAAATGATGCTACTCCCCCTCGATATAAAGCGAGGCTGGTAGTTAAAGGCTACGGTCAGCGAAAATGCATAGATTATGATGAGATCTTTTCGTCAATTGTCAAGCAGTCGTCTATTCGGGTGGTGATAGCATTGGCAGCCATTTTCGACTTGGAGGTCGAGAAGATGGACATGAAGATGGCATTTCTCCATAGTGATCTTAAGGTAGAGTTGTACATGGAGTAGCCAGAGGGATTGTGTGAGAAGGGCAAGTCATACTTGGTTTGCCGGTTGAGGAAGAGTTTATATGGTCTAAAGTAGGCTCCGAGAAAGTGGAACAGGAAATTTGAGTCATTTATGTAGGAGCATGGTTATGCACGGATGACGTCGAACCACTGTGTATTTGTGAGGTACTTTGTCGAGCATAATTTTATTATTTTACTGCTCTATGTTGATGATATGCTACTAGTGGGTCGGAATGCCACTAGGATAGCGGAGTTGAAGCGCCAACTGGACGCGACCTTTTTTATAAAGAATTTGGGCACAGTGAAGACTATTCTTGGGATGGAGATCAGCCGAGAGAGAGAGAGTCCAAGCTGCTACACTTGTCCCAAAATAAGTATATTCATCGGGTACTTCAGCATTTCGGGATGGACCTGTCGAAGAAAGTGAGTAACCCCCTTGTGGCTCACTTTAAGTTCACTGAGAAACAGTTTCCATCTACCAAGGATGAGAAGAAAGATATGAAGCAGGTTCTATATTCCTCAGTTGTGGGGAGTCTCATGTATGATATGGTTTGTACGAGGCCAGACATCGCTCACACTGTTGGCACAGTTAGCAGGTATACTTCCAATCCTAGAAGGGTACATTGGAGTGCGGTTAAATGGATTCTACGATACCTTCAGAGCACTACCGATTGGAGACTTTCTTTTGGTGGTGATGAGCCAAAGCTGGTTTGCTATACTAATTTTGATATAGCTGGAGATATAGACACAAGGCAATCGACTTTAGGCTATGTGATAATGTTTGCTGGTAGAGTGGTTGCAGAAATGTGTTGCCTTGTCGATGACAGAGCAGAGTATATTGCGGCGACGGAGGGTTGCAGGGAGTTGCTGTGGATGAAGAAGCTGCTACAGTAAATATGGATAAAGCAAGAGCATTATCCTTTGCTTTACGATAGCCAGAGTGCAATTCATCTGGTGAAGAACCAAACATTTTATAGCCGGTCCAAGCATATTGATACCTAGTATCATTAAATACGAGATGTAGTTGAAAAGAAGCAATCGACGCTTGAGAAGGTTCATTCGGATGACAACAGAGCAGACATATTCACAAAAATTCTTCTAAGGAGAAAATTTGAGTACTGCAGACGGATCATCGGGATGACAACCCCCTCCATATAGCTATGAATGGAGAGATTTATTGGAGTAGGTGGGGTTCCCAACCTATGTGAAAAATATTCCGGAGTTGGATTAACTATTCCTACATATAATAGGAATACCTCAATATATTTGGATTGGATATTCCTATATATAATAGGAATATATCAATAAATTTGGATTTGGATTGGGTATTCCAATATAATAGGAATAGTAGTTGTGGGATTGAGACTATATATATTAGGTGTCTCTACCCTAAAATAAAATCTCATATCTCAAAAAATATTGCAAAAGGAGGCAAGAGTGCTTTTACAACATTGGAAGGAGAGAGGAAGAGATTGAAGGCTATTTCGAAGTGGAGGTCGGTTTTGGGTAATTCTTTTCTCGTCGTCTCCGTTCTTCGTGTGTCTATGATCTATTTTCTATTTTGAAGAGTTGTGGTGATCCGTTTGGATCGGTGAGAAGTTTGTAAGGAGTCGGTGTATTTCTTATTCTATTAGTGGAGGCTTTTCATGGTTGGACTCCGATCGTCCCGTGTTTTTTTTGGATTTTTTACGTAAAAATCTTTGTGTCTGCAATTTGTGTTTGGAGTTTTTGGTTTGTGTGATTTTACTCTGTTCTCTCGTAGGGCTTCTTGATTTGGAAAATGGTTTTTGCACTTTCGTTCCCGACACTTCGCTCCCAATCTAGGGTTAGAAATTTTTTTAATCCAAATTTTATTATTAAGTTCCTTCGTTAATTATATTGTCATATAGATCTTACATATATATACCCAAATATTGATCGATTATCTTATTATAATAAACTGTGATACTTCATGAATAACAACATACCCACCTTCAACTGCAACGAACCAAATAACATATTGCAGTGAATAACAAAATATACTACTTAAATGAGGAGTGCCTATAATATACTATATGTTAAAACAAATGTAGAAGAAGGAAGAAAAAAATAGGAGAGAAGATCTCTTATTAGTGTAATCATATAGTGGGAGGCAAAGAACTTATTTATACAACCCAATGAAGGTGTAATATTAATCTCTAACCAATGTGGAACTAAAATACAAAGTGGGAATCCAACCCTTTAGTAACCCACGTTATAACACTCCCCCTTTGGATGACCACCATCTCTAAGCCTATTATTTCATTAAAACTTTGCCAGAAAAATCCATTAGGACAAAACCTGTGCGAAAGAAAAGAGTACAATCTTTATGATGACTTAAATAGGTGTTAGACACGCTTAATATTGCCTCATTAAAACTTTGTCAAGAAAAACTCAAAGGAAAAAAATCCATGACTAAGAAAAAAGAGTACAACGCGTTATAGTCCATACATAATGTACCTTCCCCTGAAAATAATCACTCCTCCTGATGATGTTAATCCTGCACAGTCAGCTGATAAAGACGTCATATTCCAATTCCATGAACTAGTTTTTGAAAAGTTAACTTTGGCAACAATTTGGTGAACAAGTCTGCAAGATTATCACTTGAGCGAACTTTTTGGACATCAATATCAAAGTTTTTTTGAAGCTCATGAGTATAAAAAAACTTCGGTGAGATATGTTTGGTCATGTCTCCTTTAATGAATCTACCTTGAATTTGTGCAATACATGTTGTATTATCCTCATGAATAACAATTGGAGTATCTGTGGTAGGAGAAAGGTGACAGAAGCTACGAATGTATTGAATCAATGATCTCAGCCAAATACATTCTCTACTTGCTTCATGGAGAGACAATATTTCTAAGTGATTTGAGGAGGTATGAACCATTGTCTGTTTTGTTGAACGCCAAGAAATAGTGCATTGCTATTAAGAAACACATATCCAATTTGTGAATGACCTTTATAGGGATCAGATAAATAACCTGAATCTGCAAAGCCAACTAGATTCGCGATGTCAAATAAACCACAAGTATAAAATAATTCCTTGTCGGTAGTTCCATGAAGATATCTCACCACATGTTTAATGCCATTCTAATGTCTGCGAGTTTGCGCCGAGCTATATCTAGCTAACAGATTGATAGAGAATGATATGTTTGGCCTTATATATTGTGATAGATACATTAATGCCCCAATGGCACTAAGGTACGGTACTTAGGGCCTAGCATCATTTCGTTGTCGTCCTTAAGACGATATGGATCTTTATTGATATCTAATGATCGAACAACCATTGGAGTGCTAAGGGGATGAGCATTATCCATATTGAACTATTTAAATATATTTTTTGAGTATTTGGATTGATGCACTAAAATTCTATTAGTGCAATACTCAATTTGTAATCCGAGACAATATTTTTTGTCTCCGAGATCTTTCATCTCGAACTCCTTTTTCAAATAGTTTGTAGTCTCATTGATTTCATGTCTTGTCCTAATCAAGTTTATGTCATCGACATATACTGCAACTATAGCAAAACCCATATTAGATTTCTTTATGAAGACACATGGACATATATGATTATTCTCATATCCCTTTCTTTTCATATATTCACTAAGACGGCTGTATCATATCCTTCCGGATTATTTTAAACCGTACAATGAACGTCTTAGCTTTATGGAATGCATGTTCTTAGCTTTTGAGCTGGGTAGATTAAATCCATGTGGGATTTTCATATATATATATATATCACTATCTAAATCACCATATAGATATGCTGTTACAACGTCCATAAGTCTCATGTCCAGCTTTTTTTCAACTGTCAGACTTATCAAATAACGGAACATTGTCGCATCCATTATGGGAGAATACGTCTCTTCGTAATCAATCCTGGGTCTCTGAAAAAACCCTTGTGCCACTAATCGTGCCTTAAATTGAGCGATTTTATTCTTTTTATTTTGCTTTCTTACAAACACCCACTTGTGACCTACTGGCCTGACGTCTTTTGGTGTTTGTACTATAGGTCTGAACACTCCACGTTTATTAAGGGAATCCAATTCTGCTTGAATAGCATCCTTCTATTTTGGCCAATATTTTCTTTATCGACATTCATCGATGCTACGTGGTTCAGTGTCATCAATGCCCTTAGATATTTCAGTAGCTACTAATGAGAATATCTCATCTATTTTTATATCTTTGCGATTCTATACCTCTCTTGTATATGTATAAAACATAGAGATCTCTTTGCTTTCAGGTACCTGAGCCTCCTCTTGGACTTGTGTCTTTTCTAAGACAATAACCTCTTATGGGTTTTCCAAGAGTATGGATCTGTCATTCATAACCTCTTCTTGAATGTTATGTGTAACCTCCTTAAGAGCGTTACTTGAACATTTTCTCTTTCTAGGGACTAAGTCCTTCGAACCTATAGGTCTACCACGCTTCTAGCGTGTAATAGATTTATTATCTACTCTGCTATTTTTTCCTACGAGAATATCAATTCGAGCTGGCACATTTGCAGCGGGCACATGTAATTTAATCACTTTAGCTACATAAGTAAATGCATCTGGCATTTGATTTATAATCTCATGTAGATGCAATATCCTTTGTATCTCAGTTTTATATTGATTAGTACGAGAATCTAGATGAGACAGAGCAAGATTATCCCACGATAATTTATGTCGCTTATTTATGACGAATGGTTCTGTAAGAACATTCTTTTCTTTCTTATCTCCCCCTAACGACAGAAATTTAGTCTCATCAAAATGACAATCTGCGAATCTAGCAGTAAAAACATCACCAGTTAAAGGTTCTAAATATCTAATGATTGAGGGCGAATCAAAACCAATATAAATTTCTAAACGACACTGAGGTCCCATTTTAGAGCGCTGAGGAGGGGAAATAGGAACATAAATAGCACAACCAAATTTACGCAAATAAGAGATGTTAGGTTGATGGCCTGTCACAAGTTGTGATGGTGAAAATTCATGATATGCAGTTGGCCTAACAATGATCAATTTAGCAGTATATAATATGGCATATCCCCAAGCTGAAACATGTAAGTTTGATTGCATGAGTAAAGGCCTTGCTATGTGCTAAAAATGCTTAATCAAGGACTCTGCTAAACCATTTTGGGTATGAACATGAGGGACAGAATATTCAACTTATATTCCTACAGAAGCACAATAATCATCAAAAGTACAGAAAGTGAACTCAACTGTATTATCAAGTCGAATCGTTCTAACATGTTGGCCAGAAAAATGAGTCTTAAGCTTAATCAACTGAGAAAGTAGCTTGGAGAAGGCAAAATTTCTAGATGAGAGTAAAAAAATATTTGACCATCGACTGGAAGCATCTATTAGAACCATAAATACCTGAAAGGTCCGCTAGTAGGATCAATTGGTCCACAAATATCACCTTGTATTCTCTGAAGGAATGGTAGTGATTCAGAAGCTATTTTGAGAAGTAAAGGTCTTGTAATGAGTTTACCCTATGAACAAGCTACATACAAATATTCAGTAGGAAAGGAAATACTTTGGTATAATAAATTATGTCCATTGGTATTATTGATGACCTTTATCAATATAGTAGATCTTAGATGACCCAATCTGTCATGTCATGTCAAAGGATTAGATTCCTTGTATTCTCTGAAAAAATGGTGGTGATTCAGAAGATATTTTGAGAAGTGAAGGTTTTGTAATGAGTTTACCCTGTGAACAAGCTACACACAAATGCTCAGTAGGAAAGGAAAGACTTTGGTATAATAAATTATGTCCATTGGTATTATTGATGACCTTTCTCAACATAGTCGATCTTGGATGACCCAATCTGTTATGTCATGTCAAAGGATTATATTCCTTGTATCCTTTAGCCTTTTGCTAGTGATGGGGTGAGATTCTACTACCTTCAGAGTAGTTTGATATAGCCCCGAGGAGATTAACTTGCACTTTTCTAATGTGAGTTTATTGCTTCCAACATTAGAGGTGATATAGAGATACTCTTTGTTATCATCGTTCATGGTTTCAACATGAAACCCGTTCATTCGAATATCTCTAAAGCTGAGTAGATTTCTATTAGATCTACTAGAGAATAATATATTTTGAATGACTAAGTGTGTTTTATTTGGCAACACAACATCAGCCTTACCATAACCTTCTATAGTCTGCACAGGTCCAGCAATGGTGGTCACCTTGGCAGTGTTTGAGGCATATATTATGAAAAACTTCCTAATTTTCAATATAGTGTGAGTTGTTGCACTATCTATCAAGCATATTCCATCATCATTGCCCATACCTTTCAAAAACAAAAATTAATAATATATTAATGTGCTACTAAATGGTTAAACTTGGCATATTGCCAATTATTATAACTTGATCTAAATCTAAATGAAACTGCTTCAAAGAAAGTAAACTACCTAGACTGTTGATCATATAATGACCAATTTATTCAAAGTGGAAATTAAAAAAACTTAGATAAGCATACAATAACTATTCATTGACTTCTCCTATCATGGCGTTGAACTGGTCTTCCAAAATTGCGTTTCCATCCTTATCTTGGAAGAAATTATTAAAATCCATGTGTATTGTACCCTCTATAAGATTAGTCTCCACACCCTTTTAGGCTTCATACTCGTCCACTTTCTTTTGTGAGGTGCGACAGTTTCGCATCCAATGACTAGCTCTTCCACAACGTTTACAAATATCAGTTGGGGCAGCTAGATTGAAAATTTGGGCATTATTTCTTCGAGGATGAAATCCTTTATTTTTGAACTGTGTATCATTTATTGGACCCAAATTTTATCCATTTCTTTGGCTTCCACGGCGTCCATTCCCTCTACCTCTGTGATTTCCTCGACCCCTAGTATTGGTCACATTTTTTCGAGCACTAGTCCCATTCACTTCAGCTGGAATTGGTGTAGACCCAGTTGATCTACTAGTGTGATTTTTGATTAATAACTCATTATTTTTTCGGCCACGAGTAAGACAATAATGAGTTCGGAATACTTCTTAAAATTTCTCTCCCTATACGTCTGTTGTAGGGTAATCATGTAGCATGAAATGTGGTAAATATTTTCTCTAGCATGGAATGCTCTGTCACTTCTTCACCACATAACTTCAATTGTGAAGTAATTTTGAACATAGCTGAATTATAGGCTGCAACTGTCTTATAATCTTGGAAGCATAGATTGAGCCATTCATGGAGTGCACCTGGTAGTATGACCATTTTCTGGTGATCATATCTCTCAGCTAGAGAATTTCATAGCACCAAGGGGTCCTTGACTGTTAAGTACTCAGCCTTGAGATCATCATAAATATGATGTCTTAAAGCCTTCACTTTATCTTGTGCAGATATTGGCTTATCAGCCACAATTGCGTCACCTAATTTTTTGGCTTGAAGGTGCAATTCAGCATCCAATCTCCAGTTGATAAAGTTCCTGCCTTCAAAGTTTAGAGGCTTGAAATCATGCTTTGGGAGGCTCGACATATTGCTGTATAAGATCAATAATAACAAGTTAACATAAGAATTTGGTAAATCGCCAAACAATTCATGTTCATGGTATATGCTTCAAACGATGATGTTTCAGAAGTCTATTTATACCAAACAGATCTTGTTCATGGCATGCTTCGAACAATGATGTTCCAGAAGTCGTAGGTAAATACCAAACACTAGATGTTCATAGTATGCTTCGAACAATGATGTTCAAGAAGTCTTTCAAAAATACCAGAAATGGTATTCTTCAAACAATGATGTTCCAGAAGTCTTATATATATAGACCAAACAATTCATGGTCATAGTCATCAGATCTCTGATGGTTTTGATCTGAATGTATTAACATGTATAAAAGAAATAAATAAATAAAGAATAACTCCAGCGTTCTTCCCGAAAGATCTATATGTGATTAACATCGGAGTGCTATCAGAGTTAACTAAAAGAAGTGAATGAATGGATAAAAATTATTCTTTTGCCCTAGCGGTATGCCAAGAGATGTATAAACATCAACATCAGGCTACACATAGGATATGCATATGCAGAAAAAAATAAACATAAATAAGCATACCTATTATCGAAGTAGAGAATCAGCAAATGGCAACTTCACTGAGATGCTCTCGCTTATTTCCTCCCGTTAGAGCTTCGTGCTGATAACGTGTTAGAATAAACGTAGAAGAAGGAAGAAGAAAATAGGAACGAAGATCTCTTATTAGTATAATCACATAGTGGGAAGCAAATATCTTATTTATACAACCCAATGAAGGTGTAATACTAGTCTCTAACCAATGTGAGACTAAAATATAAAGTAAAAATCCAACCCTTTAGTAACCCACGTTATAACACTATGTTGTATACTTTGTATTTTTTTGTCAATATTTCGATACATTGTGCCTTGGCAACATTACAGGTTTAGAACACGTAGCATAGGTTTTACTAGCCCTCATTTTCTGGGGCTTAAATTCAACCAAGCAGCTTCTCATGGAACATGTTAATTGTGAAGTAACCAATAATAAGATGCGTTTATACACTGGCATAGCAACATATTCTTATTAAGGTTCATAGTATTGGTATCGCACCATTCCTATGAGTATTGGGATTAGCAGTATCGACAATTTTGAATCGGAATATCAAATTTTTTGGTATAAAACAATTTTTTTTAAAGAAATTATTAACATTTTAGAAAATATATTTTATACATTTAGACATAATTTTAAGTATTTTTAGTTATTTCTTAGTAGTTTTGCAATTGAATGAACTAATAGTCACCATTGTTGATTGGTTTACATGCAATATATAATTTTTTTGCTTTAACATGATATTTCAACCTTACTATAGTGAGGAGGAAGGTCTATAGAGAAGCCTGGAGCGAATTCCCCTCTTGAAGTTGTAGCTACTCGGTCAGCTCTTTTAGGTAATATAGTGCATCAAGATTATAGGTTACAGGCCCCTCATTGAGAAAGTTTTTTTTAGAAAGATTATCCATGTTTTGACAATTCAAAATTGAAAAAAAGAAAAAAAAAATGGAATAAAGGGGAAAGATATGTTGGTAGGGATCCCTTAGATATTAGTATTGTTCCTCCCTGAGTCAACGTAAGGATCATTGGCCCGGACGACTAATAGATTGACGGACTTCCAGGATCGACATGAGAGTCCAACTCCATAGCATTCCTAGAATCCATGTTGTATATTTGGTTCCTGATTGGTCTTTTTCGTTCAATTTTTTTTTCAGAATTGACTGGAAAAGAGACTCCCCCCCCCTATGAATATCGGTCAGTAACGAATATCGGTCGGTATCAGATCAATATTGGTCGATTCGGTAAATTATGGTTCTTATTAGATACAGTCGACTGCAATAGTCGACTGCAATATTTACAAGCTCTTTGCAACACTTCCAACCACAAGCCAACATCTCAAAACACACAAAAAAAAAAATATTTGCGGAGGATTTGAATAATCACCTATTTATTCCCAATCATGCAAATTACAATGAATGTTTGAATCAAGATATAAGGAAGATAGGCAATTACATTTACAATGATAATACCAATAATTACCACCATAATTGTATTTCCATGTTTTTGGTATAAACCAGCTACCAGCAGGTCATGCTGACGTCGAAGGTCTATGATAAATATATTGTTCTAGGATCCACAATAACTCCCTTTCCTCCATTCACTTCAACATCATGCCTGCACAATAACCCCATTGTCAATAATCAAATTATCTGCAGAAATGGTCAAAATGCAACAATGATAGGACTGTACTTACTGGAATACGAAGTCAAGCATGATCAGCTGCCCGTGAGGCACATATCTAAACAGTAGCAAGAGCCTATTGACATATACAACTTTTCTCCATACCTTAAAACAAGAACAAATGTCAAAAAAAAAAAAAAATTAGAGAACAAGCAAATACAGCTTCTGTAAAAGCAACAGAGTACTTCACCATCAACAAAGAGTTGCAAAGCGAAGATGGCAGCTTTCAGTCCCAAGGTTGGATGGTGAACATATATTGAAAAGAGCAAATGTTTATTGAGGTTACACATGAAAAATCATCTTGTACTAATAATAAACAGGTAAAATCAAAATGGTGACAGACATGTAGGTTTTGCTGGTGCTTCCGGCAAAGAATCTGCTGCAGCCGTTTCATCCATCCAAGATATGGCTGCCTGCAATGTAAAAGAAAATCAGACAGCATAAAAACATCATTAACCATGGAGTTGTAACCTTCCCAATCAAATTGGCATACGAAGCAACTTTTGTATATTAGTAGGTATGACAACACAAAATTCACCAACTAGTAAAAATACTGCCAAGTTATTAATTTTTTCATGTAGTCCCTGCCACGACGCTAAATCTCCAAGAGTTGTAGAGAGGATTGAGGGTTAAACATTTTATTATTCCAACAAATTTCATTCTCGAAAGGAAAATCCAGTGGAGGGAAAGAAGTAATGAAGAGTAGTATTTGGTACAAACTTGATTTGTCAAATTCTCATTTCATTGAAGACTACTTACACTAGTAAAGATGACGCTGAATGAAGATAAACAATTGTGTATGGCTCTTCTGTATCAGAGGTTCGAACTCCTGATAATATAAGATTGTTAGATTCATCTTAAAGTGGATATAACCACAAATTTAAACACAATCGAAAGGGAATATACACTGGTTTGTACCGCTGACAATTCTACAGATGCAAAACATCTTGACATACTATACATCCTCCAGCATATGAAATACAAGTTGGTATGATCATAAGCAGCAATCACATTTTGAACCCTTGTTTAGACATTAATACCATTACATACGAAGTTTATAATATTATGCAAACAAAAAGACTTTCTAAAGATGGCTTATACATCGATGAGAATATTATAAAAAGTTAGGTTGCATGCCTCAAAAGAATACTAACCATGACGATACTACCTCACCTCAAATTAGAACAGTTTTCATCAACTTGGTCCAATATATGAGCCTTTAACCTTCCTATTATTACACCTTGATACATAAACTGCCACTAATAACCAGAAACAGCACAACAGGCTGAGATGCAATTGACAAGCAACATAGGAGCATCTTGCAAACTACCTTCTGCTAAAACTATTTTTGAGATAATTTTTCACATGACCTCACGGAGAAGTGTACAAACTACTCCCACGATTCTGTGCTTAAAGTCGCAATGAGGATATAATCCCATGATTCTTATAAGCTTGTTCCGTAAGCTCCATTGAACTAATAACCAGATACATCACAAAAGGTTGAGATGCTGTTCAAAGCAGCTCAAAATGGAAATCCTTGTTAATATCTTCTTAACAATTTTTAATTTATATAATTTCTCGGGATCTCAAGGAGAAGTGTACAAACTATATTCTGTGCTTGTAATATTTGCCTACGTTATGTCAAACCAATATCCTCAACTTTAAAATACAATTCAGTAAAACACAGTATAACTATACAAGACCACAAATCAAACAAAGTGATTCATAAAAAAGAGAAGACTACCTTCACTACATAGAGAGCAAACCGTTCCAAATCAAGGCATCTTAAGAAGAAAATGAGCTCCTACAACAACCATAACAAGGTGCCCTTCACAGTCTACTCCACCACGATAGCTGAAATTAAGAAGCAAAAACTACAATAATGATGAGGTGGTTCAAGGCAATTGTAGTAAATAGTTGAGGTTACCGCAAAATGACAGTTTACTGTAAGAAACCTTTAACATAGAGTAAAAAGGTCATAATAACCGTTGATAGAGATGAAAGGAATACTACACATACAAGGTTTGCCTTATTGTAAAACTAAGGCTGTGAGATCAGGTTTCTGGTTGCCTTCCTAAATGAAGTTGTCCTATTCCAAAACATTATCCATGAAAAACATGATTTCTAATTTGATTGCAAAGCAACATACGAGCAACCAACTCTCTTACTGGTGACGTGACCTTTCTCTACCCTACTTTATACCTTTTCTGCCTGACGTATTAGTGAGTGCATACTATTATATCCTGCTGCTCAAACTCGGTATCCGTTGCACTGATGGACCTTTACTAAACTAACATCTACTTTCAAGGAGTGCATCATTGATTGTTGACTTACTAACCAAGCAATGTTGAGCTACATTATTAGATTCACCAAAAGAAGACGCAAGTATAGCTAGAAAACGGCATTTTGCATGGGCAAGAAATAATGCAAATGCTTGCAATATCATGATGGACTATCAACTGTCATCACATACATCATGTCAACCTAGAAAAGAAGGCTACATCCTTAGACTATAAAGGATATTGAAGGATACAAAATGGTATGAAATCCACTTATTTTTTTATCATATCAAACAGAAGTTGTGGGACATGATCCAAAGGAAAACTAGATGTACTAACACAATTTTCATTTCAGCCATCTCTGAAAGATTAAGAGAATTTGCTTTTGCAAGATATATTGAGTGAAGTGAATATTCCTAAGCTGGAAATAATGGAGGGCCACCAAGATCTCCATACCCAAGCATCTTAGCACAATTGAAACCACCCTGTGCCTGGGCGGGCTTTTCCCATTGTTCCTTCCGCCGTCAATCAGGGTCCTTAATCAATGACATGAATGTAGGATCTAGATAGGAATCCATCTAGAAAGATTTCTTGTAGAGGAAAATTGGATAACATTAGATCCTCCTACAGATACACAATGCTGAAACGAATAGACATTTTAGGAATCTTCTACATGTATATATCAATGGTGAATGGTGACCAACAAAGCTAGAAGCAACACAATCAACTGAGAAAGAAACTATTATGTTTACCCATCTTTCTGTAATGATAAAATTAGTGGAATATTGAGCATAATATAGTGGTCCAACTTGCAAATTTTAGCAGAACCCAAAGAAGAATAAATGAGTAAAAACAGATTAGATAAGGTGAATCCTCAAATAAGAAGATTTCTCTATAGAACATATTTGACAATTTCTATCTGTTGCTTAACTAAATAGAAACTTCCTTACATATGCCTAGATTTTCTCTAGAGTAGGAAACTTTCAAGGGCCCTGTGCCCCTCATCCAAAATTCGAGATATCCTGCCATTGCAACAAATTATAATGGGGTGTGGTATCAAAGTTCATTTGGACCTTTTTTTTTTGGCACCATAATCTTTAACAGGACAACCTCATAGTGGATATCCGGATACCTATCAACATGTGAAGTGCTCTCTTACCTCTTCTTATCAAGCAGTGGCACTTCCTATCTCTTCAACAATGGCTCTAACAATTTGGAGTGGAGGGTGACAAGCAAATCGATTGCAACCGGTGACAAGTCGAGGCCAAAAGAATTACTACTTAACATTATGCCTGTCCACCCAACCATCTACCTATCTATCTATTCATTCTCAATCTACTCTCCCTGGTCTAACTCTTTATTTCCATTCTCCTTGATTTCTTTACTCTGCTGTAGGTTCACTCTGTTTTCTCTAATCTCTCTCTCTAATCTCTCTGTCTTGCTTCTCGTTATCTTGGAGTTACTTATACTGCGTGGAGGTTCCATATCTTATATTGGGAAAATTATTCTTGGACAAACTTTTGGAGGACGCAAGCATGGTACACTTCCTAGTGGAATCCTACATTTTGAAACACTACTATCATATCTAAGGCATATCCCTGAAAGGTGTTTCGAATAGAAGTCACTTAAATCTACCTTAATTTTGCAAAAGTCACCCAAATTTGAAATTACTAACAATTGAGTCACTAGTCCTACTTCGTCTGTCTCAACTAAAAAACTAACCCCGATTCAATGTACAATGACAGTTTTCCCCTTCCCCTCCCTTTATCCTTTTCTCCTCCATTCCCTACCCTTCTGCTGCTGCTCCTCCTCCTCCATACCCACTCTACCTTCTCTTCCCTTCCATTTTTCTGCCTCCTCTCCCACTCTATATCCATCAACACCAACTTCGCCTCTTTCCTCTACCTCCATACCTACTCCAAATTTCCTCTATTTTTACTTCTCTCCCGCTCTAACCCATCAACACCATTTTTTTCTCATCCTTCCTCCTCCACCTTCAAAGTTCAAACCCACTCTATTTTCTTCACTCTCCACTACTGTCCCACTCAAAACCAACTCCTCCCTACACCCTTCTCCTCCTCCCTTCTCCCCCGTTGTTGCTTGCACAAGCAAGCTCACCTGCACCAGGAGAGGGGAAAGAGAGAGGGGGTGAGGAAGAAGAGGGACAGAGAGGGTAATTTTACATTCCAAAAAGATAAGTTAATGAAATATTTTCCATTTTTCATGAATTAAGTTAATCAAAACTCAATTATTACCAATTTAAAGAATTTCAAAGTAATTAACAAGATTTGGAGGGTTTATGTAAAAATAAGTAGATTTAGGGGGCTTAATGCAAAAAACATAAAAATGAAGTAATGCTTGAAAAATAAAATATGAATGCATTTATCATTCTTTTCTCTTTTTACAATCAAATTTACTCTCCCTCGCGACTAAATGATTGTTAGGTTGTGTTTGGTTTGCAAGAAAATGAGAAAAATGAAAGAAAAAAAATTGAAATAGAAAGAAAAAGAAAAAGAAAAAGAAAAAGAAATAAAATAAAATAAAAACTTTTGCTTGTCTGATTGATGAGAAATTCCAAAAGAAAATTGAGATTGCAAATTTTGAGAAAAAATAGAGAAGAGAAGAAGAAAGGGCGACGAGGAGGAGAGAGAGAAAGAGAGCTGGAAAGAGAGAAAGATAGTGGGATCGGGAGGAGAGGATTAATGGAGAGAGAATCAAATCCCTCCAATTTAGAAGGAAAAAATAGGAAAAATATACGAGTTATTTTCTCCTATTTTTATTTTATTTTCTCCTATTTTTATTT
Source organism: Iris macrosiphon (assembly GCA_036927795.1). Lineage (NCBI taxonomy): Eukaryota > Viridiplantae > Streptophyta > Magnoliopsida > Asparagales > Iridaceae > Iris > Iris macrosiphon. Next base: position 42,848,265 of record JAYESA010000012.1, read on the forward strand.
TATTTTCCACTTTCTTCCCAAACCAAGTATGCAAAATTGATTTTCACTTTCTTTTTCCTTTCCTTTACTTTCTCCCACACTCTTATCGTATTGTTGAAGTCATTGTCATTACACCAAAACTCTGGAGCTGTGAGAATTGAGGCTCACGTATTTATAATCTAACATGCTCTTGGAGGTCGAACACCCATTTTAGGCAGAGAGCAACAATATATTTATTTTTACAAAATCAGTTTAAAATGTGCACCAAAGAATATCCGAACATAGGTTTCTCTAATACCACGTTGAAGTTCTTGACGGTACACCAAACCTCTAGAGTTGTTATGAGGGTTGACGGTTAATTGTTTATCTTATTCCGACAAGCGCTCGCAGGTCGACCACCCATTTTGGATAGAGAACTGGATTCATGCTGCAGTATAATTATTTTAAATCAGCTTATAATGCGTGCTTTATGATTCAAAACTAGGTTGTTCTAATACCATGTTAAAGTTCTTCCACTGTACAAAAATTCTAGAGTTGTATTGAGGCTTGAGGATTTTATACTATATTTTAATAGTAATCCTCTTCTTGTACCCAAACTTTAAATGTTCACAAAGGAGATATCATAAACAAAACGAAAGCAATAATTATAGCATGCTAAAGTGCACCCTTCGTTTGACATCCCTATATCTAAAATTGAAATTAGTGTTTATCAAGATAGGTCGAAAGGTAACATAGTATCACAGTGCTTAGAAAACAACCATAAACTATTAAGCAAGTGATCATTATTACCTTCTTCCTCAAGAGTTAACGATCAAAAGTAAAGCATATTCCAAGACAAAACCAGAATTCAATAAATGTCGAAAAGGTGAAACAAAGGAAAGAACTAATTAAGAAAATTATATGTAGTATGCATGTTACTGATCACAAACCGTCTAAATTTCAAGCCAACGTCGTCGACATGAATATCAACTGGAACCGTGGAAGGTTTTGGAATGTTTGTGGAAGGCTTTGGAATGTTTGGTGACACCGCAGGCAGAGGCTTTATTTTGATTTTTGCGTTCATCTATTATTGTCTCTCCATTTTCATCCCCTACAACTGCTGGAAGTTTTGACACAGCTACTTCCAAGGTAGTCAAACGCGCAAGACGCACGCGAGGCACAAAAGGTCCATATCATCCGAGACGCAAGGCGCAGTTAAGACGCACGTCCGAGCGAAGCGAGACACAAATATAAAAAATAATAATAATATACATAGATAAATAAATAAATTAGTACTGTAAGCAATAAAAAAAAAATATTAAAACCAGTAACAATACGTTAAAACATAAGTGAACTAGTTGATCAATAGTAGCCGTCAACAGAAGTTTGTATTAGTCTCATCATATTTTTAGTAAATTTTTGTTTTTTCAGTTCAACTGTAACCAACTATTTGTATGAGGTCCATGCCTCAAAGTTTTTTGTATAAATAAAATTTAAAAAAACAACCATAAGCACGTCTATACGCGCATTTTCTTAGTTGTGCCTTGCAGAAAGGCACACCTAAGGCGCGCCTGGAGAAATGCGCCTTGCCTAGTGAGGTGCGAGGCACAGCTACTGTGCCTTTCTGTGAGGCACAGCTGTTGTGTCTTTCTGCGAGACGTGCCTTTGACTACCATGGCTACTTCCTCTTCATGCTTGTCCTTGGGAAGTAAAGTGGAAGCAATCTACATAGCACAATGATATAACAAATAAATTCACTAAATTATCCACATATCTTTATCCTCTTGATAGAATAATGTTGAGATAATAACATGTATGGAAAATACCTTCTATATATCTCTGTATCAGATGATATGATTGTACAGAAAACAACAGCGGATATTTTTTGCTTCTCCAGAAAACGCCTAACAGTTCCTGATTGACTCCACGAGAAATTATAAAAATAAGAAGGGAAAAATATTATAGCACGGGTGAGTGAACTGCCATGTGCAAGCATATATTTGGCACAAAACAACATACATCGACAATATTCTTTTACTCACTTATTGCCACTTGTGCAGCTGGTTCACAGGGATAATATTTGGCCTCTGTATATATACAGCCCAACGCAATGCTGTATCAATGATGTCAAATGTAGTAAGTTCATACAACCTAAGATGCAAGACTATATAGAAATATAGAAAGATCAAAATACTACGTTTCTACAACCAACCTCTGAAGCCCATTCTTAATAAGAAGCTCCAAGCAAGAACGATAGCAATGGCTTTGGACCAACTGTATGAATGATCCTTCTGCAAAATCATATCCAGGAGGATCTCCTATGATATTTAGATTAGTAGATTAGGAATAGTGATCCTTCTATTTTACTTTTTCTCTTCATGGAATGTAGTTAATGATAGGTTACAATTTCTAGCTTAGTCCTTAGGAGGTTAGTTGTTCCAATATTGAAGGTTGCCTATGGGTATATGAATATGAGCCTCTTTTATAATCAATTTAACTCGCGTGCCCTTCATTAGTAGGTTATTAGGCTTTCCTCTCTAGCTCAAGAACAAATGTTTGGTAGTTGATAAAAATATTTTTTTGGTGATTTCCATCACCATTACCATTACCATTACCATTACCAAACTTTTTTGTCTTTGGACCAAATTGAAACAATTTCTACAATTCCAAGTATTCCAATTTTGGGAAACCATAAACCATGATTTTATAGATGTGGGTTCCATCACAGAACATTACAGTTCCATGTGAAAGTAGTAATGAAAATATGTTGTGAACCTTGAAACAAGTGCAAAAAAGTAATTGAAGATGAGTATTAATGAAACTATCTACAACACAAACAACTGCCATCCCAGTACGCAACACAAGTGCACATTCAACGCACATGCATATGAAGACGAGAATAGGGTAGGAAAGGGATCATCTGATGTTCCAGTTGTTAAATTAGGTCCCCAAATAATCATTATGAGGTTACTCTTGAAAATATTAAGAAGTCTACGGAACTGTAAAAATCAAACTCATATCCTCTCATTCTACCTTTTCGTAAATGAAAGAATGAATCACTGAATAAACTCCATGCACTAACCTTATAGACCCTCTCTCTCTCTCTCTCTCTCTCTCTCTCTCTCTCTCTCAACACAGCTCTGTTGTACAACGATCCCAGCTCTCTGATTTAAAACTCATGTCTTCCTCAACCATAAAAAGTAATCCAAAGGGAACCATGTGGATAAATGCATCCTAAAAATCATACCCCCCCTGTACTCAAGTATAATGTAGATACTTAGATGACTCCATTCATGACAGATGATATCACTTCAATGAAAATAACCATCATGCCTCATTTCATTACTCAAGCCTCATATAATATGCGACATCCTCAAAGAACCTATGACAACAGTGTTAACTGAACAGGTGGCTCTGTAAAATTCTAAACATTTGTTTAATATCCTCAAGAAGATTCTCGATTGTACCAAATAACTATCTACACCACTTATGTAAATCCTCAAAAATATCCGAGGTAATGACTAATGATATTTCAAGAATTGCAGAGCCTCCATTCTCATCCCGGCACTTTCTACTGTGCCAACTGCATAATACTTATTTCAAAGGAGGTTAGCTCAAACGAGATTTAATTTTAATTAGCAGAGGAAAATGGCACACTATATTTTCGACCGTGACCTTTCTTTGAAGTTTTTTAGTGCAACTCTAGCATGCCATACTTCCAAGGCATTCGTGACACGTTCTTCATCCTGTCTCTTGTGATCTTGTGACTTGTAAGATGGATCATTTGCTGTGACACCGGAAGTACATTGCTGCAGATCATTCCATCTATAAATTAGATAACTGAGTTTGAGACTTGAATCATCTGACTAATTGCCAATCTATAAGATGCTGAATTTACAAATTCAACAAATCAACTTAAAAGTAATTAAGATCATGAAAAATATTTTCATAATGAGCATGATATGTCGAGTATATTATCAATTGTAGAACATCAGATATTGTGCAACATTGTTAATCACAATCCACTCATCTAATTGAACACTGACTATATTTCACAGCTATAATCAATGTAAATACTTGTTAAAGAGACTAAATCCACCAGACACAATACGTCAAAAGAAAAATGCATGCTATTACAAACAAATCAGGTAGATCATTTTATGGAGGTAGTACCATTTTATTATGCACTGGACATTTGGAAGTGCTTCCTGTAAAGCGATAACGGAGCATCTGGAATTATCTACAGAGTTTGGAAAGTATTTGGGTACATGCAGGCAGTCCTTTACCTATACTTCTCTACTATGTTGCACAAATAAGGGCACGGATATGGACACGATAAGGTACCTTACCTATGTTGCATGAGTATGGTGGATAAGGACACGGGTACGGAAACGATACGGACATCATTTTGCCGTGTCCGTGCAACATAGCTCCTTTAACATCCAATAGCATAGACATAAACCTATAGAAACTATTTGAAGATAAAGGTAAAGAATCACATAGCAAAAGATTCTTCGAAAGTAGCGGTGTAGTGCACAATCAATTAGTAAATGAAATATCAAAAGGATTTTTCAAAATACTATAAATGATAAGATTATTAAAGTTGTCAAGAAACAGAATAGCATGCATATGACCACAAACTTTACAACATACTAACTATTTCGTTAACTCGGAGGTGGAGAAAAAAGAACCAATTAGATTACATAATCTCTTAATAAAATGCAACTCAAATAGCTAACCTAGCAGGAAGATCATATGCATTCATCACTTTTGCCATCCCAGTTCGGCAGCCACCCTGTAAATGAAGTAATCATGTCATGATTCAACGTACTGCCGTTAAACAAACTTAATCAAGTCGGGAAATTAAAAGGAAGATTTATCTGAAGCAACTTAGATCTTACCAATGTTGCACACTCCTCTGCAAGACCAGGTTCAGCAGCTGCATGAAAACCAGGGCTGCTGTGTGCTTCATCTAGGCTCTATCAATAAATCCCATTTAAAAATTACCAAGTTAAATTACTTCCACATTCTCCATCTACTGTAAACCAGAAAAGTCAGACCAACAAAATTAAATTGCTGAGTGCAGATTTATCAAAACAGAAAATAGACCCATTCAATAGAAAACAGATTCATCGATTTGAATTTGTAGATATCAGTGTAGTCTTCCAGTTTCAAATTTCGATATAGTCAGCTTGATTCAACATGGCATGGTTCTTTAGTTGGTGACTTGGTCTGAAACTGATATAAGAAATTTGGTCAACGGCCTGGTCAAATTAACTCTTCTTGGTCACTGTAAACTCCTGACTTACAAGTCATTTTCCATTTAAAAGTACTTTTGATTTGAAGTCGATCAATGATCTACTCTTGGTTTTAGACCAATTGCCTCCAATCAAAAGCTACTTCAAGTTTCAAATCATTTAAGAAAAGTTTCCTCAAGTCCAGACAAACAAAATAAACATAAAAGAATAAGCAAAGTAAATGAGTTACATTTTCCTAAAGGAAGGAGTGCAGCGCATCTTTACGATGAGATATTGCCCTTAACATCCTGCCACTGGAATCATACTTAAGGGCTCATCTTTTTATGCAGCTACAACATTGTCTGAAACATAACTTAAATCAACACAAAATCCAAAAATGACAAAATAATATACAGTTTTCCTCGAAAAACATAACTATTCCATATATGTATCTGGCCAATGATCATATAGATCACTCGCCCAATTATCACCTTCATTGTCAGCAATGTCAGTCAATACATTTATGTACAACGGGCCTTTTATCTTCTTAGTCAAGCGTATTCTTCAGTATCCAAAGCAAGTCCCCTAGCCAATGATTCGTCTAGCTCACTCCTTCAAGGCATATGTCAATGCATCGATGGTCGACTAATGGATTTTGCACGTTCTTTCAAGGTAACTGAGGCACTTGACAATAGTTACTTGTTCTTCAGCTACAGCCGAATATCGGAAGATGCACATGCGATTTCCAAGCTTGCCTGGCTAGAAAGCCTTTTATCTAACCTTGGTGTGTCGCTTACTTTCCAGGCATCTCTTTACTGTGATAACAAGTTTGCGATTTACATTGCTGAGGATCTCCTTTCATAAGCGCACAAAGCACATTTTGGTTGATTGTCATTTCATTCGGAACGAGATCCAGCTTCTTCTTGGTTGGCAAACGTCCTTGCTAAGGCTTTGCCTAGACCACCATGCTTGACACCTACGCTCTAGCTAGTGAGGGAGTTTAAGATAATGCACTCTTTGCATATATTTGTTTTATGATTATTACACTTAGTTTAGCCCACAAAAAACTTCTAGAAGGGAGGACATTTGAGTAATGTGTTCAGAACCTATAAACTTAAGGAGCCTGATATGGATGTCCAATAATTTCAATTTATCCCCAACATATAGACATCCCATATCCAACATGCCAAACCCTAATCCCAGATGAGCCAAACCCCAATCCCACATGAGCCCGACATCAAATTTGCAAACAAAAATTTGCATTTAGAGCAAAGAAGTAACGTGATATTTTGCTCATAGTACAAAGTTTTGGAAAATTACATTTTGAGAACAGAAACGCAGTTCAGATGGGCGTGATATATGACAGCGGAATGAAAAAAAAAGTTCAATCACGACATCTCATATCCAACATGCCAAACCCAATCCCAGATGAGCCCTACATCCAATTTGTAAACAGAAATTTGCATTCATAGCAAAGAAGTTACGTGATATTCCGCCCACAGCACAAAGTTTTGAAAAATTACATTTTGAGAACAGAAACATCGTTCGGATGGACGTAATATCTGACAGCGGAATGAAAGAGAAAAAAAAAAGTTCAATCACGAAAAATGCCCTAGGGAAGGGGTTTTTTTTTTTTTTTTGCACAAAAAACGTCCTTCCAATGGACATTTTTTGCGCATTTGACCGGAATATCGTTTTTTACATCGAGCATTGTAAAAAAAATTGTCAGAAAAATGCCGTCCAGAGGACGTTTTTCTAACAATTTAGTATAGAAAACGCCCTTCTGTAGGACATTTTCTTTACATTACATATTATGAGCGGAAAAGTTTGCATAGATAGTTAGAAGTAATTAGCAGCTTTCATTGCATAGAAAACGTTTTTCAGATCATAAGGACGTTTTCAACCTCTTATGTTAATTTCGCATATTTTTTTGTTGTGAGAGCAACATCACCTAACTTCTATGCTCTGAATGCAATTATCTGATTTGTAAATATCCTAGGAAAGTTCAACCTGGATTAAAGCCATTTAATACCATCTTTAATATGTTTCAATGGGTGTGCGCTCCTCGTCAAAAGAAAAGCTAAAAGAACTCACCAAAATCCTCAAATTCATTACTTTACGGTGTTGAATTTAACCTTTTCATAGCAAAATTCCTAAAGGAACTCATGAGTTCTTAATTTTTTGAACTTATGTAATTTACAACCGTTGGATTGGATCCATCTTACCTTTTGACTTTTTCAAAGGATCTAAACACAAAAATACAAAGGACTAAACTGGAAAAAAATGTCCACTTGTCATATTCTTATTGCGAGTTCAACTCATAAGTTCTTATTTGAGTTTCTGTAGTTGAACTCTTCTCATAGAGCTCATTCACAGTCACAATTACTAATGTTAGGCTCCAAAACATCAAAGGGATGCAATTTTTCTTGTCATCAAAGTACGAGTTTTTCAACTTTCTTCTTTCCGAAGATTCCTATAAAAGCGACATCTTTTTCAATTTTCAAGCACGTCAAAAAGGCTACCAACACTAAATCCAATTAAAACAGTTCAAAATTAGGTCCACAATTACATCAAGAAGAAGAACAAGAACAGCTCACCTCATTGCTCGAATTGGCGACGGCATCCACATCGAGATTCCACGGACTCCCGCGCCACAGAAAAACCTTCGAGTTGACCTCGTGGCTGATCCATGATTTGAGCATTGTATCCATTGATTTGGATCCAACGAAACCTTGGCAAATAACAACGTGGAATGTCCGGACAGACAACTTGCGTGTTTGCTGTTAGGAATCGTCACAGCTAAAATTGGTTGGCGGGCCGGTCCAGGCCCGGGCCAACCAGGTCCGGTTTTGACCGAGTTCAGTCCGGATCGAACTACTTGGGTCAAAACCATGGAGTAAAACTTTCATACAGATGGCTGTATCATACAGCCCACTGTATGACAGGTGGGAGAGAGAGAGGAGGGCACACATGTCATACAGTGGTTGTATCAATTTTTCGATAAAACCATCTGTATCAAAGTTTTACTCAAAAAGCTGGACTTCGACTGGAAAATCCCAAATCTTGTCCGAGCCCACAGTCCATGTAAAAACCCTCAAAAATTTTAATTTTTTTTAATAATAATAGAGATAGTACTAAAATAAAGTATTTATAAGACATGATAGTATATATAAACAAGTAGAGCTTTATATTATAATGTGTTATAATAGAAATAAATAAATTTATATATAAATATATGTATATATATTTCAAATGTGTAAATAGACAATTTAGATACAAAACTTGTGAATAAGTAAATATTGGAATTTGTTTTATATATATATAAACAAACCTAATCTTAATAAACAAATAAATATTGAAAAATAGATTATAAATAAAATTAATTAATTTAAAGATAAAATAGATAAAACAAGTAAAAGAAATTATAAAAAAAGGAAAAAAAAGAAAGGAAAAAAAAGAAAGGAAAAAAAAGTATTTTTCATGAGATATTCAATATCTCGTGAGAAGCCAAAATCCCAACTCACACGATCACCCTCCCAGACCTGCGGGTGAACAAGTATAGAAACTCATTTTTTTCGATGAATGAAACTTAGTTAAATTCCAACTGAATTTAACCAAATCTTCTCCAACACGATCCTAATATTATTCTCTTCCAGATTAACTCAAAAACAATCCAAATCCGAGTATAGAACTTAGGAAAATAAATCGATTGAAAATCAAAGAAAAACCTAGTATGTAAACCAATTTTGAAACCACTATTTTTCCACCCCACAGCCGTATACGCCTCCAAACTCGAAACCGTAAATTTTTGGAGGTTCTCCGACGCCCCCCGCACCTACATGCGGAAAGTCGTCGGAGTTAGCACAGCAACCCCGAGAAATAATTTTCGTTCAGTCGCACAAAAGCAGCCAGGTACCCCTGTTCATCGTCTTGTATCTTTCATTTTACTCGACCGTTTTTTGATCCGTAAAGTTTTCTGGATAGCCTATTTAACCCTCTCTAGAAAATTTTAGTTTTCTAGGATTAATGTGATGATTTAGTTGATGAAACTTAGATTCAAAATCTCGAAAAATTGTTATCGCGGCAATGTCCAACTTAGCAGTTTTTTTAAGCCGAGAGCTCATATTGGAAGGCGATTTCCTTCCAAACAGTTCAACAAAATTATGATCTTCTTTTTCTGGCACGAAGTTAATATAACAAGCATGGAAATCACAAAATTAGTTTGAATAAAATTCCAGTTTTAACAACTAAAAACCAGACCTGAAATTGAGAAAAAAATTTGTTTCAAAAACTTTAAAAATCTCCGATACGGAGTAGGTACCGCCAAACCAGGCCGCCTTGGCGCATACCAGTTGCACCAAAAGGTGCGTATGGTATATCCTGACATGTGAACTTTTGCATAAGTTGATTTGGACGTGTGTGCACGCCGGAATCAACCAGTATCAGTCGAAAGTCCTTTGTATCGGTGTTTTGCAAATTGTCCATTTAGTTTATGATCGCACATCGGATCGCAATAAAACTTGCGCCATTCAACTCGCAATGTCTGACTTGTCCACTCGATTCACTCGATTATGTATCTTGTTTTGCTCAATTACGAGTTAGTCAACGAATCGCCATTTTGCGAACCCCACGATTCGACTTGACGAGCAATTTTGTGATCGGCTCACCGGAATCCAAAATTGGACATATCGTTGAGCTCGTATCATCGATTATGATTTGTTTGACCTATAATTTATCCTATTTAGAGACCTTTACTCTTGACATATTTTTTGGTGTAAAGTGACCCACATGTAGACATCGCTTTGATCTAAAATTATTATTTTGCCCATGTATTCAAATTGGACGAAAGGGTAGTATTTTTTTACTATCTTGCTCATTCTAAAAATGTTGGTAAAGTATGTTGCACCATCCAAAGATGATTGTTCAGCTTCCATATTTTTTGGTTCGTTGTATCTATTGTCTTGCGTCGTTTCAGCACCAAATCTCCACCAGGCAAATATATCTTGCCATGATGACTGTTTATTTACATTTTGTACAGCATGTTGTATTTATCTTACTTATTTATTTAGTTATTTTCTATAAAATTGCTCGTCCAAGATAGACTTGGGTGAAACAGCGGATTGCATCATCATTATTTTATTTACTATGCATACTGACCTAGAGTTATGTGACTATCCTATATTTGTAAGATATCCATATATCTCCATGACCTTAGAACGTACTTTGTACATACATGGATGTGTGATACGTGTGAGAAGGCATGGACCATCGTATTCGGGTCACTCCCGATACGTAAGGGATGTGTGTCAGCATATTTCATATTTTATTGCTTAGATGCATTCGTTGACTTAGTGGTGAGGAACTGGACGTGTTGTATCATTGATACGATTTGGACAGTCGTTTGGGTAGAGAGGATATACACGAGTCGTTTGGTCTACTTTACATATTTTCTTTGTAACCCGCAAGCTCTGCCGAAGATGCGTGGTGAGATGACCCTCATATTATTTACAGGCGGCCTCTGATGATCGAAAGACATTATGCTTTGTAGGCCACTGCTTCTCCAAGAGAATTATGACAATCCTATTTTTAGCCAGACAGCCCATTCGTGCGAAGGTTATCCTTGATTGCATTCACGTAGCTTGGTTATTTTACCCAATACAGATGTTTATTTTTAGTTTATGATTTGCATGCTTATATGTATCTTGTTATGTCCCTTTGAGGACCTGATCCCTTTCCAGGTGTAGACGATCATTACTATTTGCAGAAGCACAAATCAAGACTTGCTACTTCTTTCTCTTTCGAGGAGGTCTTTCCTTCGAGCCTATCTGATCATTATGTGATGTACTTATTATATTTTCTTTAATATTCTAGTTGGTAATAGATTTATCTCCACCCAACTATTACTTATTTTCGACTATTTCATACTTGGTTCATTGCCATATTTGGTTATTTATTTTTATTTGGTTTATGGATGAGATTAGTATGCCTGTGACTTATGATATTATATACCACTTGTGAATTGTTATTCATAATACAACGTACATATGTGTTATGGTTTCCATATATTGGAGTCGTCATATACTTACGGATGGCATGCTTACGTATTCCTAGTCCTACCTATTTTGGGACTGGGGCATGATAGTCCAGGTAGAGTCGTTCAGACTGGACCAGACTAACAAAACATTATTTCATAATAATAACAACAACAATGATGATGATGATGATAAGGGATATTTAGACTTTGGATCTCATATAAGTTCTACAAATAGTGTTTGGGTATCCATATATACATAATTAGTGTTTAGGTCTCAAAAGTGTCACAAAAAATAATTAGTGACACTTTTGGTAACACTTTTGGTGACACTTTTGAGACCCAAACACTAATTATGTATATATGGAGACATAAACACTAATTATGGAACTTATATGAGACCCAAAGTCTAATAATAATAATAATAATAATAATAATAATAGAGATTTTTTTTAATAAAAATAGTATAGAGGAAATAGAATGAATCATTAAAAAAATTATTTAAGTGAAAAAATTTACATTCATAATTCAAAATTTAAGAATTTGTTTTTCTTAAATTAACTTAAAAAAATTATTTGTAGAAAAGTTGAAAGGTACAAAGTTCATCTTCAGTTTTGTCTTCAGTATTAGGTCTTCAAATTCAATTCCTTAATGTCCATCTTCCTTTAATTCTTGAATGACAGTCTTTGATACCTTCAAATTTCTGAACTTCAGATAAATAGATCTTAGTCTTCAAGGTTTTGCCTTTTCGTGCTCTATCTTCTACAGTGTCATCTATATTGAGGGTTTAAAAGTCCAATTATGTAACATCGATATTTTAATCTCTTAAATGCTGTAACATTTTTCCACATGAACACCAATCTTGCATTCAAACACAAACTTTCAAAAGTTCTGGTAACATTTTACTCCTCTTCTTGATTAACATTATTGAATATGCACTAAAACAATATCATGATGCTACAGTGGACAACATGGCCATTAAAAAGTCACGTGAAAAAGAAGAATATGATAAGTCTTTTCATGTGTCATCTACCAATCTAAAATAGAAAATTATCTTCTAGAAGCATCATCATCTTCGGAATAGAGTCCAAATACAATAATAATTCTTGAGTTGGAAAAGAAAAATGTTTTGTTTCATCCTTTGTAGTATACTCCGAGCATGAGATAACTTAGAAGTTAAACTAGATGAGTTACTACCTTGAATGGTTGAATTGGGTCAATTCGTCATAATTTGTTTCATATAAACTAATTAGAATATGTAAAGGTTTATTTATTTATTTTTACTAACTACCTCAATGCTCATATTTTCATGAAAAATATTTAATAATATAATTATACCATCTAATTTAAATTTAGGATCCAAAACTGTCACGGACCATATCTGGAATACGAAGAATAAGGTTAAAACTCGGCTAGTTGTACACTATGGAATACCCTTATACCCAAAAGTACGCCCACAATTGTAAAGAAAATAGGGTTAGCTATATACCATCGATTTCATAGGTCCATGTGAATCATGGTCTCAATCCATATGAGCAAGAAGTAATAAAAATAATCAAAGGTATGAATAACAGTAAGGCATCCTAGACGTTATAGCAAATATGATCATGAACTAGCAGTAAAAATTATAAGCTAGCAGAATATACGATACTATATAACCATACATATAGTTGTAGTCCACATATAGTTACAATCAGGCTTACTGAAGGCGGGAACAAGCTCACATAACTAGGGTTAATAGATGCCCTTGGCTAAACACCCAATAGAATATAAAATATATATATGAGTGGAAAACTAGGGTCACCATTCATGGTATGCACCATTAAGAGAGAGAGAGAGAGAGAGAGATCTGGTAGATCCTCGGGTCTGCTATGATATTTGGCCAAGCAAAACCAGAGGGGTTAACCCTCAATAGTAAGTACCATAAGAAACACTCTAAGGTAGGCAGAAAACTAGCACAAAACAAAGACTTAATGAAGATCCGTAGACCATCGATAGAGCAGTAATCAACCTCTACATCAAACAAGAATAAGAGGTCAGAAACTACCATTCGATGGTTTACGTGTCTAAATCTGCCTTTGAGCGATAAGCAATTAATGATTGAATGGACCATGTCGAGTCGGTACAATACAAATGCACTTTCTCGAAAACAATAATGAAAAAAGTAAATAAGACTAGCAAGCAATGAAATTAAACTAGAATATCATCCAATCACATCCAAATATGACCTATAGTTTGCTAATATTAACTAACTAGAGTTATGATAGTCCTAATTACTAAGAATGCAAGGATGAGGAATCCAATTATGTCGTCACTACAGGCAACCATAGCCAAAAAATAAGCACTCATAATAATATGTCACAGTCATAAGTCCACATTGACTAGAAACCATAATAAGGATAGACAACCAATATCAACAAAATTAAAATACATACAAATATAGATAGATATAACATATACATATAGCTAGAGGATAATTAAATAAAAGTATAAAAAGTAAATATAATAATAGTAGTAATAAGAGGTCAGAAAGTGACCCACAATCTTGAATATAGATTCACATATTGTCATAGGCCTAGACTACTTAGGCCTCACAAAATTGGGGCCTAGGGTGCTCAGCCAGTTCGTCCATGCTCTAGGCCGATCCCAAGTCTTAAGATTTCTACTTGTAGACAGATAGAGACCCCAATCAGAAATTATCAAAAAATAAACCTAATAACATACTAGCTATTATTGTCTAACTTGGTCCAACTATTAATAGGACAATTGTTTTTATCCAACGTGTGATTTGCATCATAATCCCAAACATTTACAAGTTAAACAAGGTTGCTGATTTCCTGCCTAGATATATAACATAAGGAATAAAAATAGAAAATATTATCGTACAATATAAACCTTAATAAACTTAGGTATGTCGAAAGAAGTTTAGGAAAATATAAAATGAAGAAAGATTTTGCCAATCATTCTGGCAAAAATTGACTGCTTTGTTTAAATGTTGGCTAGTTCGGTTTAAATGCTAGGGGTTAACTTGGTTGTTGGGGTTAATTTAGTTGCTGGGGTGGTTAGGAGTTAGGAGTTGGTTGTTGATTGTTGGTGGTTTGGGATTTATGTATGGATTGGTTGTGTATATTTGGAGGAACGAAGAGAATGAGAGGAAGTTAAAGCAACCAAGCAGTAGAAGAAGAAGAAGAAGAAGAGCTCAGCAACACAGGAGAAGAAAGGCAGAGCAACAAAGGAGAATAAAGAAAGTCTAACGTGAAGGTATATATTTTTATTAAAATTAGTTATTTCAGTTATTGCATAAATTTTATTATCAACATTGAACCTAATTCTAACCATAACCCTATTCCAACACTAACCTTAACCCTAGCCCTAACACTAATCCTATTCTAACAATAACCCGCAGCCTAGCCCTATCATAATTCTAACCCTAGACCTAACACCAACCCTATTCCAACCCTAACCATAATATTAACCCTAATTATAATACTAACCCTATTCTAACACTAATCTTAACCCTAACCCTAACTATAATATTAATCTTAATTATAACACTAACCCTATTTTAACACAAACTCTAACCCTAATACTAAATATCGTAAAAATCCTAACCCTTAAATTACTAACCCTATAATATATATAAATACGCGTTTTGATAACTATTATTTTACAGATGACTGGCCAAAATGATTGACGTATTCCAGGGTGCACCACAGATTTGATATCCAACAATGTGACTCGCATATATCTAGTTTGATATTTTCTACACATGTATATTAAAATTTAATTATGTTAGTCATTATAATATATATTTTTTACATGCCTAGTGATAACTTAGTCTATATATTTTGTATATAGTCATACAATTATAGTGACAATATATGATTGCAATAGCATAAGCAATTAAATGCAATTGATAGTTAGTATCATGAACACAAGAAATAAATAAGATACATTGATATCTAGATGAAAGAAAAGTAGCATCAGTACTAATCATAAGTAAACATCCCCTTCACTAAAAAATACGAGAAATGGATAGATCCATCATCGAGATGTTGCTAATAAGCATTAGTGACGCCCTAGCGACGGATGTAGGAAATATTATGGGGGTCAGTAGTCGGCCCGTAGCTATCATGTTTTCATCGTCGAACAGTCGAACCTTCGACGAATCTTCGACTATGTGACAATGCACGACTTAGCGATGGCTTGTTGTCAAACTGACGATGGACTAGTTTAGCGTCATTTTAGTGACACACTAGAGACCAACTTTCTACTGGATGCAACGATTGGTTAATAATGGATAAACGTCACATATGGCACCTAGTTGGCGACAAAATAGCGACGGCTATTAGTTTCTGATAATAAATTTTGTTTTTGATACTCACATGGGTGGCAGATGGGCGACTTATAGATGTGTCACATATGCATCATCGTACGTCGCTCATCCATCGCTTACCTAAAAATTTATAGGTTAGTGACGGATATGTATGTCACCTCGACGCCGTATAGTCGTCGTTGTTCATTGCTAGGCCACCGCTTAGCCATCACTAAGCTTTACAAAACTAAAATAATATTTTGAATTACAGCATTCATAGCACATACTCACTGAATAACCTGTCAATCACAACAATCCAGTATATCAACTACTCAACGTAACCCATCGTAGAATTCTCATCCAATCAGACCTTCAGTGACACAAAACGTACGATGGAAACCCACAATGCATAAAATAATAGTGTACAGTCAACAAATCTCATATATAAATAATCTATAAGAAATAATCTAGTCAATAAGTACATACAGTCAACTCCAGTTAAACAAGTCATACAGTCAATAAGTACATCAAAAAAGTCAATAAATACATCCATAATAGGTCACAACAGCAAATATAATCCTCAAATAAATAAATATCACTGGTCTAGCAGTGGTCTCTGGACCAGAAGATGACTCAAGACGTCTGGAGGACTTGAGCTCACTACATCAGGTTGTAGTAAACTCAATGCATCTATTGGAACTAAATTCTGGAGACTCGTCAAAATGCTAGGAGATATAAGAGGTGAACCAAGAGATGCGGAGTAAACAACAAAATGAGCAGAGGGAGCAGAAGGAGTAGATGTCATGGTGGTACAAGTGTCTGTAGATATGTTGCTAGCAGATGTAGTCGTTGGGACTATCACGCCCCAGTCCCAAAATACGTAGGACTAGGAATACATAAGTATGCCAACCGTATATATATGGCAACTCTAATATATAGATACCATAATACATACGTACGCTGTAATATGAATATAAACTCACATGTGATATATATAGTGTCACAAGTCACAGATATACTAATCTCATCCACACAATAAGTCATAAAAAATAACTAAACTAGAATAATGAGTCTGAATAATCTAAAATAATAATCGGGTGGAGACAAATCCACTACCAATGACTATATCAATACAAAAATGAGGGAGAAGGGTAAATCTCCAATATAAATAAGATAATGATATAAAGGTATCAACAAAGCGATCCATCGCTAGAGATAATCAAAGATGCTCAGAAGGTAAGACCTCCTCGGAAGAGAGAAATATTAAGTCCAGATCCGTGCTCCTGCGAATAGTCATGAACATCTACACCTGGAAAGGGACCAGGTCCTCAGAGGGATATAACAAGATACATAGAAGCATACTAATTTGAATACAGTAAATATGCAATATAGATAAAAAATATATAAGTATGTTATACAAGATAATCTATATAAATGTATAATAAGGACAACTTTTTGATGTATGGGCATGGGTAGGCTACTCGATCTAAATCTCACAACTCACACACACGTCAGGGGACATCAGAAATCGACATACCTCGGGGGTAGAGACCAGCGCGACACCAGAAATTGACATACCTCAGGGGTAGCGACCAGTGCGATATACTACCGTAGTGCATGCTAGATACTACGGTTTACCAGAGTGGTTATAGCCCATACACCTAATGATTGTCCTCCCCTCCCATGATATTATATGTCAAGTGTGTGTCAACATTTATATATAGCATATACTTATGACTGAAAAAAATATACATGCAATAAATATATAAAAATATAATAAGCATGCAAAGTACTGTAAACAATTTGGCAAGGTATCTTGTCTAGCAAGGGAGCTGCAAAGTGTAATGTCCAGGAGTCAAGCACACAGGCTCAGAAACTATGGCCTCAGAATGAACGTCTTCGGATGCTGAAATAAACATCATCAACATTCCCAGAATAAGCAAGATAGCTAGAAAACACTATCCTTTCATCCAATTTGGACACAGGATCAAAACGATAATTTTGGGTCAAAATGGGTCCACATGTGGGCCACTTTGTACCGAAAAATATGCCAGGGGTAAAGGTCTCTAAATAGGACAAAATTATAGGTCAAACCAATTCTAAATATCAATATGAACTCAACGGTACATCCAATTTTGGATTCCGATGAGCCGAACATAATTTCGTCCAAAAAGTCAACCGTAGGGCCCGCAATTAGGCAGTTTGGTCAACTGTCTCAGAATTGTGTAAAAATTAGGTCAAAGGACCAGCGTGATACTATGATTCTAGTGGCATAAGTTTTGTCATATTCTGATGAACATACACTAAATGGTGCGATATTTTGTAAAAGTCACGATATTGGACCTTTTTACGGATACGTGATGATTTCGACGCGCACACGCGTCCAAATCAGTTTTCGTGAAAGTTCACACATCAGGACATACCATACGCACCTTTCAGTACAATTGGTACGCGATAGGGCGGTCCCGTTTGGCGGGGCGCGCTCCGTATCATAAATTCTGGAAGTTAGAAAATAGATTTTTTGTAATTTTTAACCTAATTTAATTCAGCATACAACATCAAATAAAATAATATAATTAACAAAAATTAATCTCGGTTAGGTAGTCTTTCCATAACAAAAAGAATTTCTAAGTTTGGATCTTTGTGGTGGGAGATACGAGTCCTTAAATATGGGTGTTTACAGTATTTTTTTGGAATTAAAGTTGTCGTTTTTCTCCAACTTGGTCTTGGTTTTCGCCTAAGTTTACGTGCTGATCGAAGAAAACTAATATATAGAGTTGAAAGAGAGATAGGTCATGAATATACTGGAAAAGAAGGGATTAAATTTGGTTGAGCGATAGCACAGGAATCGAGGTATGAACAGGGCTAAGTTGCTGTTCAGTTGCTGTCGCGTGCGCGGGGTTGACGCGGACGTACGGTGGTCACGACGGCGGGCGGCTGCTCCGGCGGTGGCTTTGCGGTCGGCGTGCGGCGCTCAGGGTCGAAGGTGGAAGCTTAAGGTTAGGGTTTAAGGTTTAGCTATATATATATATATATATATATATATATATATATATATATATATATATATATATATATATATATATATATATATATATAGGAGATTAGAGAGGGGGGGGGGAGAATACTGCGCGCGGAGAGTAGGAATTAGGTTGCTGCCGCTGCTGTTGTTTTGCATTGCGGGTTAGGTAGTTAGCGGGTATGGGTTTAGGGTCTTAGCGAGTATGGGTTTAGTCTTTTGGGTTTTATTTATTTATTTATTTATTTATTTATTTATTTATTTATTTATTTATTTATTTATTTATTTTCTTTTATTCTATTTGTTTTCTTTTTTTCTTTTTCTTTACCATTCTTTTTTTTCTTTTCCTTTTTGTTTTTATTAATTATTACCATAATTATTATTAAGAATTTTATTAACTATATATTATTATTATTGGTACTATTATTAATATTACCAACACTTATTATTATTACCAAATTATTATTACTATTATTTAATAACTATTTATTATTAACGCATATATTTAAGGTATATAAAAAAATACATTTGTACCTAAATTAAATTCTAAGAAAAATCTATCACTCTTCCACAAATATTTCTAAAATAAAATAATGGTTATTGTGCAATAATTCTAAATGGTTAATTATCTAGGTACTTAAATCAATATATCCTATTTCTAATTAACTAAAAAATAATATGAATAAATTCTATAATCAATTAATTAAATATAATATAATATAAAAATATGGGATTTTACAGGGACCCCAATAGTATCCTCGATGGTGCTAATAGAATCTTGTATCACTGCCACGGTTTCCTATAAGGTAGTCATCGCCGTAACAAGCTGCGATATATGCAAATAATATCCGGAGGTAGAGCAACAGAAGAGGAAGGCGCCGACGGTGGAGGTTTCGAGACGATCAATATTTGTATCGCCAAGGAGCCAGTTGTAATGTCCCGCTCAGCTTGGTGCCTTGAGATGGTTAGTTGGAAGTAATATTTGGACTTGGGCTCATTCAGATGCTTGTTCAGAGTTTTGCTCGGCTATGCATTTAGTTGCCTTTAATTGGGTGGTTTAGATGATGCTTCATTTGCTTTACCTTCATATGCATTTAGTTTCCTTCAGTTGGGTGGTTTAGATAACGCTTCATTTGCTTTACATTCATACTTAATAAATGGATGTTGCATGTCTAGTTCATTATGCCATAAGTTGATACATGCTAATAAAAGTAGAAAACCCATATAAGTAAGGGAGTAATCTGGATTCCGTATTATACTATATAGAATATGAATTATTAACTTGGTGCTAGAGATAGGCTTTCATATGGTGGCTTAGACATGGACCTTGTCCTTATGTTATAAACTTGTGTAAAGTAGAACTACCTTATCCTATTAGATGGATTATTTTAGACTTGCTGCTATAAATATAGACCTTATACTTTCTAATATGTTAGAACACGAAGATTTGCTCTATCACTATGTTTCAGATGTAAAGAAACCACTGTGGGTAAAGTTATCTTATGATCGTATTATTGCTACCTTGTACAAGCATACTATCACATTGAGTTTCAGAGATAGACACATAGTAAGGCTTGGGACCATTGAGTCGTCAAGGCAGTATCCCGGGACTGGGAACTGCATAAGTATAGTATAATGGTAAAAGAGATAGTGTAGTATATACCATTTTGTACCATATATTTGTATAGAGTCTAGCTATTCACGAATTTGCATGGTCATGTACATCTTGTGCACAAGGTTTATGTTCCTCGAACGATCATTGGGGCATTGAGATCGATTCGGCCTAAGAGAAATGGTGCTGACGTACTGGCATTGGTAGTGGATCTAGCTAAAGTATTAGCACTGGTGATTCTGGAACTTTCAATGGGGATTACTCCTTGCACTGAAAGGATCGTCGTCTAACCAAGTACAGTCTAGGATGGCTTATGGTGCCAGTGACCTTTATGTAGAGTTAGCCGGCATGCTAACATCAATATGCTTGTATGTCTATCAAATGTTTTATAGAGACAAGTGTACTGCACACTATATATATTTATGAGCCTAATGATTGTCTTCTACAGAGACACACTCGTGACACTTTGAGTATAGATTCTTTTATTGCATTATATATTGATATCCTTGTTATATCTGGTAAAAAGGACTAATGATAAGTATTGGTAAGATCAACATTATGACTTTGTTGCATGACACTTATATGCCTATGACACAAGTATGTTTTATATTTCTACTATGCAGGTAACTGATCCTAAGGCAAGATTAAAAAACCAACTAAGTTTGCTTGCACTTATATATTAAATGTTTTGGTTCTGTTGAGTGGTCGAGAGGCCACTTACTAGTATATGTTTATTTATTGACACCATATTAGACCCTCACAAGACGCTACTAAGGCGTTGGGACTCAGTTGATGCTCGAAGTATTGCGGTTGGAGGCATTGCTTACTTTTTTTGCATATAAATGATATAATGTATGCTTTATGGCATGATCCATTATATTGAGAAAGAGAGAGAGAGAGAGAGAGAGAGAGAGAGAGAGAGAGAGAGAGAGAAGAGAGATTTATAATTGAGTTGTATCTGGGATTCGAGCCGTTATAAATTTTATTGCAATATCAATAAAGAGAATTATTTTTTGTATATCTTGTGCCGATTCAACTTTTCTGCTTAGTATCTTGGTTATGACAACCCTGTAATTTAGTTGCTCAATCAGCCATTTTGGTACTTTTCTTGTATAAGTATAATTTAGACTTGTACGATATCATTTCCAGTAGCGACGTTTGGTTCTGCAGAACCGAGTCATAACACCAGTGCCGTAGATACGCCTGCCCTTCCCTCTTCCACCAATGGCCTTTATAAAAAGATCGTTGGTTTAACCGTGGTCGTGGATGAAGACTCAGCGACACTCTCGGTCAACCCATCCTGAGTGGCCGGAGTAACTATCTCAATCTATAAAGACTAGAACATAGCATGTACAATGACACATGCCTAATATCCTAATATGTTTAAACTAATCTATGTTGTTTCAAATATTTTATATAAATTATAATACTTAATGTTATTCTAACTTATAGTATAAATTCTAATACTTACAACAGTCTTAATGGTCTTCTCATCTACATAGGTCCCGTCCTTTCTTTTCTTTTGTGTGTACTCAAAAATATCAGTAAAATCAACACTAGAGGGATCTCCCCTTCCTTCGAAAGCTTCTCCATCTGTATACGAAACAATAAAAAAAAATTTGTTTAATAATTAATGTTATTAAACTATATAATAGAAGTATTTAAATACTTTGAGTTATCTTTCAGGGTGTTGATGGTGCTTAGCAGTGAGGATCGATCCACCCGTATGTAGACCCGCACAAGATCGTACACCTTTTTTACTTGTATGGACCGCTTCTTGAACTCTGTAGTCTCAATCAGCCTCTACATCTTCTCCTAATAATTGTCCTGGATCCAACTTTCTTTTCCTTTCCAACAGCCACCGCCCTCTTCAAATCATCATTTGCATCCCTTATCTTCTTGCTATATGTACCCCCTATATGTCTTGTTGATCGTCGTATCATGATGCTCGGCCACCAGTAGGTTTTCTAACATACAACTTCAATTATTATGAAATGATAAACAAACAATTAATAATAAAATGACGCAAAATTTTAAATATAAATTCATATGGTCAAGCCATATATACATATTCTCCACTAGTACTTGGGAGAAGTTGGGGCTACAAAATTTCCCCCTAATAATTTCCCCAAAAGTCGAGATAGCAGTAGTAGAAAAAACCCTACAAAATTATGAATAACAATAAATTATCTAATTGAATAAAAAATAAAACATATAAAATAATATTAAATTTTAAACCATAATTACTCACAACTTATTGGTAAGGGGCCAAACCTCCTATCTGAATGCTCA
This sequence comes from Iris macrosiphon, assembly GCA_036927795.1. Taxonomy (NCBI): domain Eukaryota; kingdom Viridiplantae; phylum Streptophyta; class Magnoliopsida; order Asparagales; family Iridaceae; genus Iris; species Iris macrosiphon. The sequence continues at coordinate 42,870,729 of JAYESA010000012.1, forward strand.
ACCAGCCTCTCTGCGGTGCTGGAGGATATCATAGTCGAGAAATATATCGACCACTAGCATCGTACTTAAAGTTTAGATACTCCAAAACCCATCATATAGCTGCCGGGGTATCTAGTGGACGAACAGATTATGGCATAGAGGGATATCCATCAGAAGTTGTAGGGGGTATGGATATCGATGCTGGAGTGGTAGGGTATGGGGTAAATGGCAGAGTGGATGTGTCTCGGATCGAGGAACAGGTGGAGGGGTTTCATGATCGAGGGGATAATCTATCCCCGGACAATATAATATCACTAGTGGGTGTTCGTATTAATGTAGGTTTGGGAAACCTTTATTTAATAACCAATAAAAATAGTACAAAGAAGTCCTAGATAGACAATCTAAGTAAAATATGTTTTTATCTGAGTAGTGTGACGATGGAGATCGAGTACTGCAACGACTCTTTTACTCCGTTGACGGTCCGACGAGTGAATGATGGATGCTCTATTCTCTTCTCTTCTCTTCTCTTTTCTTATCTCTCTCTCTCTCTCTCTCTCTCTCTCTTGAGCTTGTATGCACGTACATAATTCACCTGGAGGGGTATGGTCTCTCTGAAGCAGAAAAAATCCAGCCGTTGGGACGTCCAAGCTGCCTCTATTTATAGCCATCTTGTTGATGGGCTATAGGTGCCGTATGTTCTTCTGTTTAGTGGCCGCAGGGGGCTCCTTCAATAGAATACAGTTATAACTGTGGGTGCATAGTATGGGTTGAGTCCAGGGCAAGTTGCCACATGGACGCTTTATTGGGATTTGTTGTTTGCTGGAGATTCTGGCGGTTCTCGTCTTCTGTTTGTGTGACTTTGTCATCTTGACGTGTGACCCACATTTAGTTGGAGAGAATTGCGACAAAAAAATTTGTCTCAAGGAACCTTACCACATTGAATGCTTTGAGTCTGAGACGCATGGAGTCTGGAACGCATAGGGCCAGAGGCACATGAGACGCATGGAATCTTGAACGTATGGGGCCGGAGACACATGAAACACATAGAGTCTAAAACGCATAGGGCCAGGGTCACATGGAGTGCATGAAGTCTGGGATGCATCAAACCAGAGATGCATGAAGCGCATGGAGTCTGGGACGTATGAGGTCTCATACACGTGGTGTTGCACGCTTGTCAGAAGTCATTATTAGTCTGACGAGAGCTTCTTGTCGCTTAGTGTTATCACATCTTTTGAGGCATTTAAAAAATCCTTTTTGTCAGGATTCTCTATCAGACGTAATCTTCATGTTAGGCCTTTCTGCGCCCAATATTTGGAGGGGCATAGATGCTGCTTTTTCTTGACCGTATGGTCATCATGCGGCTTGGTTTTTTCTGAGTCGATTGTGGGACGCATATTTTTTGAGCGCATGGATCTAGATTTTTTATGCTTCTACAAGACCCCCTTTAAAGTTTTCAAACTGATAAGTTTGGGATACTTTGAATAAGAAGCATGGAGGAGATAATTTTGGTCCACATGGAGGGCAGATCGCATAGACAAGTCTTTGCCAGGTAGTCAAATCTCTATTTAATACAGAATTTGGCTCGATCTTTGAGGATCTTCTTGGGATTCTGCACCATCTCTCAGTAAGGATACCGAAGTGATGGTTTCTCAATGGATAAGGTTGAGTAAAAAAACCCAAGCATTGCTGTCACAATTAATGCTGACAGTGCAGCACAAGGATCAAGGAGTCGCCACCATCTTATTTTCCCTATAAATAAGGGTTTTTGCTGACGAGAGGGAACTTTTTCTCTCTTCTTGAGTTTTCTTTTTTAGTCTTCGACCTTTCCTCTGTCTCTGACTCTCTGCTCGATCGACATGGCCCCCAAAGCTTTGTCTCTTAGTCAAAGGCCAAGAAAGCGGACAACAAGGGAAAGTGCCCCGCATCCTCGTCTAAGGCCAAGGATGCGGCCCCGACTTTTTATCCAGACGTTCAAGTGCCCATCCACGATAAGGAGAAGAAGGAGTCTGAACACGGGGATACTTTGCACATAGTTCGCCGCATGGATTAGAACATGTGCGAACTTTTCATAGGACCCAGTCACATATTTTATGCGCTGGTCTCACTTTGGCCGTATGCCCCGGTCTTGACCTGGCCGCATGGATGGCTTCACATGCATTTCACTCGACCTCATGGAGGCCCTGAGATGACTTAGTCGCTTATGTCTCACTCATCTACATAGATGTCATATCATGCGCTTGACATGACTTGGCTGCATATAAGGCATTATATGCGTCTGACATGCCTTGGTTGTACATAAACCTTTATATGTCCAAGTTGCCTCTCAGTGCATATGTTATGGTTTGGAGATGAACCGTCACATGTTCGTTGCCCTAATGGAGTGTATAACCTCAGTATGAGGACCTTTTTTACACCTGGTGGCGAGATGGGACTGGCCTTGCATGAGATGCATGTTGTCTCAAAACTTTCTTAGGATGACGAACCCTACATGGATTATATACCAAGTAATAAAAAACTCAGAGAATTAGAAGCAGAGAATCCGGAGATCCTGGCAGTTTACCAGGAACTTCTATGCCATCATAGCATCTGTCAGAGGTCATCGAAGAAGATGAAGAAATCTACTGAGGGGTCTTCTCCTCATATCATGACTTGGAAATGCTACCTCTTCCTGGAGTCAAAGAAGTCTACTAGAGTTCATATTCGGGCAACACGATCAAAACAGGAAGTGGTTGATTCCATCTGGGCATAAAAGAAACTGGTTGTCGAGGGTGAGGAAGTTGAGGGCTCCTCAGGGGAAGAGGATGAACCCCTTGACGAGTTGAGTGGTCTTGAAGAGGAGCTCAAATACTTCTATATGGATACCCACAAGTTATCCCAGAAGGCCGTGCTGGCAGGATAACTGATACTCTGGTTGCACAACTGCGTAGTCCCGGGCGGGTCTGGCACGATAGAGAGGATCAGCTGTACCCTCATTCTACCTGATGTAAAGTTGGTTTTTGGCCACAAATTGGCCCTTTTACCGGCCATGGTATGTTGTATCCATCATGGCCTCCTCAACTTTGTCGAGAAGGTAAAGGACTACCCAGGTAAAGGACACTTTAATAGGGTTAAGCTTCCTTACCATTACTTGATGGGGTGGATTCTTTTACATCACAGGTCCTTGATGAGCCCTGGGACCGACGAGGATATGGTGGCTGCCAACACCCTAATTTATAGGTATCAGAGCATGAAATAGAAGTGTGACACCATCCCTACTGGTAGGAGAGCGCTCTACTTTATGACTAGCTAGACTTTCTTTACATCTGAGCCAGAGTTTACTGATGACAAAAGAAATGCCATCTACTACGACGATAGGGGGCACCCCGCAGCTTATATGATAGGCTCTTTCACTGGCTCCAAGCCATCCATCCATCCCATCTAGTATACCAGAATAAAGCTACCATTTTTGTGGAGCCTTACTTGCCCACCTGATTCGCTCGTCAGTTCGGTTACACTCAGCTCTTACCGAGTCACCTGAGTGCATCTCTTGGGTATAGTGGCAGTTTGCTCAACGAAGCTCGAGCATGGAGTCACTATAACACTACTGGTACATAGGTTCAGTTTTAATTGCCAACAGTCGAGGTCATGTCGAGAATACTTTATACAGCGATGAAGTATTATTGCATGGCGAATGCCCTACCGGCTAAGTTTGACCCGGAGAGGAGTGATATTGAAGGCACCATGCTGATGCCTCCACCTTCTAAGTACAAACCAAAGGTCGATACACATCATGCTTGCTACTCTAAGAAGGCGAAGATGTATGTGGTCCCAGAGACAGAACTTGCGGTGAAGTCAAAGTCCCTTACTAAGGGGACTGTGATAAAAGAGGTATGGCCCCTTGTACTAGTGGCTTTCGAAGTTGAGCCCACTTTAGATGCTATGGCGGTATCCGTAAATTCTCTTAGTTTGATTCTTCCTGTGAGACTCGTCTCATAGTATTTATATTTTATGCGAATACGTATTTTTGTGCTACTTATTGCATTTTATTGGATCTCGAGGAACCTCAAAAATTCTCAAAATTAAAAATTTAGTACTTGACCGGTATACTGGCCGGCAGATATTTGTTTCACTTTCGAGATATTTACGAGATATTTTCTCCATAAATAGTACTCAAGATATTTCATTTTCTTCTTTCTTTCTCCTCTCTTCTTCATTTTTTCTCGAGCTTGGAAGCGTGGTCTTAAGACCTGGAGTGTGGTTTCTGAACCCCTTCGTGGTGGTGGATTAGAAGGTTTAGGCTGGAAGCTTGCATTAGGCAAGTACATCATGTTAATTTCGTGAACTTTTTTTACTTTCTGCCATTTTACTTTCCTGGAGCTTAGTTATTGTTTTTTTAGCTTAGACTTGTTTTTTTATAGTTGTTTAATCATAATTTCTAGACTATTGATCGTCTCAATTTTGATTTCTGATAGAATCGTGTCTCGTCCCTTTTTGGTAACTCGATAACAAAAATGGTACCGGAGTTGTGACTGAAAGATTTAGTCCATATTGTGATATGAGACTTACCCTACACTTGACTTCCTGTTAGACTTAGTTCTGGTAATTTTTGGAGTTTGATTTGGGTCCCAAAAATTAGACTTGATTTAACAATATTTATCCTTGGAAACTAGCATACCGACGCTATACTACAGTATACCGACGTTATACCAATTTTGACCGACTTAATTTCTAGATATTTTCTGTAAATCTTATCGGCATACCAATGATGTACTACAGTATACCGATGGTATACCGATTCTGCTGAAATTGGTTGACCGACTTCAGGATATTTATCTTGGCCGACATACTGATGGCATACTAGGCTGTGCCGGCGGTATACCGATTTATGGAACTTTATTTTCCAGTAACTTTTTGCCTTCTTAGAACAGAATACCGATGGTATACTACAGTATACCGACGATATACCGATTTGTTGGAATCCAAAACTTGCTATATTTTTTTATCTCTGGACCGGTATACCGACGGTGTACTGGACTGTACCGATAGTATACCGATCGTGCACTTTCTTTAGGAATTCTTAGTTTTTTATGATTTTATGTTGAAACTTTTGGCTTTTGCTTGGACACGTGATGACTTGACCTAAATTTGGACATGAACTTACATGACTTCAGATGACTTGACTTGACTTGACTTGATTTGACTGACTTGAGTTGGTCTTACTCAATTTTATCCGGCTTTGACCGGCTACACATGATGACATGATTGACCGGACTTGAATTGGCATCAATTTACATGGCTTATCGGAAATGGCTTGACTTTGTTTTACTTGGTTTTATCTGGTTGGATATGGATTCACATAGTTGTATATGGCTTTACCTAGTTTCACATGGCTTTACCTGGCTTCACCTGGATTGACATGGCTCCACTTGGCTTTATCTGGCTTCACTTGGTTACACATGGCTTGGTTGTTGTAATGGCATACATGAGTCCTTATGTGCAATGTATATTAAATATGTTTATATTACTATTAGAACTTGATTTTTTTGCATCATGTATAGGATGAATTATGCAGAATGTCGTACCCTTATTCGTACAAGAAACTTCAAGGGGTTAAATAACTAGAGATCACTTAGTACATAGCTAGGGATTTTTCTAGATTGTATGCAGTCCCGATTATTCATACTATTATCTTAAGAAGTATACAGTGGTTTATATTGTGGCATATCTTGAAGATTATCTAGTTTGTTGTGTGTATGGATATCCCGAATGGACTGCAGGGGCATGCAATCAGAAGAAACTCTAGAATCGCGTTGCATTATATTAGTTAATAATTAAGGATTGTGATAACCCTAGTTAGTTAAAGGTATCAAGCCGTACTTATGTGATTTATCGTGATTGATGGTTGATGGTTAGTCTAGGCTTCATATGATCACCTTTACTTTCAGTACTTGTTATATCCTTATTGATTATCATATCTGGATATGTCTTATTGCAGGTTTACAATATTTATTATCCTGAGATCTTTTACATTCAGTCTTTACTTTCCAATATTTGTATTACTTTTGTTGTTGGTTTAAGTTCCTAGATTGGCTTCCTTTATAGTAGTTGTTATTTGGGGGTCTGACCCCACTGGTTTTGTATGGCTGGATCCAGTAGCAGCACCAGAGGATCTTTCGTACTTTCCTGAGGATGGTGGCCACCAGGAGCACCAGACCCCTTGAGTGGATTTTTTTACTTCTCCACTCTGATGTATATTCTATTTTACAAGCGTTTAGCCATCGAGCACGTGGTTAGCTCATGTTTTGGTTTGATCAGTAAGCCTACGGGCATTAGCATGATTGACATATCCTAGAGTTGATCATGTATGACTCAGATTCTGGCTAGTTTATTCATTATGTGTTTACTTGCATCATGATCACCTGTAAATTATAATTTGGGATATTTTACAATTATATTTTAGCTGATCTTACATCTTGTTATTATTCATGTTATTCTTGTTATTGAGATACTAGGGTTTGTTGGACCTAGGCTTGACTGATAGTTTATAGTAGTGACCCCTCATGTCTTACAGCTTTACCGTATATACAGATTATCAGAGTGCTCTAAGTATACGTAGTTGGCCTTGTCAGTCCCGCACTCCAGAAATCTGGTTCTGGGGTATGACACAGTTTTGGTGGTGGCCCATGCAAGTCTGTCTGAGCAGATTATGTCTTTCTGAGCAGATTTGATCAGGTTTTTACATATATGGGGGGTATTGCTGTTGCTAGATGTGGAGGGTTGTTGTTGTTGCTAGATGTCTCAATCCTAAATTATTTTTCTTGATCCCTAGTTTTTTTTCCATCCCTAATTCTTGATATGATACCTGCTTATTCGTTGATCTATATTATTCTTTGATTGACTCTTGTTTCCTTAACTTTCAGGGGCACTGTTCCTGTTCCTGTTACTATCGGCCAGATGGATCGAGTGCAGCTTGAGGAGGGTCAGCATTCGGGAGCCCAACATATTCTTGGAGATCTGCCTCAACATTCAGGAGTAGAGTCTAGAGTAGATCCTGAGGTAGATCGACCGGCAGTACCAGACCAGCAGGTAGCACCTGTGCACCCAGTTCAGCCCAAGTAGCTAGAGAGTATTTTTTAAGCCCTGATGAAGGTACCAGAGTGACATACTCACTCAGTCGATCCAGACAGCGTTGGAGCAAGGTGGTTCTCAGATCCCTAATTATGCGACCAGTTTCAGGCATGTCAGTCCTCCATACTTTTATGGTACAGAAGATGCAATTACGTCCAATACTTGGCTGCAGGACACTGAGGCCATCTTGGAGGCAGCAGGGACTTCGGCTAAAGAGCGTGTAGCAGTAGTTAGGCTAGAATTATTGAACTTGGCTTGTGACTGGTGGGCAGCGCAGGAGGTTTCTCTTATAGCACTGATTCCATGGGCAATTTTTACTAAAAGGTTTCAGGTGAGGTACTTTGACCCGGTAGCACTTTATGAACTTTAGCAGAGGTTTAATAGCCTCAGGCAGGAGAGCAGGACCGTCAACGATTACGTGACGGAGTTTGTGAGACTTGGTCGATTTTCTCCTACTTTGGTAGCGATCGAGTTGGAGAGGGCGAGAATATTCCATCAGGGACTCCATTTAGAGATTATCTTGGAGGTAGAGCAGCATAAGTTTCAGACCTTTGATGCGGTGATATGGGTAGCCAAGAGGTATGAGTACACATCGTAGAGGATTACCGATCGAGTTAGGAGTCAAAAGAGGCCCAACATTTTTGGAGGGTCAGCATCCCATTCATCAGCACCAGTTACAGAAGTTAGAGCCCTAACGATTAGATTCTCGAAGAGGACAACATCATCTCAGCAGTCTTCCTAGATGTTTCCTCAGCAACGACAGTCATCTTCTTTATCTTTCCATAGTTGTTTCCATTATGGGAAACCTGGATATATTATATCAGAGTGTCGTAGGACACTGGGATTGTGCTTGGTGTGTGGGGCATCAGACTATATAGTCGGAGCATATCCTAGGAGGAACCAGACTGGATCATCATCATCCTAGTCAGTAGTTCGGCCAGCAGTGCCGCAGTTCAGGACACCAGCACTAGTGCAGCCGTAGATTTATAGGCCTTTGCCTCCATAGGCTCAGGCATTCCAGCAAAGGCCGCATCAGTATGCACAGGCCCAGACATAGGCAAGACCTAGAGGTCAGCAGCAGAGGGGGCCAGGAACCATTACCCAGAGGGCAGGGTCAAGCTTTCTTGCTATCGATGGAGAAGACTTTGGCAGTAGGAGAGGTGGTAGGAGGTACCATTCTCATCTACTTTTATTTAGCTTCAGCTTTATTTGATTCTAGTGCATCGTATTCATTTATATCTGCACACTTTACAACACGATTTAGATTGGAGTCTGAATTCTTACCTGTAAGGTTGAATATAATTACTGGTAATAGTCTCATGGAAGTAAATAGTGTATATCCCTCGTGTAGAGTTATAGTGTACAGGAGAGAGTTTTTTGTGTAGCTAATAGAGTTCCCTATGGGCGATTACGATATTGTTCTTGGGATAGATTGGTTGAGTATGAGACACACGATGATAGATTGCCATAATAGCAAGGTTATCTTTCATGTACCTGATGGAGAGAAGTTCTTATTCTTAAGAGGTACAGTAGAGTCACCGGAGGTTATATTGATGATGGCAGAGGCTGAGGAGGTACAGTTTCCCAGGATAGTTTATGAGTTTTTTGATATATTTCCTGATGAGTTACCAAGTGTACCACCAGTTAGAGATATAGAGTTTTATATTAATTTGATCCCAGGAGCAGAGCTAGTATCAGAGAGAGTTTATAGGATGTCACTATCTGAGTTGGATATCTTGTACCGGATGATTGAGGAGTTGAAAGCCAAGGGATTCATTAGACCTAGTGCATCACTTTGGGGAGCCCCGTTACTTCTTGTTAAAAAGAAGGATGGTTCATCGCATTTATTTATTGATTATAGAATACTAAATACGGTAACCATTAAGAACAAGTATCCACTATGCAAGATAGATGACTTGTTTGATCAACTCAGTGGGGTGACTATATTTTTTAAGATCAATTTATGGTCTGGGTATCATCAGATTAGAGTCATAGAGAAGGATATACCCAAGATGACGTTCAGATCTAGATATGGTCATTAAGAGTTCCTAGTTATGCCATTTGGAGCGACCAATGCACCAAATATAATCATGTCTCTCATGAATAGCATTTTCATGCCTTACTTAGACCAGTTTGTGATAGTATTTATTGATGATATCTTGGTCTATAGTTGGAGTGAGGAAGAGCATGAGCAGCATCTTCGTAAAGTACTTCAGATTCTTCAACAGTAGCAGTTGTACGCGAAGTTCAGCAAGTGTGAGTTCGGGCTTGATCGTATCTCATTCTTGGGATATATTATTTTTGGTGGAGGAGTCGAGGTAGATCCTAAGAAGGTGGAGGCTATTGAGAGTCGGCCAGTACCCCGTATAGCTTCAGATGTGCGCAGTTTCCTGGGTCTAGCAGGTTACTACAGGCAATTTATGGCAGACTTTGTGAGAATCTCTGCACCCTTAACATGTCTAACGTATAAGGATGTGCACTTTGAGTGGTCAGATGCTTGTCAGACTTCTTTCGAGAAGCTCAAGCGGAGTTTAATTTTGGCTCATATTCTGGCACTTCCAGTGGGACTAGGTGGATTCTTATTATATTGTGATGCTTCAGGAGTGGGACTAGGGTGTGTCCTTATGCAGCATGGCAAAGTGATAGCTTATGCATCTCGACAGCTTTGAGACCATAAGAAAAGTTATCTGATGTATGATCTTGAGTTGGCAGCAGTAGTGTTTGCACTTAAGCTCTGGAGGCATTACCTATATGGTGATCAAGTAAAGATTTTTACAGACCACAAGATCTTGAGATATGTGTTCACACTGAAGGATCTCAACATGCGTCAGAGGAGATGGCTCAAGTTATTATCGGACTACGATCTTGACCTTCAATATTATGTAGGGAAGACCAATGTCGTAACAGACAGCTTGAACATGAGAGGGGAAGCTTACTTCTTGATAGAGCAATGCCATATTTTGGATAAACTATAGAAGATAGATATCGAGGTAGTATTACCTAGTGATATCAGTTTTATAGTGAGTCTACAAGTTTAGTCTTCTATAGTTCAGAGGTTTAGAGCAGAGCAGACTAGTGATGTCAAACTTCAGCGGCTCATAGCAGAGTATGAGTCAGGACGCAGACCAGAGTTGAGCATTCATGAGGATGGGACTCTCAGGTTTGGGAGTCAACTTTGTGTACCAAGAGGAGATATCCGGCAGGAGATTATGTCAGAGGCCCATAGTTCTCAGTACTCAGTGCATCCGGGAGGAACAAAGATGTATTAGGATATTCGTCAGCACTTCTAGTGGAATAGTATAAAAAGGAAGATAGCTCGGTTCATTTCTCGGTGTTTAGTCTGTCAACAGATCAAGACTGAGCATTAGAGATCGGCCGGACTACTTCAGCCTTTACCAATTCTGGAGTAGAAGTGGGACCATATTACTATGGACTTTGTGACCGATCTTTCTAGATCCCCAATCTGGCAGAGATGCTATATGGGTTACAGTAGATCATCTTACAAAGTTTACTCACTTTCTTTCTTTCAGAGTAGGCCAGTCTATAGAGCAGCTAGCTGAGATGTACATGGGACAGATAGTTAGATTACATAGTGTACCAGTTAGCATATTCTTAGATTGAGATTCGTGATTCATATCTCATTTTTGACAGAGCTTACAGCAAAGTCTGGGTACTAGGTTGAAGTTTAGTTCAGCCTACCATCCATAGACAGATGGACAGTCGGAGTATACTATTCAGACTTTAAAGGATATGCTTCGAGCTTGTACACTTGACTTCGGTGGATCTTGGGAGGATCATTTGTATTTAGTAGAGTTCTCATATAACAACAGCTTCCATGCAAGCATTCAGATGGCACCCTTCGATGATTTATATGGTAGAAGATACAAATCACCATTAGCTTGGGATGACATTGGCGAGAGGCAGATGATTGGTCCAGAGATGATTGCTCTATCGGTTGGAGCAATTAGGCAGATCAGAGAGTATCTCATAGTGGCTCAGGATCGCCAACATTATTAGACAGATCAGCTCTATCATTATTTTAAGTTCTCTATCGGCGATCATGTATTTCTGAGGATTTTGCCTACCCATGGAGTTATCAGATTTGGAGTACGGAGAAAGTTGAGTCCCAGATATATAGGTCGGTTCGATATTCTTGAGCGAGTTGAAGACGTATCATATTGTTTAGCTCTTTCACTGACGCTTTATGAGGTACATGACATCTTTCACGTATCTTAATTAGGCCAGTATATTCCAGACCTGAGCCATATTCTGGATCATTCTGAGTTGGTCGTTGGTATCGACCTATCATATAAGTAGAGTCTCGTGTCTATTTTGGACTAGAGGGAGAAGGTTCTCAAGAACCGGACTATCAGGTTAGTTCGTATTACTTGGGGGCATCACTCACTGCACGAGTCGACGTGGGAGTGCGAGGACGATATGCGTACTGGTTATCCATTTCTTTTTGACTTGGGGGTATATTTATTCGTATATCCGTATCATATCTTAGCATGTGCATGTGATTGATTGTTAGCTTATCTGTTATGTCTGTTATTTTTACTTTCTGATTTCTTATTGTTGTCCAGGAAATTTTATGCTCACATGAGTTTCTTGTTTATTTTTTATTTCGACCTGGCTATCTTGGATTTTCTTGTTAGTGATTTTTGGATCCTTATAAAAATTCCGAGGACAAAATTTTTCCATGGAGGGATGATTTGTGAGACTCGTCTCACAACATTCATATTTTATGCGGATACGTATTTTTGTGCTCGTTATTGCATTTTAATGGATCTAGAGGAAGCTCAAAAATTCTCAAAATTGATACTTTACTACTTGACCGGTATACTGACGATATACAATAGTATACCAACGATATATTGTTCGGCCGATATTTGTTTTACTTTCGAGATATTTTTGAGATATTTTCTCTATAAATAGTACTCGAGATATTTTATTTTCTTCTTTCTCTTTCTCTTTCTCTTTCTCTTTCTCTTTCTCTCTCCTCTCTTCTTTATTTTCTCTCGAGCTTGGAAGCATGATCTTGAGACCTGGAGTATGATTTCTGAACCCCTTCGTGGTAGTGGATTAGAAGGTTTAGGCTGGGAGCTCGCGTTAGGCAAGTACATTTTGCCGATTTCGTAAACTTTTTTTACTTCTGTCATTTTACTACCCTGGAGCTTGGTTTTTTCTTTTTATCTTAGACTTGCTTTTCTATAATTATTTATATCATGATTTCTAGCTAAGTGACCATCTCGGTTTTGATTTCTGATATAATCTCGTTCCATCCCTTTTTGGTAACTCAGTAACAAAAATGGTATCAGAGTTGTGACCGTGAGATTTAGTCCATATTGTATGATATAAGACTTACCCTAGATTTGATTTTCTGTTAGACTTGGTTCTGATAATTTTTGGGGTTTGATTTGGGTCCCAAAAATTAGACTTGATTTAACCATATTTATTCTTGGAAACCGGCATACCGAAGGTATACTACAGTATACCAACGGTATACCGATTTTGACCGACTTGATTTTTATATATTTTTCTGTGAACCCTATCAGCATATCGACGGTATACTACAGTATACCGACGGTATACCGTTCCTGCCAACATTAGTTGACACTTTAGGATATTTGTCTTGGCCGGCATACCGGGTTGTGCCGACAGTATATCGATTTGTAGAATTTTGTTTTCTAGTAACTTTTTGCCTACTTGGAACAGCATACCAATGGTATAATATGATACACCGACGGTATACCAATTTGTTAGAATCTAAAACTTTTTATGTTTTTTATCTCTGTACCGGTGTACTGACGGTGTACTGGACTGTACCGACGGTATACCGATCGTGCACTTTCTCTTAAAATTCTTGGTTTTTCGTGATTTTATGTTAAAATTTTTGGCTTTTTCTTGGACACGCGATAACTTGACCTAATTTTGGACATGAACTTATATGACTTCAGATGACTTGAATTGACTTGACTTGGCCTTACTCTATTTTATCCAGCTTTGTCCGACTACACGTGATGACATGATTGACCGGACTTGACTTGGCATGACTTTACATGGCTTCATCAGACATGGCTTGACTTAGTTTACTTGGTTTCATCTGTTTGGACATGGCTTCACATGGTTATACATAGATTTACCTGGTTTTATATGGATTTATCTGGCTTTACCTGGATTGACATGGCTTCACTTGGCTTTACCTGGCTTCACTTGATTACACGTGACTTGGTTGTTGTCATGGCATACATGAGTCCTTATGTGCAATATATATTAAACATGTTTATATTACTATTAGAACTTGATTTGTCTGCATCATGTCTTAGATGGATTCTGAGGAATGCCATACCCGAATTCATACAAGAAACTACTAGTGGTTAAATAACTAGAGATTCACTTAGTTCATGGCTAGAGATTTTTTTAGATTGCATGCAGTCCCGGTTATTCATACTATTATCTTGAGGAGTATCCAGTGGCTTATATTATGGCGTATCTTGAGGATTATCTAGTTGGTTGTGTGTATGAATATCCCGGACGGACTGCAGGAGCATGGATCAGAAGGAACTCTAGCATCGTATTGTATTATATTAGTTAGTAATTAAGGATTGTGATAACCCTAGTTAGTTAAAAGTATCAAGCTGTACTTATGTGATTTTTATGATTGATGGTTGATGGTTAGTCTAGGTTTCACATGATCACCATTACTTTCAGTACTTGTTATATCCTTATTGATTATCAGATCTGGATATGTCTTATTGTAGGTTTTACAATATTTATTATCCTGAGATATTGTACATTCAGTCTTTACTTTCTAATATTTGTATTACTTGTGTTGTTGGTTTAAGTTCCTAGATTAGCTTCCTTTATGGTACTTGCTCTTTGGGGGTCTGACCACACTGGTTTTGTATGGTCGTATCTAGTAGCAGCAGCGGAGGATCTTTCGTACTTTCCTAAGGATGGCGGCTACCAAGAGCACCAGACCGCTTGAGTGGATTTTTTTTTACTTTCCCACTCTGATGTACATTCTATTTTACGGGCATTTAGCCACCGAGCACATGTTTAGCTCATATTTTTGTTTGATCAGTTAGCCTTCGGGTATTAGCATGATTGACATATCCTATGATTGATCATGTATAACTCAGATTCTGGCTAGTTTATTCATTATGTGTTTATTAGTATCATGATCACCTGTATATTATAGTTTGGGACACTTTACTATTATATTTTAACTGATTTTACATCTTATTATTTTTTATATTGTTCTTGTGATTGAGATAATATGGTTTGCTGGACCTAGTATTGACTGATAATTTGTAGTAGTGACCCCTCATATCTTACAGCTTTACCATATATGTAGAGTATCGGAGTGCTCTAAGTATATGTAGTTGGCCTTATCAGCCCCTTTCCCCAAAAATTTGGTTCTAGGGTGTGACACTTCCTGGTCCTCTATATAAATATTTTAGTTCTGTTCTGTTTAAAAATTTACAAATATGGGAGAGAAGGAACCATCCCCGATGAACAGCCACTTCGGTGGTTTCTTATGCTGAACCAGAAGAGAAAATCTCCCCGGAATTCGATGTGGGTGCCTCAAAACTAGTTCCTGAGGCCTCGGGTGCTCGAGGATTAGATGCAGCTTCAGCGGAGAAGCCTTATACCTTCTTGGATCATATATCCGTAGATGACATAGATGCCATGGGGAAGCTAAGACAACACTGGACAAGTAGCAACATATGCCGCCTAACTCGGGTATGTTATTTCGTAACTACTTAAGAGTTAAAAATTATTGGCTTTAGCTTTCAATTCTCTAGGTAAAGTTAATTATCAGTTGTTCTAGTTCTGCAGACTCCTTATTTTCCTCGAGGATCGGGGATGTGGCTTCCTAAGAGGGTATCATGGAAGAAGGGGGCATTGAGCTTGTTAAGAAGATGCCTAAGTCTTTTCCTAGCTCTGGTGAAAGATCCCTTATA
The DNA here is from genome assembly GCA_036927795.1 of Iris macrosiphon. NCBI lineage: Eukaryota > Viridiplantae > Streptophyta > Magnoliopsida > Asparagales > Iridaceae > Iris > Iris macrosiphon. Next base: position 42,885,782 of record JAYESA010000012.1, read on the forward strand.
GTACCCCCTACGGTGGCTGTGGTGGAGGAGGTTCCTACCATTGTAGTTTTTTTTGGCGCGATGGCTGCTCCCCCAACCGTTGTTGCTGGGGGCTCCGCAGCTGAAGCCTCTCTAGATAGCGAGGTATAAATCCGTCGCAGGGAGGCCATTGCCAATGTTCCCTGTACTGTGGTTGCTAGGTTGTCATCCGAGGCTACCGCAATGCAGTCTGGGATTGATACACAGGTGGGAGCCAAAGCAGCGGGGCGCTCCAATACTCCTGTCCTAAGTCTCGGTACTACCCTACCATCCGTTGCTCAACTGCCTGGTATCCAAGCGTTTTATGCATCCATAAAGGATTGGATCATAAGTAGGACTGGCGATCGCTCCTCTACTGCTACTTCACCTTAAAGGCCTTCAAGGTCATCGAGCATCAATGCGCAACTTGTTGCCCCAGTGGCTTCTTCCTCCATCCACCTTCCTTTGCCTCCGGCTACGCTAGAAGAGATTGACGAAAATGTCAGACTCTCCATTCGAAGCTTCTACATATTCTTGAAGCAAGGGGTCGAGGGTGTGTTGAAGCACAATAAATCATTTACCTGGACAAAGTACTTTGCTGAGGGCCAGGTCCATTCTCTGAGGGGTCTCCCCAATTTTGAACAGATGGTAGACCTCATGGGCCAAATATTGGTGGAGCGATGCCTAATGCAGTTATGGCAGTACCAGTATACAGATATGGGAATGCTGACATCCCTCGAGTATAATGAGTTCTTGAAGAAGGTGGTGATGGAGAAGGCCTTCTTTGCTTTATCTATGGAATGTTTGCATCGTGATCTCCAAAATTTATAAGAGAGGTATGATCGGCTAAGTCATCTCAGAGAAGAGTGCCTCTCCAGGCAAAAAGGGCTGACTGAGAACATAAGAAAGCTCAAGGTCGAGATTGATGTGCTAGGAATTGGGCTGCAGGAGGCCCAGCAAGAAGAGGAGGCTATCCGAACTAAGGCAAGCCAAGTACCGCAGAATACGGCTGACATTGAGGTTATGGTACAAAAGCTAGAGGACAGACATGAGTCATATGCTCGTTATGAGGATCCCAAGGTTATGGCCAAAGAGGTTGAGCGTCGGGCCAAGGCGGGCCTAGATGGCCATATCGCCCGTCTCCATGAGCAGATAACAGAGTTATGCTATGACTAGTAGCACCAGTAGCTCTTCCTTTGCTTTTTTTTTCAATATCTCTTTTTGTGCCTTTTATTTTGGCTTTGGGCTGGGTACCCCAGTAATCCCTTAGATGTAGTTCACTTTTAGTTTCTCTTAGGCAAAAATAAAAGTTGTTCCATTTATTGTAATTGTTTGTGTGAACTTTGGATATCGTACTAGAGGTAATATGGATATAGTATAATATCGCAGTATATTTAAGGACGTCCAACTGGAGGACTTTGGTGGACCTATTAATTCTTGCGTTTGAGAGTGCAAGTAATAAGTTTAAAATAAAACCCTATCAGAGGTAATATATACGTGATATATTTTATGGACCCACTACTTCTTGCGCACCTGAGTACAAGTAATAGGTTTGAGACAAGCCCTGCCAGAGGTAATATGAACGTGGCAGATTTTTGGACTTAACACCGCTGGCGTACTTAGAGTTAAGTATGGGTGATAAGTTAAGATGATAACCGATATCAGAGGTAAATATAGACATGATAATCGATAGCCAAACCCGGAAGGTTTGCTCAGAGGTAATATGGATATGCCAAACTCTACTGGGGGATATGAGGATGATAGCTCAAAGGTGATATGAACATGAGCTAATCAATAGTCATACCCAGGATTTTTGTGGAAGAAAAAGAAAACGAGCCAGAGGTAATATGGATGTGCCTATTTTCTTTGGATAGGGAACATAAGCAGCTCATAGTTCAGAGGTAATATGGACGTGAATTATTTGCTTCCATCGAGGACATCCCACTGGGGGATCTTTTGTGGACTTATTACCTCTTGCGCATAGGAGTGCAAGTAATAAGTTTTAAACGGAATCCAATCAAAGGTGATATAGACATAATAGATTTTGTGGACCTATTACTTCTTGCGTACCTAAGTGCAAGTAATAGGTTTGAGACAAGCCATGTCAGAGATAATATGGACGTAGTTGGTTTTGTGGACTTAACACCGCTGGCGTACTTAGAGTTAAGTACGGGTGATAAGTTGAGATGACAACCGATATCAAAGGTAAATATGGACATAATAATCGATTGCCAAATCTGGACAGTTTTTTTAAAGGTAATATAGACATGGCAAACTCTACTGGGGGAATATGAGGATAATAGCTCAGAGATAACATAGACTTGAACTAATTGATAGTCATACCAAGAGGTTAGGTACGATCCCGAAATTTTTGTGAAAGAAAAAGAAAATGAGACAGAGGTAATATAGACGTAGTTATTTTCTTTGGATGGGGAACACGGGCAGCTCATAGTTCAGAGGTAATATGGATGTGAACTATTTGCTTCCATCGAGGATATCCCACCAGGGGATCTTTGGTGAACTTATTACTTCTTGCGCATGAGAGTGCAAGTAATAAGTTTAAGATAAAATCCTATCAGAGGTAATATGTACATGATAGATTTTTTAGACCCATTAACTCTTGCGCACCTGAGTGCAAGTAATAGGTTTGAGATAAGCCATGCCAGAGGTGATATGGACGTGGCAAGTTTTATGGGCTTAACACCGCTGTCGTACTTAAAGTTAAGTATAGATGATAAGTTGAGATGACAACAGATATAAGAGGTAATATGGACGTGATAATTGATAGCCAAACCTGGGAGGTTTGCTCAGAGGTAATATGGACATGGCAAACTCGGCCAAAAAAAAATCAGGACAATAGTTCAGAGGTAATATGGACATGAGCCAATATCCGAGAAACTCACTGAGGAGTGGTTTTGCTGAGTGTGGTCTATACGGAAATATAGATATACCTGAGGGTTACTTCACTGGGAAGATCATTAGGACGATAGCTCAGAGGTAATATGGACGTGAACTAGTATCTAACAAGACTGGTTTTTTAAATGGTCCTTGCAGGAGTGTGCAGGTAGACCTAAGGGCTGCTCCACTGGAGAGCTTTTGAGGATCTATTATCTGTTGCGTATCTATGACTTCTGAATACCAATAATGGCTGGTTGAGGAAGGATAATGTTATGCCTAGGCACTCGCTGGGGATGAACAATAAAAAGTAGGAACCCTTTACATCTTTATTGTCCTGTAGGGGATAGAGAGAAGTACATGCTTAGCCTTAGATATAGTACTTTTTCAGGAACGTGTCGTTGATGGGCATCATGAGAAAGTCGACATTAGATTTTGCTAGTTGGTAGACGCCGTTAGAGAATAAAGATTCTACGACGAATGAGCCTTTCCATTTGGGTTGGAGCTTGTCGGCCATCTTGTGGATTATAACCATCAGCCTTCTTACTGCTAGGACGAGGTCACCCACTTAGTAAGTCCTCTACTTGACCCATTTGTTGAAGTCTCCTGAGAGGCACGCTTGGTACAGCTTAATGCATTATTGAGCTAAGAGACGCTTCTTCTTGAGTGCTTCTAGCTCTTGTAGCCGTCGGCGGTGATTATCGTTGACGGTTAGACGGTTGGAGAGAGCCACTCGGAGCAAGAAAATTTGAATCTCGAGGGGGAGGCCAAGGAGAATGGCATGCTACCAGTAGGTATCAGGACCGTGGTTCAGTAGTCCCAGAGATATTCACCCAGCTTCTCATTCTAATCGTGCTTATTGGATGATATAAAAAAAATTAGTAGCTTTATGATGGCTTGTTGAATTCTTCTGCCAGACCATTTACTCCTGGGTTGTAGGCTATCGAGGCTACATTCTAGATTCAGTTTTTATCATAAAATTGATAAAATTATGACTTACAAACTTTGGACTATTTTCGTGGATGATACTCCATGGCAAGTCGAAGTGGTATATGACGTGATGCTTGATAAAGTTGATCACATTTAATATTTTAACTTCAGCGAGTGGTACGGTTTTCGCCCACTTAGAGAATTAATCGATAATAGTGAGGATAAACCGATGTCCCTTAGACGAAGGTAGACTGATCGGTCATATGATGTCCATGTCCCAAGCTTCGAATGGCCAATATGCAACGGTCGAGTATAGGAACTCCGAGGGTTGGTGGATAAAGTCTACGTGGATTTGGCAAGCTCGGCACTTTCTCTCATAGTCAACAGCCTCTGATACTATTATCGACCAATAGTAACCCATTATGCGAAGACGGTTCTATAGCTTGGATCCGGGCTGATGGCACCGCATACCCCATCATAAGCCTTGTGGAGAGCCTACTTCGCTTCTACATTCAATAGGCATTATAGCAAAAGATCGTCATAGGAACGGTGATACAGTATTTTGGTAGCCGTATCGTAATAGAACCGAAGGAAACTTCTTCTGATAAAAGTGGCTTCCTTTGGGTTTTCGAGAAAAATTCCATAAAGTGCGTAGTCAATGAATGTGAGTCTCTAGTCTTGGAAGTCGATGCTTGTCTCTACTGAGTAGCTCAGACAGAGATTGTTATTTGGGCAGACCCACTCTAGATCGACCATGGTGATCTGTTCATGAGTATTGGCTGGAACAGCTAAAGAGCCTACGAGGCCAGCTAGGGCATCAGACGAACGTGCTCTATGAAGAACCCCTCGTAGGAAGAGATAATGTCGAGCGCGTCTTGGTAGTAGGGAAGCAAGTCTTTATTTTGGACTTCATACTCACCTCAAACTTGATTGACCACCAGCTTGGAATTGTCGTAGGCTTCCAAGTAGTCAACTTCCAATTGTTTAGCGAGTTGGAGCCCGATGACGAGGGTATTGTACTCTGCTATATTATTAGATCATGTCTCTATGAGGGAGTAAGCGCGGTTGATAACTAGATCGTATGAAAAAATTAGTACTATCATAATGCCAGCGATAATATCGCCTTTGGGCCATGTTCTTAAAGCACCATCGAAGAACATTCATCAAATGGCTTCTGTGCTTGTGGTCATGTTTGAGTCTGCTACTTTGTCTAGTATCTTCTCGTAGATCTTTGAGATTTTTGGTACAGGGTAGGGTGCCAAAAAATTTGCCAATGCTTGGCCTTTGATCGCCTTTTGTGGGATAAATACTATGTCGTGTGGTGACAACAATATTGTCCATGTGGCCATACGAGAGTTAAGCTCTCCGGGTTTAGTCATAATGACCCTGAGCAGATTAACTCGCAAGATCATATAGATGGTTTGTCCTACCACGTAATATCAGGTCTTCTAAATGGTGCTGACTAGAGCGAGGCACTCCTTCTCGATGGGATTGTACCTATGCTCTGCATCGGCCATCATTCTATTAAGATAGTAGATGGTTTGTTTGTGACCAGCATCACTTGTCTAGGCTAGCAGAGCCCCAAGGAAGTAATATATTGCCCATACATACAGTAAGAAGGGTCTTTCCATAATGGGGGCCACCAATACTGGGGGATTCATGAGGTACTCTTTGATATCATCGAAAGCGTGTTGGCATTCTTCGTTCCAGACAAAGGAGACTCCCTTCTTCATAAGCTGAGTGAACAGTTGACAACATCCAGAGAGGTTTGATATGATCCTCCTGATGTATACCAGTCTTCCTTGAAGGCAACAAAGTTCTCTAAGGTTCTTTAGTGGGCATTTTTGAAGGACTGCTTTAATCTTATCAGCGTCTATGTGGCTACCCATTAAAGTTATGACAAAACTAAGGAACTTGTCGCTGGAGACTCCTAGGAAAGATTTGGTGGAATTCATCTTGAATGGTGCGCACATATGAGGTTGAACACAGTCTTCAAGTTTTGGGGTGATCACCTTTGGATCGACTCTTAACGGAGATGTCATCAACGTAACACTCCACTGTCTTGAGTAGGTGTTCACGGAAGATGGTGCTCATAGCTAGCTAGTATGTAGCACTGACGTTCTTTAGTCCAAAGGGCATGACTGTATAGCAGTATACTTCTATTGGCGTTCGAAATGATATGTGCTTCTCGTCGTCAAGAAATATCTTTATTTGATTGTATACTGAGAACCCGTCCATGAAGGACATGCGCTCAAAGCCACAAGTATTGTCGATTATTATATCTGTAACCGGAAAAGGAAACTCGTCCTTAGGGCAGGCCGTCTTTAGATCACGGAAGTCAATGCAGATCCGAATCTTTTTATTGTTTTTAATGACAGGCATAATATTGGCTACCCAATCTAGATGTTATTCTTCATGGACGAAGCCACTAGCTATCAATTTTTTGACTTCATCTTCGATGCATTCATGATGTCCTGCCGGAACTGCCACTGTTGCTGCTTGAACGGCTTAGCATTATACAAGATATTGAGTTTGTGGACCATAATTTGGGAGTCCAGTCCCAGCATATCTTTGTAAATCCAAGAAAAGATATTAATGTATTCCTTGATAAGCTGTAGCAGGGATTCCTAATCCTCATTGGACAGACTATTGCTGATGAAGATAGGTTTAGGGAAGGATTCATCATTAAGATCGATTTGTACGACTTCGTCCTCAGTTGAAGGTTCTCATTGTCGAACTGTATCTTTCATTGTGCATCTAAGCGTTGCATCTACGGGTCTACTTTAAAGTATCCAGGTGGATCCTAGTCCTCTTCCTCTGGGTCAGCTGACACCATGTTGGCAGACAATGTTTGTTTGAGCATCTCTACGATACTGTTGTCAGAGTCCTAAGGGAAAGATTCTGAAGAGTGAGAGTGTAACTCATCTTCTTCATTCGAGCCTTCGGGGGTTGTTGGAGGCATGACGTACCATAAGCCATACTTGGTCTTATGATAGTAATCCATGGACTTGCCTGCAGGAGCCTGCAAATGCAGAGGCAGCCATTGGCCTTTGTCGTAGTTTAAGCCCCTAGCGGCTTTCAGATTGTATCCCATCTTTTGGATAAGATGCTTGGCTTGAGAGATGTACCGACGAAGTAATATTTTACCGGTATCTGGTTCTGGCTCCAGTTCCTCTGGGTCAAAGGATTGTGGACTTTTTACTCTGCCAAAGATAATGAGTTTGTCTCCAATCTTCCTTGCTAGAACTATAAAGTAGGAGTTTTGACTGGGGAGAATTTGGTTTGCTGTATAGGTGGTAGTCACCTGTGTATGCAAGTATAGGTCCAGACCATGCTCAAAGGAATATAGAGTGTTGAGATATGCAGCATCCAAGTAGTTAAAAGATAGCCCAAAATTATATCGTCGAGAGAAGGGACGTTAGTATGAGCAGCTACGTACTCCTCTAGTTCATCCATCCTGAGAACTACACCCAGTGTAGGCAACAGCTTTGGAGGTCTCATGCTCAGCTTTACCAATAGAGGTTTAAAAGTCATGATAGGAACCACATCTTCCTTCAGTGGTCGACTCGGTATACGGAGGCGAACGACCAGAGACGCATGTGCTTTCCTGGGCAGTTTTACCCTTAGGGGAGGAGCTGTGTCAGGAGTGCATGCTTTGAGATGGACTCTCGGGCTCATCCGATGTTGTCCTAATATCAGCCTCATCGTCGACATATTTTGTCTTGACGACTCTGTGATCGCCCATGTACTTCAAGCACTGGTGCAAGGTTGATGGCACGATCATATAGTGATGTATCCATGGACGTCCCAACAAGACTTTATAGGATATATCTACGTTTATGACATAGCAGGTGACCTCTATTTTTAAGTACTCGATCTGATACTTCAAGTGAATCTTGTCCAGAGGGTAGCTTCTCCCTGTGTTTAAGCTATTGATGGCGGTAATGGCGGTAATGGCTGCTGCTAGGCGATGTATCGGGATATCTAGGGTCTGAAGCAGACTCCGCGGGATAATACTGATTGACGAATCGGGGTTGATGTACATCTAGTCTAACTTGATAGCATTGATGTACCCTGTGTAATACAGAGGACGATCGTGCTGATTGTTCTTTAGCAATATATCTTGTTGCAAGAACATGATGTTGGGTATCGCCTCCATCACATTATTGCAGTGGGGGCATACGGAAGGATCCTCCGTTGGCGGCTTGACTTGCTCCAAGTAGGTCTCGATATTATGCTTCACTTTGGGCAACCCGAGTATCTTTGGAGAATCAGAGAAGCTCGAATAGTAACAACTTTGCTGGAGTATTGGCCAGCTGTGCCAAGATATCTAAGTTGTTTGGGCTTCTCCAACCCCTGAGCGATATCTTTGCACAGCGGTTTGTCAAAGCGAGTTTATTTCTGCTTGACTTATCCACTGCCGGAGGCTGGAATAGACCCGGATCAGATATGGCAATTGAGAGTGCACCATCATCAGGGATTCGTACTCTCGTCGGTATGCCAGGCCTGACCTTGTTGTTCGTGCTATAGCTTCTTCGGAAGGGATAGAAACCGTGTAGCAGGATTTGGACTTCTTGCCCTTGGACTTGGTGGCAGAAGGTGTTGTCTGCTACATCAAGTCTGGAACAAGATCGAGATGGAAAATCATGACCTCCCCCTGTGATGTAGTGAGAAGTATCAACCCGGCTGTTTGGTCATGAGCTGGAGGAAGATTGGCAACCTTTATTGTTGCCCGGGGGATCAGGATTACTCCGTCTTGGGCTTCCGTCATCTGGAGGTTACCGAACTTGAGAGATACCATATTTGTGGCAACTATCTTGTCATTGAAGTCCAAGTTGAGAGCCTTGGTGTCGAGCAGACGCTGGATGTACCGCTTTAGTGTATAGAAGTCCCGCATCGTATGATGGACGTAACGATGGTATTGGTAGTACTTCTAATTATTCACCTCGGCTGCCTCAACAAGGCGCTTTACATCAGAGAGACGAAGCTTTTTTTTCTTTATTAATATGTTCAAGATTGTTATGACATCATCATCTTCGAAGGAATTGATTTTCTTCAGTTTTGGAGCCTCTGCGGGATTTTGTTGTAACACCCCGTTCCGTTCTAGCGGATTGTCGACTCAAACGGCAAAAGTGCAACTGTTCCGACCCGCTTTGCCTCAAAAAAGAGAAGCAAGGATATCCAGACTTGTCCCTACAGGGATCCTGCTTAGGCTTCCAGAGGCTCGCTTGACATATCGCTCTATCGAGGTGAATCATCGCTAAGGTGGGTGGCTACGGTAAACTTGTCTTTGCTTAGTCAGCACACATAAAATATAGAATATTCATGCTAGTCGCTAGGTGAATCACCCCTGCATGCTAATAAGAATCCAACGCACCTAGCTAAGAGAATAATCCCAACTTGTATTGCTTATGCTAGAACAAAAAAATAAAATATTACTTTTACATATGTTCAGACCCTCGCATGTTACCTTAGAACGTGTTGCTCGGGAAGTCCCTAACGGTTTTACCCCTCAGCTTACCTTCGGGCCTGAGCCAACGTGATTGCTTATGTTTATATAAATGCATACTTGTCTGCTTGTGAGTTGCCTTGTTTTCATCCAAACCCCGAAAGACTACTAAGTATTCATTCCGTGCATGATTGGACCTACAAGTATCCGGGACCGTTAGGTCACCAAAGGCAGCCCCGAACCAGGGGAATATATCAAGGTAAGTCACTCACTGAACATAGAATCAAGGTGCAAACATCTCGCGTACTCGTGTATCCGTGTTTACATATTCTCGTATATCTCGTGTACTCGTGTTGCCTGCTTAGCCAAATAAATCACGTACTCGTGTTGCCTACTTGGTGAAGAAATAAAATTGGATTGACCCTGACTTGCATGTCGCGGACAACTCAAAAATGAGGTATGGTTCCACGGACGGTCACCGGGACACTGTGGCCGATCCGATTAGGATAAAACTCGTGTGTAGTCCATTGTGTGCAGGCAAGATGGTTTGTAGTGCATCGTATACTTTTTTGTATTTTATTTTGGCCTTGGACTACTTCATGTGCGATCATCATATGCAGGAGATGGTTCGTAGCACCTCTTGTACTTTTGCTGTATTCCATTCTCGTCTGCGATCAGTCCTTTATGGCTATACCAGTGACTCATGTTCATATAGATAAGTCATCCTCGCTTAGCGGCTATCCGCGTGCGAGTCATTGCATCGCATCAATGAACAACTAAACACCTGAACGATCATGATACAATGACTTTCGTGTTGCATATGCTATTGCCTTGGTTTTTATTATGAATGCCCCTGAATGTTTATACTTGCCCGTGCTTAAATTAATAATATTTGCCTTGGACAGGGAAGGCCAAATGATAAGTTGGTAAGTCTCACCGCGTTTCCTCTTATGTCACACGGCGCACTGCTACACGAGTTAGGCTATTCAAATCTTGCATAAAACTGATCCTAAGGCAACTAGAAAGACAACTTAATAGTTGGTGCACGGAACCTGTATTACATGTTTGGATTTGTCGAGCAGGCGAGTAGCTTCCCCACCAGTGTATTCAATGTACTGATAATCCACCAGTTTATAAGCAGGGCGTGGGAGAACCTCGTTCGGTGCGGATGCTTCTTCGTGTGTGCTAAGGCGTAAAGATCACTCCGAAGCAGCATTGCATCCGGACTGAAGCACATATACAAGATATAATATTGTGAACTTCACATGATCATCGCCTGTACAATCATTCCACAATTGTAGCCACTTGGCACGCTTTTACTGTTTCAGAGAGAGAGGCTTGAGCGACTTGTAATCTTGGCTATGCACCGCCTGTAATACATATTTATATCGAATAAAGAGTTGCCTTACTTCAACTTGTGTTTCAATACTTCCGCTATATTGTCGACTCAGTGAACTTGTTACCGATCTTCTATGCGTTCATGACTCCGCTGCACTCGGATAATCTGTGCAACTCTATGGCTTAGAACTTTTACCACCAGCCAATGAACCATGACCTTGTACGGACGTGGCTCACGCTCGTGCAACATCACGCCCGGATGGGTTTAAGCGAGCGAAAGCGTTGGCGTGGTGATTCTCGCCTAGTGGGAATGGCCGATTTAGCCTGTGGGAGATCGGACCGTGACATATTGGTATCAGAGCCTGGCTTCTATGCCTTTGGACTTTATTTCGAATATCTCTATTTTGAAAGCTCGTTCGTGGGTTATGTGCACGCTCTCTCTTAATGCCTCGATGGGATGTTCCAACAATAAGTCTAAATACTTTCAAAATACGTTTTGAATGATATGATTGCTTGTATGATACTGTGCGAACCCTTGAGAGTATCGCAGTAGCTTGTCTAATTTTACTAACTCTAAGTTTGGTTGAATGCATCTATTCGAGGGATGCCTTGAACTAGTGCACGATCCAAGACTTAAGAAAAGGTGAAACTCGAGTGCTAAGACTTCGCTATCACTAAGCTGGTTGACATGCTCACGCTAGAAGTGCACTTCGAAAGTGCACACGATCCAGACTAAGCGATATATCGATCTTGAATGCTTGTGCAAGTGAATATCCAAATAAATAAGTACAACGACTTGTATAGATTTGCCTCAGCCTTGTAACGTTAAATCAAAATTGATTAAAATGTACTGCTTGTCCTCAGTAAGTCTCGAGGACGAGACTTTTTCTGAGTTGGGTAGGATGTAACACCCCCATTCCGTTCTAGCGGACTGTCGACTCAAACGGCAAAAGTGCAACTATCCCGACCTGCTTTGCCTAAAAAATGAGAAGCAAGGATATCCAGACTTGTCCCTACAGGGATCCGGCTTAGGCTTCCAGAGACCCGCTTGACGTATCGCTCTACCGAGGCGAATCATCGCTAAGGTGGGTGGCTACGATGAACTTGTCTTTGCTTAGCCAGCACACATAAAATATGGAATATTCATGCTAGTCGCTAGGTGAATCTCTCCTGCATGCTAATAAGAATCCAACGCACCTAGCTAAAAGAATAATCCCAACTTGTATTGCTTATGCTAGAACATGGAAATAAAATATTGCTTTTACATATGTTCAGACCCTTGCATGTTACCTTAGAACGTGTTGCTCGGGAAGTCCCTCACAGTTTTACCCCTCGGCTTACCTTAGGGCCCGAGCCAACGTGATTTTTTATGTTTATATAAATGCATGCTTGTCTGCTTGTGAGTTATCTTATTTTCATCCAAACCCCGGAAGACTACTAAGTAGTCGTTCCATGCATGATTGAACCTGCAAGTATCCGGGGCTGTTAGGTCACCAAAGGCAGCCCCGAACCAGGGGAATGCATCAAGGCAAGTCACTCACTGAACATAGAATCAAGGTACAAGCATCTCGTGTACTCGTGTATCCCTGTTCACATGTTCTCGTGTATCTCGTGTACTCGTGTTGCTTGCTTAGCCAAATAAATCACGTACTCGTGTTGCCTGCTTGGCGAAGAAATAAAATTGGATTGACCCTGACTTGCATGTCGCGGATAACTCAAAAACGAGGTATGCTTCCATGGACGGTCACCGGGGCACTGGGGCCGATCTGATCCAGATGGAACTCGTGTGTAGTCCATCGTGTGCAGGCAAGATAGTTTGTAGCACAACTTGTACTTTCATTGCATTCCATCTTGGCCTTGGACTACTTCATGTACGATCATCGTATGCAGGAGATGGTTCGTAGCACCTCTTGTACTTTTACTGCGTTCTATTCTCGTCTGCGATCGGTCCTTTATGGCTATGCCAGCGACTCATATTCATATAGATAAGTCATCCTCGCTTAGCGGCTATCCGAGTGCGAGTCATTGCATCACATCAATGAACAACTGAATATCTGAACGATCATGATACAATGACTCTCGTATTGCATATGCTATTGCTTTGGTTTTTATTATGAATGCCCCTGAATGTTTATACTTACCCGTGCTTAAATTAATAATATTTGCCTTGGACAGGGAAGGCCAAATGGTAAGTTGGTAAGTCTCATCGCGTTTTCTCTTATGTCATACGACGCACTTGTTTGTGGTATTAAACGAAAGAACGAAGTATATATAATACGAGGTTTACACAAAACCCGCCTTCTTTGGTTTACAAATAAACTTGTACAATTTAATCCTATACGAGAATGTGGGAATACAATTTATTTAATCTGGGTAAAAATTGCTATAGGTGTCTGATCTGCAGTCGATCATTTTAGCCCTTGGACCACACGATGATGAAGAAGTGCCGTAGAAGACAGGAAGCAGCTTCGAAGGTTACAAAAGAGGGTGGATGCACGATGCCAAAGTCGTCGATCCTACTCTTTGCCTGAGCTCCGGATTCTTCTCTCTCTCTCTCTCTCTCTCTTGACCTCTGGTTCGATCTTTCTTGGAAGTTCGACCATTGTTCGATTTTAAAGTCTCGACCCTTGTTCGATTTTAAAGTCTCGACCCTTGTTCGATTTTAAAGTCTCGACCTTGTCCTCTGTTGATAGAGGTATCTATTTATAGAGTTTTGGTGATAGTGACCACTCCGTCGGTGTAGAAACCGAGGAGTGGAAAGTGCAGCACCCTTTTACACAATGGTTAAAATAACCAATGCCTGCGTATAGATGATCCTTTGAGTGAGCATATGACGCGAGTCCAACTAAGGGGACAAAATGCGTATATCTGCTGCGAAGATCACAGCGTAGAAGCCACGTAGGTAGTTATCCCTTGTGTAGAAGAGGTGGGCGTAGAAGCCAATATCTGTCACCATGGCGTAGAAGCCAAGTAGGCATAAAAGCCGAATAGGCATAGAAGCCGAGTAGGCATAGAAGCCGAGTAGGCGTAGAAGCCGAGTGGTCGTAGAGGCCGAGTGGGCCTAGAAGCCAAATGGGCGTAGACGCCGAGTGAGCACAGGAGCTGAATGGGCGTAGAAGCCGCTGCGTACCGTGCCAGAGTGCTGATATGGACGTCTTAGCTGGAATTACGACTTTTGAAGATATAATCAAATCTCTTGCATTAAATACAGAGATTTGCCACTATCCTGTGCATTAAATGCGAAGGCGTGTTTTGGAGGTCTGCAGCCCCTTTTGTGCATCAGTCGCAGAGACGTGCCTCGAGAAACTGTCACCGCTCTGTGCATCAGTCGTAGAGACGTGCCTTGAGAAATTGTCACCGCTCTGTGCATCAGTCGTAGAGACGTGCCTCGAGCCCTGTACGAAGTACAGCTTTTGATGTGGCAGGCGGTTTGTCTACTGCAGAGCATAAACAGCTCATGTTTGCCTGTGTAAAATAAGGCAGCGTATCCCTTCGTGCACGTAAAAGCAGTTTACGCAAAGGTGATGGCGGTAAATGACAACCTGGGTCACAGTGCTGTGCCATCATTATAGCCGTCATCTGGGTAGCCGTGCAGTATCCCTTTGTCAGAAGTCCAGATGTCAGGTTCATTGCAGGATCTAACAGGTTTATTGCAAGATCTGACAGGTTCACTTCGGAGAACACGAAGCGTCTCTCGTACACTTCAATGCTGCGTTGAAAGAGGATGGGTTTTACGCCCAGGAGGCGATGAAGAACCCTGTTTACGCTGAAGCGGCCTGGGCGTACTGCACTTACGCGGATGGTCCTTTGAGCTTTTAATATTTCACGCTGTGTTTAGCAAAAAAAGCTCTGTTGCACGCTTGATGGCTCTGAAGGCCTCTGTCTACGCTGCTCTGTATCAATATGCTGCGTAGATCTTACCTGCGTATTTTTTATGCTTCTACAAGACCCCCTTCAAAGCTTTCAAATTCCTCAAAATTTGAAATGCTTTGAATGAAGCATGAACCGCTCCTCGTAACTCGAAACGTTTTTGAATGGAGCATTGAAACGGTCGATGCTGACTTTATGGCGAATTTATTGGGGACCAGTGTGACCTCTCTTGCCTATAAAAAGCTGAGGAGTTAACCTGTTCCCTCCATATTTCCATCACCACGCAGAGATGATCGCCGGAGTCCGTCGGGTCGATCTGAGGAATAAGGAGATCATGTTCTTCCAGCATATAAGGAGCCAAAAAAAGACGGTATCTTCGAGCAAGTGTCCACTGCAACGATGGATCATGGAAGGATATCTTAGCCTCCCTTGCTCGGGATAATTAGCAACTTTATATGGCGGTTCTTCCAGGAGAAGGGAAGGGTCGCATTGGACCACACAGCTTGCAGGCTGTATATTTCCCCCTGAGACCTCCGCGGACAAGAGCAGACAAACTGTAACTGCTGTCCTCGATCGAGTTGGGTCTTAAAGAAGCCTCAACTGGATCGGTCATGGCGTACGGAGCATGGGATCTGCATCATTATGCATGCCCAGTTCTGTATCCTCCCGCCATCGATCTTCTTGTTCATGACTGTGGTGGTCGATGAACTGCCATAGAAGAAGAGGAAGACCTGCACCGATGTGAGAACCCGGTAGAACAGATTCTGGGGCGGCCTTCCAATGAAGACGAGAAAATCCTTTGTAGACGGGATTTCCCTCATATGTAACCATGAAAAATGAAGAAAAACTCCTAGTAGACAGGATTTCCCTCATATGTAATCATGATTTTGATTTTAATAAAATCGTCTTTCTTCTCTGCATATGATCGTTTTGCCATACGTTGCTGTGAAGTCTGAATATGTGTAGCTTCGACACGTCTGATTCTTTACGCCGACTCTGTATAGAAAGAGTGCTGGGTCCAGTCTTTTACGCATAGCAAATAGTTCATAGAACGCTGTTGAGCATTTTGAACATTTAGAACTGTCCTGCTGCTAGGACTGAGGAACCGCGTAGAGCTCTGAACTGTTGTTTTTACTTCTGATGAACAGAATTTTTGTTCAGACTTTGTCTTCAAGAATGATTTATCGAAAATCCCTTGGAACAGGGTCGAGAAATGGCTGTCAAACTGAGTTGCCATCTTGATAGATGAGATATTCAGACTGGAGTCTGGATGAACCTCCAATTGACCCGAGAAGAGTAATTTCTCAATGTTTGAACTCTGTATGCTTCGGGTACTTGGGATATTTTGAGGTCAAAAAGGGGTATCTTCTGTGTGAGCTCCTGTAATCGACCGCCTTGGGAACTGTTCGGATATACGGAAAGTCAGATATCCGTAGTGTAGATGAGCTGAAAATCCTGAGTTCGTAGCCTATTGAGCGTAGAAAGCCACCGAGCGTGAAATCGTAGATTCGTAGCTGCTGAGCGTGAAGTTGTAGGTTTGTAGCCTCTCGAGCATAAAAACTACCGAGCACAAAGGCATCCGGGCATAAAACCATAGATTGATAGCTTGCGAGCGTAAAATCGCAGATTCGAAGCTGTCGAGCATAGAAAGCTCCTTAGCGTAGAACTGTAGATTTGTAGCCTGTGAAAAAGAAATCTTTCGAGCGTAAGTTTACGGATTTTGTTACCTCCGAGCATAAACTAAATGCCGTCGAGCGTGAGATCATCGATTTGGTATCTGCTGAGCGTGAAGTTGTAGGTTTGTAGCCTCTCGAGCATAAAAGCTACTGAGCACAAAGGCATCCGGGCATAAAACCATAGACTTGTAGCTTGCGAGCGTAAAATCGTAGATCTATAGCTGTCGAGCGTAGAAAGCTCCTTAGCGTAGGAACCATTGACCTGCTTTGTGCGAAAAACTTTTCGAATTCGCTGACTGTCCGTCTTTTGAGAGTAGTGGGCTGACGTAGTACCCAATCATAACCAAATATTAATTTGTGAGATTTGGTTGGGGTTTCGAGGAGTCCGTCCGAGGATTCGAGGAGTCGACCCGAACTCTATATATATCCCAAGCTTTTGAGAGAAAAACTTTTCATCCGTCTTCTGCGAAAGAGAGCCTTCGACTGTTTGAGTTTTTCCCCTCGTTCTTTCTCCAAGCACTTTGAGTTTTCAGAAATGGCGCCGAAACAAATCCCCTCCACTAAGGGAAAGGGTATAGGTTCTTCTTCTCGTTCTTCTGCCCCAGCACGAGAGTCTTCGGTCGGGCAAGACGAACTTTCTTCTGAGCGAAGCATCCCGCCGACGAGCAGCGCACCCGGCCTTAGAGGTAGAGCCTTTTGGGACGACAAAGAATGACGAAAAATCTTTCGCACACGTTGAACATGACCGCGCTAGGTCGTCTTCTGTGCTGATAGCCTCTTTGAGGAAGATGACGCACGGGGACGTTTTCATCTTTTACGTCCTCATTTCTAATGTGCCAGCGTAAGAACTCCATATTTTTGCAGTTTCGAGCGTAAAAGCTCTGACTGCCGAAAACTTGGTGTATACCATAAAATTTTAGTTTTACGCTTGCGGATGGGACCTCCGGCGTATTAACTAGAATTTTTGGCAGTCTGGAGTAAAGCACAGACTGTATACTGCCAATTACGCTTCTGGATGTGACTTCCGGCATAAAATGACCAAATTTTGTACAGTCTTGGCGTAAAGCACAGACTGTTATTTGCAAGATTTGTAATGACGTGTTTTTCTTGCACTTTTGCAGTTAATTTGCATGAGTCTCCACTGGCCGAGGTGATGGGTTCCGCTGCCGGGATGCTGCACTCAAACTATCTGGAGGATCTGTCCCACGTGACATTTCCTATCTCCGGACCCCAGTATCCTGAAGGAAGGGGGATCTTGATATCGGCTCAGGGTGAGCGGACGTTGCTGAACATGATTAACGGAGAGCCCCTGACGTACATAGACGGGGACCAGTACATAAAGCCGGCTTTTCTCTTTGGGGACATGATTGACAAACGGTCCCAGACGAAGCCCAAGAGAGAACCCTGGGTTTTTCCTGCCGAGAGTGTGGTCTTGTATCTGCCAACGATGCTGAGAGATTATCCCATCTCGGCTTTCTCCCATGCGACACATTCCAGGAGGATGTCGTGGACGCTGACTCCCGATCTTCACGGCAAGCCGGGGAAGATCTTTCATCTGAAAGGAGCTGACCAGGGGTCGTTTGTCAGCCGCCCTTCCGGCGTTATGACGGTGTTCAGGGGACTGTGCCCGGGCAGCGTCCCGAATGAAGACAGTTCAGTGATCCAGCCGGTCTAATTGCCGACTTTCTGCAACAACTGTATGGGGCGAGGGGGGGTATACTTCAAGGAGAATCCTCGGTGCAATGGGTGGATCACCCCAACAAACCTCCGATGGACTTGCCTAGTTGACTGGGCCTTGAAGCATTTTTGGAGAGAGCTGGAGGGCATTGGACTGTATGCTGCTGTGAGTGCGACGAGTGTTGGGTTGCCTCCCAACCCTAACCTGTTTTTGGCACTGATGGAGCGATACATTCCGCTCACCGGGACCTTCGCCACTCCACTGGGGGAGTTGGGGTTGGCCCTTCATGAGATGGCAGTGATCTTGAGACTGCCGATGGGGGATACCCCATATGAAGAGTATGTTCCCACCAACCGGGAGTTAGAGGATTCGGACCCTCGGGTTGTGGAGGTGTATCAGGAGCTGATGTGCCACTACTTCACATGCACCACTTTTTATGATGAGCCTTCTGATTTGGCTCACACCACTAAGTGGATGTCCTGCCTCTTCTTCCACCGGGCCAGGGCCGCCAAGTCGAAGAAAGTTTCGGGGGGCAAGAATGAGCCCGTGAACTGTTTGGGCATGCTCAGTGCCCAGGTCGTCGAGGATCTTATGGAGGATGCTAAAGCTCCAGATCAGATTCTCAATGACAGGGTAGGAAAGTATCCTGAAGGCACTAAGGCCTACAGTTACTTGAGGCGCTGCCGCAGGCCTCTGTCTAAGGAAGCCCGGCTGGCTGGCTTTCTCTCCATATGGCTGCGTCGAGTCGTGGTGCCCGGCATTGCGTCCGCGGACCGCATTCACCGGAATATCCTGTGGCCTGCCGTGCGTCTGGTGTTCGGGGCAAGACTGGGCTTGCTCCCTGCCATGGTGTACCGTATACAGGCTGGCTTGAGAGCCATGACTGATGGGCTGCTCGTCGATGAAGCTCGGCGTGATAGCTTTCCCCGGGTAGAGTTACCATACCTGTACTTGATGGGATGGTTAATTCTCTACAACCCCCGGGTAATGTCTCCCGGCCCTGGTAGTAGCTCGGGGGGTAGTTTCTTGTTGAACTACAAGGACTCTCCCTGGAACGTGAACACAGTCTTAGACTGTCGGCTGGTGCTGAGCCTCAGTCACGGCTGGAAGCTCCTCTGCACTGTCCCCTCTGTACATCGCAATCAATCGGGGATTAGGCTTGAGGATTTAGGTGGAGAGAAGACCAATCTTTCTCCGAAAGCTTTTAATTAGTTGGTCTGCATCAGACCCTCCCATTTGCTATACAGAAGCGAAGATCATTGCTACAGAAGCTGTAAACACCCTGAATTTTTGAGAATAATATTAAAATAAGTTACTTCGATTTTGGTATTTTTTTGGAAATTAAAAAGAAGATGATTAAGATTAAAGAATTTTTAAGTGTGGCCAAAGGGTGTTAAAATATTCTGGAAGTAATAAATTATTGTGTAAAATGGAAAATCGGACGCCTGGCATTTTTCGGTGGAATTATTGGACCCCGGAGCAACGATTTAAGGTCAAAAAGCTATTGGATTGTGAACCGAACCCAAGCGAACCAGAACCCGAAAACCCGCTGAGAACCCGACCCGTCAGCGAACCCTAGCCGTGAACACTGTAGCCTACTTAAACCCCTGCCTCGGCTTCCGTGCTCCACCCTCGTCGCCAGACCCTCTCCCATCTCTTTCCGCCGAGACTCCCAAGCACCTAGCCGTCGACGCATCGTTCTTTCCCTTCACACGTCCAGAACCCCCGACCCCCTCGAGCGCCGCCGCGTCCGCCCTCGGCTCCTCGCGTCGAGCCGCTGTTCCCGGGCGAGTTCGATCTCGCCGCCGACCGACTGTCCCTGACTCGCGTCGAGCCGCTATTCCCGGGCGAGTTCGATCTCGCCGCCGACCGACTGTCCCTGACCTCGACTTCGCCGCCGTCCGCGAGGGCCCCCGTTCACCTCGCCAACCCCCGCGAATCCCTAGGCCGGCCGCCCGCTGACCTAGCTCCGACTCCTCGAACACAGCCACTCTCTGAACCGGCCCAGCAGACACAGGACATACCGCGTGGACACGACTAGGACTCGGCTCGCGTCAACTTGGTTTTCGGACACGCAGAATTCAGCATTCACGGAGCCCTGTTCAGGTAACATTTTCTTTCACCTTGCAACACCGTTTTCGATTCCGTCAGTTGCTACACGTAGACTGTATAACCCTCTCGGTGCCCGTACAACTCGCTCGGAGCATCGCGTCCCGTGTTGATCGCACACCGCGATCCAAAAACAGGAAAAACAACGCCCTGTTTCACCCCGGAACTGAGTATACCCCGCCAAACGGGACGACTTGGTCGCACGCGGTCTTTACCGAACTGTGCGCGATGTTGATACGGTCGTGTGGGATTTCGCAGAAGTGGATTCGGAGGTGCGCGTACCCCGGAATTAACGCGTATTCGCCGACGACACCCCGTATCCGACCTTTCTGGAACACGCTGTAACTTTGTGTACACACGTCGGATCGAGACGAAACTTGCGCCAAATACGCTGGTCCTGTGACCCAAGTTTGGTCCGAATCTGAGGACGTTGACAAAATCGCGTATCGTGGGCCCCACAGGCTCCACTTGACGGGCGATTTTATGATCGGCTCATCGGAATCCAATTCTGGAAGTTCCGTTGGGTTCGTATCATCGTTCCTGACTTGTAGACACTGAGTTTGCAGAATTTAGAGACCTTTGACCCTGACACGCTTTTCGGTGCAAAGTGGCCCACATATGGACCCCGCTTTGGCCCGAAAATGACCTTTTTGCCCCTGTGTCCAAATTGGACGTAAGGACAGGCATTTCTAGCAGTTTGATACCTTCTGAGACTGTTGGTGGTGTTATTACAGCTTTTTGAGTAGCACCTACCTGATCCACAGATACCAGGACTATTGGGGATATTCGGACATCAAGCAAGTGTACCTTGCCAAACTTTGCAGTATTGTTACATATTTTTCTTGCTTCGTTTATATTGCTGTGCATGCTCAACCTAGGACCGTGTGACGTACTTAGCGTCCGATTATCAGTCGGGTGTCAACACTGTACGCAGTGTTGGGTACTGTCATCTAGAGATGGACATTCATGATACTATATATTCTAGTACTTGTCTTATCAAGTACCATACGACCCAGGACACTTGACACTGTTCATGAGACAGGATATTCCCGAGATATTCGTGGTGATTCTGTGTAGGATACAGGACTTGACAGAGATACTATTTTTATAGTTACATATGACTTGTTGCATTAGAGATGATCCCGCTTGACATGGACATGAGACGTTATGGTCATGATATGCGTGATTACATTGGGTGGGGAGAGACACACAGGCTACAGGCTGTTTTATTATATATATCTTCTACTATTGTGAGGTCGTAGACTCTCGGAGCAGAGCTAGACACATTACTTGTTATTACCACTACCGGCTCCCCGACACAGAGCTTGTAGTGGCTTAGCCTGAGTACTCGTGATGCTCTCATCTTGCATTTCACATAGATGGTTACTTACTTACCCTATTTATCTCATTATTGCTGCACTGCTTATATTTTGGCTTGTATATTTTCTGTACCTTGCTATATCCCCTGAGGACCTGGATATGGATTATGTCCCCAGGATTTGAGGACGAGATCTATCCCGAGGTATACGGGACTGGAGCAGAAGTTGATCCAGGAGCTGTACCGCCATCCGAGGACGAGGTGTTAGCCGAAGATTTTTTTTGAGCATCCATGCTTCATGCTCAGTATTTATTTATTTATTTATTTTCAGTCTTTCATATTCTGGTCTGTGGAACCATTGTACTAGATATTTATCGGGTTGTTCCCCGAAGCACTTGTGAGACTGATTGATGATTTATATTTCTTTATTTACTCTGTGGATCATATTTCATATCTGGTGTGGATGAGATTAGTTGTACCATGATTGTCGTAGACTTGTTATATTACAGCTTAAGTATGGCCTGATGGATCCATTAAATTGGGTTTGTCCATCGGTGCGTACTGCTGGCCATTGCCACGCGTTCGGTCCCACGGTATTTTGGGACTGGGGCATGACATGGTTTTTGTGGTGGCCCATGCAGGTCTACGACTAAATTATTCGGTTTCAACTTAGGGACCGAACCAGCCTGCCCTAAGGATAGGATAGATTGTAGGATCTCGTCCATTATTTAAACCATTGTTGAACTCTATATCGAACTCGAAATTGTTGCTTGAACTGCATCCTGTATTGATTCCTCTGAGCGTTCTTACAGTTTATATTTTGGTTGCAGAGAATGGATCCCAGGAACGGAGACAAGATTCCTTTGGATACGCCACACGACGCTGTGGTTACTGATATAGACGGAGTGACTCCAGGGAATGGAGGACAAGCATCGCAGAGCGATCAAACCGGTCAGCCTAATCCAAGGTTCCGGAGGGATGATATCCCACCTCCACCACAGTTCACTCCCCAGATGCCAGCCTTCCCGCCCGGACAAGCCATGGACGGGCAATAGATGTTCCAGATGATGTATGCCATGATGCAGGCCCAACAGCAGATTCAGCAAGAGGTACATCGCCAGGAGGCAGAGTATCTGAGGACCAGCCTGGTATCCGCACTGGAGCAGGCAAATCCACCAGCGAGGCGAACAGCGACGGGATCTATCACCGATTTTCGTCATCTCAAGCCTCGTACATTTTCTGGCAAAGAAGGGCCAACAGAAGTTCATGAATGGCTCACTAACATCCAGCATCAGTTGGAAGCCGCTGAACTTCCGAGAGAGAAGTGGATGACTGCAGTCAGAATGCAGTTAACTGATAATGCGCATCACTGGTGGCTAGCAGAGGAAAGGAGCCTCGGACAGGACCGAGTCACATGGGAAGAGTTCTCTAGACTCTTCCAAGAGATGTACATTCCAGCAGTTGCACGATCAGAGCTCAGAGACAAATTCAACTGCCTCATCCAAGGCAGCATGACAGTGGAAGAATACAACTCGGAGTTTATACGCCTAAGTCGCTTCGCTCCGACCTTGATCTCGATGGAGGAAGAGAAAGCTGAAAAGTTCTTTGATGGACTGAAGTTCGAGCTTCAGAGATTGATTGGCTCAGTCGCACCTACATCTTATACTGAGGTCCTTGCAGCAGCACGACGCATGGAGAGCGTCACTAGAAGGGAATTGAATCTGAAGAGGCCAAACACATCCGCACCAACCAAGACAGCACCAGGAGATTCTGCGAAACGATTCCAGAGGAGTATACCGGAGAGAGCAGCACACAGGGCCATATCCCTTCCTACCTGTCACCACTGCGACAAGGTAGGACACATTGAGAGAGAGTGCAGGCGTAAGTTGGGACTATACCTGCTTTGCGGATCAGATCAGCACTTTTCTAGAGACTGCACTAAACCAAGAGAGGGAGCACCGAGACTTGCTTTACCTGCACCACGACCAGCTACAGGAACAGTAGGAGCACAGCAGACAGGAGCTGGAGGAGTTAGACCACCAGCTACAGGAGGCTACCAGCAGAGACCTCCACTGGCACCGCAGGCAGCTCTATTTCAGCAACAGCAGCAGCAGAGAGGACCAGCTCAGGGTAGAGGCCAGGCATTCACGTTAGCCGTTGAGCAGGAAGCTACCGCAGGCGAAGTCATCGCAAGTACTATTTTAGTAGCTTCATTGCCAGCTGTAGCATTATTTGATTCTGGAGCATCGCATTCATTTATAGCAGCTAGCTTTGTAGCCACCCATAGAGTAGCTACCGCACCCCTTCCGAAGATGAAGAGAATTCTTATGGAAGGCGGTATTATTCCGGTTAGTGACGTCTGTAGATCATGTTCTGTAGTAGTTTGTGGTCGAGAAATGCGAGCTCAATTCCTGATATTTTCTATGCCGGATTATGATGTCGTACTTGGTATGGACTGGTTAAGTCAGTACCATGCGACTCTTGACTGCCGACTTGGGCGGGTTATATTTAGACCGCCTGGACATCCAGAATTCGAGTTTCTTCGAGGAGCAGTAGAGCAAGGAGTTCAGCCTACTCTTAGGGTATTATCGGTAGAAGAGGAGACAAGTTACCCAAGAGTTATCTCAGAATTTGTGGATGTATTTCCCGATGATCTTCCGTGTTTACCGCCTGATCGGGAAATAGAATTCACCATAGACTTAACTCCAGGAGCAGAGCCAATCACTTCATCAGTATATCGGCTAGCACCTAAGGAGTTAGTGGAGTTGAAGGAACAGGTGGACGACCTTCTGGACAAAGGTTTCATTCGGCCCAGTGTTTCACCTTGGGGAGCACCCATATTATTTGTACCGAAGAAGGATGGAACAGTACGGTTGTGCATTGATTATAGGGCACTAAATGCTGTGACCATCAAGAACAGGTATCCCTTACCACGCATTGATGATCTATTCGATCAATTGAGTGGTGCAAGGGTATTCTCGAAGATTGACCTTAGATCTGGCTATCATCAGATCAAAGTAAGGAAGGAAGACATCCCGAAGACAGCTTTTAGGACGAAGTATGGGCATTATGAGTTATTGGTGATGCCGTTTGGTTTAACCAACGCGCCAGCAGTGTTTATGAGCTTAATGAACAGAGTCTTTCATCAGTTCTTGGATAAATTTGTGGTGGTGTTCATTGACGACATTCTTATATATTCCAAGAGCCTTGAAGAACATGAGGAGCATCTCAGAATTGTGTTAGAGACCTTGAGACAGGAGAAGTTATACGCCAAGCTCAGTAAGTGTGAGTTCTGTATGGACAAAGTGCCTTTCTTGGGACACATCATATCAGGAGAAGGACTTTCAGTGGATCCAGAGAAAGTTGGGGCGATAGAGACTTGGCCTACACCCACATCAGTTGCAGAGGTGAGAAGTTTTCTTGGACTTGCGGGATATTACCGAAGGTTTGTAGAAAATTTCTTGAGGATTGCAGAACCGATGACAAAGCTGACACGCAAAGACCAGGAGTTTATATGGACAGAAGACTGCCAGAAGGCCTTCGAAGAGTTGAAGAGAAGATTAACAACAGCACCTGTCTTGACTCTTCCTTCAGGGTCAGGAGGGTTTGTTGTTTACAGCGATGCATCAGGTAGTGGACTAGGATGTGTTTTGATGCAATATGGCAAAGTCATTGCTTATGCATCGAGACAGTTGAAGGTTCACGAGAAAAACTACCCAACACACGATCTGGAGTTAGCAGCAGTTATATTTGCATTAAAGATTTGGAGGCACTACCTTTACGGGGAGAAAGTAGACATCTTTACAGATCACAAAAGTCTAAAGTATGTATATACTCAGAAGGAGCTTAACATGAGGCAGAGGCGTTGGCTTGAATTGATGGTAGATTTTGACATAGACCTGCAGTATCATCCGGGAAAGGCAAATGTCGTCGTAGATGCGCTCAGTAGGAAGCCTACGGCTTATTTCTTGACGATGCAGCCTGAGCTATTAAAAGATCTACAGGAGCTTCAGATAGAGGTGGTCTTACCAGGACAGAATGGCTTGATGGCTAATCTTGAAATTAAGTCATCACTCGTGGAGAAGATTAAGGAGGCATTGCCCACCGATGCTAGGTTCCGAAGACTGAAGGAGAGGACAGAAGCGGGCATGCAGACAGGACTTCGCATTCACGAAGATGGGACATTGAGGTTTGGAAATCGCCTGTATGTTCCAAATGGAGAATTGAGACAGGAGTTAATGACGGAAGCACATAGCTCTATATACTCTGTTCACCCAGGAGGAACCAAGATGTACCGAGACTTGAGACAGTATTACTGGTGGCATGGAATGAAAAGGGAGATTGTGAGATTTGTGGCCAAATGCTTAGTCTGCCAGCAAGTAAAGGCCGAACATCAGAGGACTGCAGGTATGTTACAGCCACTTCCGATACCAGAATGGAAGTGGGAGCATATAACGATAGATTTTGTCACAGGATTTCCGAGGAGCCCCAGCGGAAAAGATGCAGTATGGGTGATTGTGGATCGACTCACTAAATCGGCCCACTTCTTGCCATTTAGAGTTGGACAGTCCACAGAGGTACTAGCCGACATGTATATGCGACAAATTGTCAAATTACATGGAGTGCCTGTTAGCATTATATCGGATCGAGATTCGAGATTTACATCTCATTTCTGGAGAAGCATGCAAGAGAGTCTGGGCACCAGGCTCAAATTCAGCATGGCATACCACCCACAGACAGACGGCCAATCAGAGCGCACCATTCAGATCTTGGAGGACATGTTGAGATCATGTATGCTAGACTTTGGAGGATCTTGGGAAGATCATCTGCACTTAGTGGAGTTCTCCTACAACAACAGTTATCAGGCCAGCATCCAGATGGCACCATTTGAAGCTTTATACGGAAGGAAGTGCAGATCGCCTATATGTTGGAGTGACGTTGGCGAACGTCAAATACTGGGTCCAAAATTGATAACGCAGACAGTGGAAAAGGTGAAACAGATCCAGAATCATCTACGAGCAGCCCAAGACAGACAGAAGCATTGGACAGATACGCACAGACGTCCCCTAGAGTTCAAAGAAGGAGAGCACGTGTTCTTGAGGATTTTGCCCACTCGTGGTACTATCAGATTCGGAAGCAGAGGCAAGTTAAGCCCAAGGTATATTGGGCCATTTGACATTCTAGAGCGCGTTGGTGAGGTGGCTTATCGTCTTGCATTACCTCCATTTTTAGAGGGAGTGCATGACGTATTCCACGTCTCACAGCTGCGAAGGTACGTGACCGACCCAAGTCACGTAGTCGATCATTCAGAGATTGCAGTGGGCCCAAGCTTGAGATATGAAGAGCAACCAGTTGGCATTCTCGACGTCAGTGAAAAGACATTGCGGGGACAGACAATTCGATTGGTTCGTGTAGCATGGAAACATCATTCTCCTGGAGAATCGACTTGGGAACGAGAAGATAGTATGCGCCAGCGATACCCCACTTGTTCGAGGAGACAGTGGTGAACTAAGCAATCTTGTATTTCCATAACTCTTTCTTTACTAGCTTACTCTTTGATTGCGAGGACGTAATCCTTTTAAGGAGGGAAGATTGTAAACACCCTGAATTTTTGAGAATAATATTAAAATAAGTTACTTCGATTTTGGTATTTTTCTGGAAATTAAAACGAAGATGATTGAGATTAAAGAATTTTTAAGTGTGGCCAAAGGGTGTTAAAATATTCTGGAAGTAATAAATTATTGTGTAAAATGGAAAACCGGACGCCTGGCATTTTTTGGTGGAATTATTGGACCCCGGAGCAACGATTTAAGGTCAAAAAGCTATTGGATTGTGAACCGAACCCAAGCGAACCAGAACCCGAAAACCCGCTGAGAACCCGACCCGTCAGCGAACCCTAGCCGTGAACAATGTAGCCTACTTAAACCCCTGCCTCGGCTTTCGTGCTCCACCCCCGCCACCAGACCCTCTCCCATCTCTTTCCGCCGAGACTCCCAAGCACCTAGCCGTTGACGCATCGTTCTTTCCCTTCACACGTCCAGAACCCCCGACCCCCTCGAGCGCCGCCGCATCTGCCCTCGGCTCCTCGCGTCGAGCCGCTGTTCCCGGGCGAGTTCGATCTCGCCGCCGACCGACTGTCCCTGACCTCGACTTCGCCGCCGTCCGCGAGGGCCCCCGTTCACCTCGCCAACCCCCGCGAATCCCTAGGCCGGCCGCCCGCTGACCTAGCTCCGACTCCTCGAACACAGCCACTCTCTGAACCGGCCCAGCAGACACAGGACACACCGCGTGGACACGACCAGGACTCGGCTCGCGTCAACTTGGTTTTCGGACACGCAGAATTCAACATTCACAGAGCCCTGTTCAGGTACCGTTTTCTTTTACCTCACAATACCATTTTTGATTTTGTCAGTTGCTATATGTAGACTGTATAACCCTCTCGGTGCCCGTGCAACTCGCTCGGAGCATCGCGTTCCGTGTTGATCGCACACCGCGATCCAAAAACAGGAAAAACAACGCCCTGTTTCACCCCGGAACTGAGTACACCCTGCCAAACGGGATGACTTGGTCACACGCGGTCTTTACCGAACAGTGCACGACGTTGATACGGTCGTGTGGGATTTCGCAGAAGTGGATTCGGAGGTGCGTGCACCCCGGAATCAACGCGTATCCGCCGACGACACCCCATATCCGACCTTTCTAGAATACGCTGTAACTTTGTGTATACACGTCGGATCGAGACGAAACTTGTGCCATCGGACTCGTAGCAATACGCTGGTCCTGTGACCCAAGTTTGGTCCAAATCTGAGGACGTTGACAAAATCGCGTATCGTGGGCCCCACAGGCTCCACTTGACGGGCGATTTTGTGATCGGCTCATCGGAATCCAATTCTGGAAATTCCGTTGGGTTCGTATCATCGTTCCTGACTTGTAGACACTGAGTTTGCAGAATTTAGAGACCTTTGATCCTGACACGCTTTTCGGTGCAAAGTGGCCCACATATGGACCCCGCTTTGGCCCAAAAATGACCTTTTTGCCCCTGTGTCCAAATTGGACGTAAGGACAGGCATTTCTCGCAGTTTGATACCTTCTGAGACTGTTGGTGGTGTTATTACAGCTTTTTGAGTAGCACTTACAGGATCCACAGATACCAGGACTATTGGGGATATTCGGACATCAGGCAAGTGTACCTTGCCAAACTTTGCAGTATTGTTACATATTTTTCTTGCTTCATTTATATTGCTGTGCATGCTCAACCTAGGACCGTGTGACGTACTTAGCGTCCGATTATCAGTCGGGTGTCAACACTGTACGCAGTGTTGGGTACTGTCATCTAGAGATGAACATTCGTGACACTATATATTCTAGTACTTGTCTTATCAAGTACCATACGACCCAGGACACTTGACACTGTTCATGAGATAGGATATTCCCGAGATATTCGTGGTGATTCTGTGTAGGATACAGGACTTGACAGAGATACTATTTCTATAGTTACATATGACTTGTTGCATTAGAGATGATCCCGCTTGACATGGACATGAGACGTTATGGTCATGATATACGTGATTATATTGGGTGGGGAGAGACACACAGGCTACAGGCTATTTTATTATATATATCTTCTACTATTGTGAGGTCGTAGACTCTCGGAGTAGAGCTAGACACATTACTTGTTATTACCACTACCGGCTCCCCGACACAGAGCTTGTAGTGGCTCAGCCTGAGTACTCGTGATGCTCTCATCTTGCATTTCACATAGATGGTTACTTACTTACCCTATTTATCTCATTATTGTTGCACTGCTTATATTTTGGCTTGTATATTTTTTGTACCTTGCTATGTCCCCTGAGGACCTGGATATGGATTATGTCCCTAGGATTTGAGGACGAGATCTATCCCGAGGTATACGGGACTGGAGCAGGAGTTGATCCAGGAGCTGTACCGCCATCCGAGGACGAGGTGTTAGCCGAAGACTTTTCCTGAGCATCCATGCTTCATGCTCAGTATTTATTTATTTATTTTTAGTCTTTCATATTCTGGTCTGTGGAACCATTGTACTAGATATTTATCGGGTTGTTCCCCGAAGCACTTGTGAGACTGATTGATGATTTATATTTCTTTATTTACTCTGTGGATCATATTTCATATCTGGTGTGGATGAGATTAGTTGTACCATGATTGTCGTAGACTTGTTATATTACAGCTTAAGTATGCCCTGATGGATCCATTAAATTGGGTTTGTCCATCGGTGCGTACTGCTGGCCATTGCCACGCGTTCGGTCCCACGGTATTTTGGGACTGGGGCGTGACAGAAGCGAAGATCATTGCTTCTTCGAGCCCTACTTGCCCAGTCGGTTCGCCAGACAGTTTGGGTACGATCAGTTGCACGTGGGCAATGCCGTCACCAGCTTCAGGTCCAGGGGCGGACTCATTGATGGAGCCAGAGGATGGCGGTATTTTATCATGGGTTGCACGGGGGCAATCTTTATCGTGCCGGTCGTCACAACCTCCACGGAGCTGCGCATCCTACATTCTTATGCCCAGTTCTATGTGGCGATCAACACCTTCCATCGTAATTTTGACATGCATGGAAGCTTTAGGGTGCCTTCTCCCAAGCCTGGGGGAAGAGTCGAAGTCCCCTCGGTTTCTTCTGATGAGGGTGAGGAGTTCGTCACTCCGAATGAGCCTCTGGTGTCGTTGCCGAGGTGTGAAGTGCCTCCTCCTGCGGGGGCTTTGGCAGTCTCTGGGAAGCGAAGGGCTTCTGCTCCCAAGGAGGCTTCTCTTCATAAGAGGAGGAAGGAGACGGTTGCTCGTCCTCTCCGCGTTCTTGGTATTGAGGCTCCTAGAGAGGATCCTGTTAGGGATGTCTCTTTGATTGGAGGTTCCTCGCCTTTTGGAGAGGGACCCTCAGTTTCGGCTGGCGGTGCCGGAGAACCCCTGCTTGAGTCTGCCGTTGCTGCCACCGCCTCCGGTAGTGGAACGAGATCGCCTCGACCGCGTCCTGGTGAAGGCTCGGTAGAGCACCTGGCGATGTCGGTTGGCCCACCCCCTTCTCCAGGTATGACAGTTCGCATTGCGTCATTAAGGCGTGATTTAGCTACATCGGCTGCAGATGCGACATATATATCGTTGGCTATGGGTAAATGTCATGTTTATGTCTCCTCTTAGAAAGATTACCATCATATTGATATTAACTTTCTTGTCCTCTTCTCAGGGGACGACGTCCACGGGGAGTATAGCGTTGAAGCGCCTTCTGGCTCTGCTTCGGCTCCTGGCGACGATACGGAGGCGCCCGACTTCGAGAAGAAAATATCTTCGGGGGCCCGCTCGCCCGAAGTGGTTTCATCATCTCAAGAGGAGGACGAACCCGTTATCGTGACCTCGCCTCTCGCGAGTATGCCGATGACTTCGACCGACTTTGTCGTACCTCCTTCGGTCGCACCACTGGTCGAGGCGGTGGCTGTGGCCACCTCGTCTGCAATCATTCCTGGAGGGGGACTCGCCAATATCGTGGCCACTCCTGGCGTTCAATCAGATCTGGTTGCGCTGACCGAGCAGTATACCAGCCTCTTTTATACCAGTTTGAAAATGCTGATATCAATGGTGTTGGCGAAGAATCTAGACTTCGAGCGTCTGAAGAAGGCTTCTCAGTTTTCGATCTGGACGGTCAGGGAATTCGACAATTCTGGGGTAGCTGACGCCCTAGAGGCGATAGTTAATGGTTTGGAGCAACCTATTAACAAATACTTGCAGCTGACTCGGGGCAGCCTTGAAGCTGAGGTCCAGGCTAGATACGACCTCATGACTGCGCGGCTTACTAAACAACTGGAAAGCCTAGATAACTCCATCAAAGCACATAAGCTGGAGATGGATGAAAGAAAAGTCTGTCGTTGAGGAGGCTCTTGCTCTTCAGACGAAGTGTCAATCCGAGCATGAAGGGAACGTAGCGAGGGCCCGCAAGTTGAAGGAAAAACTCGCTCTGGCAGAGGAGTGGGCTTCTCAGTCGTTGGCAGGTCTAGATGTAGCGACTGGTCGACTGAGCACAGCACGACGAGATCTGGAGCATGCAGAAGCTTCCCATGCTGGCTCTCTTCGGGCAAGGGCCGAGCTGTCCTTTACGAGCAACCCCGAGGCACGGCTGGAGCGGGCCCGCGCTGATGCCTTGGTTTCCAGGGATGAGAGTATAGCTGCACTGGTACAGCTGATTCGCGATCTGACCGCTCCCCTACAATGATGTACCCTTTCTTCTTTTTGCTTCCCAAATATAATTCTGCTCTTTTTGGGAATAAATAAAAGCGACTCTTTTCTGACTTTGTGGACCCATCATTTCAGAATATAAATGACAGGTTTGGGCGAGAGTGATATCAGAGGTAGTATGGACATGATAGACTCTCGATAAACTTTTAGCAGGACATATCTATTCAGAGGTCATACGGACATGATAGAATATGCTTTGGTAGGATATATCTATTCATAGGTCATACGGACATGATAGAATATGCTTTGACGAAAGTTTGTAGGCAAGACACTATCAGAGGTAATATGGACGTGATAGGTGTTGCATTTCCAAATTAGTCGAACATATCTATTCAGAGGTTATATGGACATGATAGAATATGACCCAACTAGTTTCATTTTGGAAGTAGTTTTGTCAGAATTGAGATTCTCGCTATATTCCACTTGAGCAGAGGAGATTAAGCATAGTACCTTTTCAGGAATTTGCCGTTGATAGGAGCCATTAACAGGTCTCCATTAGGCTGGGCTAATCTGTAGGCGTCGTTTGAGAACGTCATCTCGACCACATAAGGGCCTTCCCACTTGGGCTGGAATTTGCCTTTACTCCTGTGAGTAAGAATCATCGGCCTTCTTATGGCTAAAACTAGCTCGCCGACTTTGAACACTCTTTCCTTTACTTTATGATTGAAAGCTCTGGAAATGCGTGCTTGGTAGAGCGTGATGCACTGTTGAGCTTGGAGGCATTTCTCGTCTAATCCTTCTAGCTCTTGAAGCCTTAATAGGTCATTCTTTTCTTGAGTCAGCTCATTAGCCACGGCGATCCTGAGTGACGGGATCTGGATTTTAATGGGGAGAACTGCTTCGCTCCCGTAGACCAGTAAAAATAGGGTACAACCTATCGGTGTTCGTACCGTTGTGCGGTATGCCCAGAGACATTCGTCCAGCTTCTCATTCCAATCTCTCTTGTTTGAAGAGACAAACTTCTTCAAGAGTTTGATAATGGTTTTGTTGAAAGCTTCCGCCAAACCATTAGCAGCTGGATAATATACCGTAGAGGTAATATTGTGTATTCGATTTTTATCGCAAAATCGATGAATCGCTTGGCTAATGAACTGAGGCCCATTGTCATGGATTATCCTTCGGGAAATCCCAAAGCGATAAATGACGTGATGCTTGATGAAGCTGATCACATTAGACATCTTTACCTCAGCAAGAGGGATCGTCTCTGCCCATTTGGAGAAGTAATCCGTGATGGCCAGTATGAACCGGTGACCTCTGGAAGAAGACGGGTGAATAGGACCAATGATATCCATACCCCATGCTTTGAAAGGCCATGATGCAACCGTAGGATATAGATATTCAGACGGTTGATGTATGAAGTCTGCATGAACCTGACAGGCTCTGCATTATCTTGCATAGTTGATCGCGTCTGCGATCATAGTGGGCCAGTAATAGCCCATTCTTCTGATACGATCCTGTAGCTTAGGACTGGGTTGATGTGCTCCGCATACACCGTCGTGAGCTTCCCGGATAATCTGCTGTGCTTCGTCGTTAGAGAGACATCTCAATAGCAGTCCGTCGTAGGTCCGACGATATAGGCATTGTGAAGATGCATTGAAGTAGAAGCATAATGATCGTCTTTTGACGGATACTGCTTCTTTGGGGTCCTCCGGCAAGATTTCGTATGTGACGAAATCTACGAAGGGACTTCTCCAGTCTCTTCCCAATGGGTCCGGAAGGCAGTGTGCTTCTCGTCTTCAAGATGCATCTTGATCTGATTGTATCCTGAGAATCCGTCCATGAAAGACATGCGTTCAAAACCGCAGGTGTTGTCGATCATGATGTCCGTGATGGGAAGAGGGAATTCATCCTTGGGGCAGGCTGCATTCAGATCTCGATAATTGATGCAGATACGTATTTTCCTATTTTTCTTTATGACTGGGACAACGTTGGCGACCCAGTCGGGATGTTGTTCTTTCCGGATGAAACCGCAGGCTATCAACTTCTTGACTTCAGCTTCGATGGCGTCCATCATATCCGGACGGAACCGACGCTGGTGCTGCTTCACATGCTTTGAATCGGTCAATATGTTGAGTTTATGAGTAGCCACATTCGGGTCAAGGCCCGGCATGTCCTCATAATCCCATGTAAAGACATCGATATATTCTTTTATCAGCTGGATAACTTCTTCCTTTTCAGCTGGGGAAAGATTGTTACTGATAAATATCGGCTTTGGCGAAAGTTTACCCCCAACATCAACCTTGATAACTTCATCTTTGGTGGGAGGTTCTCTTTGCTCGAAGCAGAATTCCCACTGCGTATCCATTTGTTGGGCCCAAGAGTCATTCTCAAACAGTTCAAGATTCTTGTTTGTCTGATTCGAAGGAATCTGTCACTACCATATTCACTGATAATGTTTGTTCGAGAGCATCAGGTGAGTCAGAGGGCGACGAGCCGTTCTGAGAAGAGGAAAAGATATCCTCGTCCAATTTAGAGGAGATAGCATACCCTAACCCGAAATGAGTTCGTTGATAGTAGGGGTTGCCGCGCAGCGGCGTTCGTCTGCCTCTTCCGTAGTTAAGGCCTGGCTTCCACTTCAAGTCGTAGCCCATGTTTTGCATGATCCTCAACGCTTGCCGGCTGTATCGGTGAACTTGCATTTTTCCAGCATCGTCATTGAAAGAATCTTCTTGGATAGCCGGTTGATTGCGCATGCGGCCGAAGACTATTGAACGCTGGCTGCTGCAGGTAGGCGGGACAATGAAGATAGAATCCTCATGTGGTCCATACGTCGTGACGACGTTGGATGATGACGCTACTTCCCAGACATACGGACGGTAGGAGTTCATAACTTCCAAGAATTTTTGTGTTATGGGTTCTACCTCGTGGATTCCTGATTTGGAATTTGAGCGTCGATATACTGGAAAAGATGATGTTTATTATCATCTGAAACTCCGTTCCTGGTTGCATTTACATCAGTCGGCTGCCTGTTGTGCCGAAGGTTGATGACCAAGGGTGGAGGCTTCTGGTTCAAAGTGATCACTAGAGGATCACTCCTTTTTCCTGACCTGGTCTTGTTCAGGTGAATAGCCATAGGCTCCATGGCTTTTGGACGAGTGGTTCGTCCTTTCACTCTGATTGACAGCGGTAGTGTGGCGGAGGGTTCTTCTGGCTCCCGGTGGGATTCCTTCTCTTCCTCGCTCGACACTTCTTCCGTGTGGTCTTGAGAGTACAACACAGCATCGGAATAGTAGGATTCTACTCCTTTAAACGGGTTTAGGTCAGCAACCTCCGTTTGTACTGTTCCTTGGAGGTCTATATATTTAAGACATTGATGTAGAGTTGAAGGAACGGTGTTGTGGTCGTGGATCCACGGTCTTCCCAGTAAAATGTTGTAGGACACCTCTGAATCGATGACGTAACATGTGGCCACCGATCTGAGGTTGCCAATCTGGATCCTCAGGTGAATTTTCCCCAACGGCTTACTTCTTTCGGCGTTGAAACCCACGATTGTAGTGGAGGTGTAGGCCAATTCGCTGGTAGGAATCCTCAGCGGTCTGAGCAGACTGTGAGGGATGATGCTGATCGACGATCCCGGATCTATGTGAATCCGATCGACCTCCATGGAACCGACGTATCCGGTGTAATAGAGGGGTCTGTCATGCTTGTTATGTTTTAATAGCATGTCGTCTTGAGTGAAAGTGATATTTGGGACCACCTCCATCACACTGTGGTATTGAGGACACGCCACTGGTTCTTCGTCGGGGGACTTGAGCTCGGTCAAGCATGCTTTCGCCTGTATCAGTGCTTCACTCAGGGCTAGACGAGTGTCTTGGGAGAGCCTGAGTAGCTCGAAGATGGACAACCTGGCTGGTGTATTAGCTAGTTGGGCCAGGATGTCGAAGTTGTATGGCTTCTCTAAACCTTTGTTTAGAATATTTTTCACAGGTTTATCAAAGCGCACTTCTCTTTGCTTCCCCTTGTCCGTCGGAGTTGGTTTTGAAGGACCGACATCTGGTACGATGGGGCCTGGTCCTGAAGGTTTGGCAGCTGAAGCGTCCGCCGGTGCATCTTCCTGACTTGCTCCGTAGTTGTTGAGGTAGGCTTTCCCTGAACGGGTTGCAGCAAATACCTCATCTTCGTCTGATGGCGAAGAAGTTGCGACCATATGGCATGGTTTGCATTTGGAGCTCTTTCTAGACGTAGCCTTAGTAGCTTTAGTCTCCTCCTCGATCTCTGACACCAAATCCGGATGAACCCACATAATCTCGCCCTACCGGGTGGTTAGGGGTACCAGGTCATGATTTTGACCCCTAGCTGGAGGGAGATTGATGATGTTCATCGTGGTCCGAGAAATGGGTGTGACACCGTCCAGGACTTCTTGGGAAGGCAGATTGCCAAACCGAAGAGAGATCATGTTGGCCGTGACCGTCTTCTCGGTGTTGTGCAGAGTGATGGCCTTAGCATCGATTAACCCCTGGATCTTCCTTTTCAGTATGTAACATGCCATTGTCGGGTGGTGTACGTATCTGTGGAAGATGCAGTATTTGGGGTCGTTAGTACTGCCAACTTTTTGGGGCCGCCTTAGCTCCGGAAGGGTGATCTTGCTACTTTTGACGAGACACTCGAATATACTTGGGATATCGTCGTCGTCGAAAGAGTAGACTTCGACGGGCCTGGAGGTCCCGGGTCTCGCTTGTGCGGTTGCAGCGGTCTTTTACCTGGCCGTATTGATCGCCAGAGCTTCTTTTCCTTTGGAGCTGCGAGGATAGTCGCTGCTGGGAGATGACCTCTTGCCTCTGTCAGAGGCGAAGATCATGATGCCATTATCGCGCGCCTTGCGACTGTTGTCTTCGGCGGCTACGGCCGAGATGATGAACGAGGGCCAATCATGGAACTGATATGGTCATGTAAACACCGAGACTATGGGAAGGAGGTTCTTCCTGCAAATGTCTACCAACGCAGAGTCTGGAACTCCTGGAGGCATCTGTAGCGTGGCCTGACAAAAATGCTCGACGAAGGTACGAAAGTCCTCATTTTCCCTCTGCTTGACTTCGATGAGAGAGGACATAGACCTGTCCATTCCTTCCTCGTAGAATCGTGTGAAGAATAAAGCTTTAAAGTCTTCGAAGGAAGTAATGCAGTTGTCCGCCAAGCTACGGTACCACTGATAGGCTACTCCTGAAAGGCAGCCTTTGAACACCCGAGTGAGGAGGGCGTCGTTCCCTTGTAGCAACACCGTCATCATACTGAAATAGTTCATGTACTGACTTGGTGATATTTTTCCCTCGAACAGAGCCATAGTCTGAGGTTTGTACCTCGGAGGAAAAGGGACCTCTTCCTAGATAGCTGGGTAAGGCTGGTTGATTCCCAGTTTCTTGAGCTGATCTTTGTGCTTCAAGGCATCAAACTGGGCTTTCAACTCCCGTACTGACTGCATCGAATTTTCAGTTGGAAGCAGGACTACGGTGTAGTGCGGAGTTGGTTGTATCGTGACTCCAACGGGAGGTAATATATTCTCCGAGTGAGGAAGTAGAGGAACTGCTGACTCTTGATCTAGAGCAGGCTCTTGGCTCGGGTTGGATGGTGGTAAGTCCACCCCCACACCTATCTGAGTTGGCGGGACCGATGCTTGAGCCATGGCAGTTGCGTGCTGAGTTAGCATCATCTGGTACATGTTCTCCATTATGGATTGTATTTGTTTCAGAGATGTCTCCAGTATAGTGATGCGTTGTTCTGCGTTTCCTGATGGCGAAGCTTCCTTGCGTTCATCTTCAATGGCATAAACTCCCATTTTCCTGGGCGTCATTGAAGGATGAGTGTAGGTCGCTGTAGAAGTCGACTCTATACTCACAGCATCTGATCTGGGGGACTGGCGACCCCCAGCGTCGGAATCAGATGAGTACGAAGCTGGTTGCTGTGACCTTGCACGGGTGTTTTGGAACACCCCAGCTTCAGAGTTCCTGAGGAGGTCTTCGAATCTCCTTCGGCTCGAAGGCCTAGAGGGATGATGTCTTGATCTTGACCCTTCTCTAGGTATGTGTGAAGCCATGTTCATGGATGCATGTGCGGGCTCTTCTTCCTGGAAAGACAGAGAGTAGCTCAACCGGTCAAAAACTGACCGTTTTGCTTTAGAACAGCAGCAGTCAATCACAATCTTATGACTATTACAACAGTGCTCGCCAGGGGGCGTAATAGACATGTTGGAAGGTCCCCTCTCCTTACTCTTCTGGATTAGATATTTGCGCAGGTCAGGAGGAGTTGCAGAAGAAGAAGACGACGGCTTGTTCCTTCTGTTCCCATCAGTGGGCATGCGGAGATTGGGCACCATGGTTTTTCCTGTGCCACCTGTGTATAATAGGTTGGCCATCTGGGTGGCGAATAATCCCCGGGGAGGGTGTCTTTCCGCAACCCGAGCTTGCTTTATGCCGTGGGACTTCGCCTGGCGTAATTTGGAGATTTGCTCAGACTGGCGTAAAGCTGAAGAGGTCCTCAGTTGGCCATCGGCTTCCCGTGTAATCCGGAGGGTAGGCAGATTGCTCCCTCGCTGGCGTAAAGGTCGAGAAGTTGAGTACTCTGTCGCTTGCTTTCCCTTGCGGAGATCACAGCGCTCATCTGGTTCCCCGTAGAGGTCAGATGTTGTCTTGCGCATGGAGCATGATTTGTACTTTCGATTTGGCGCTGAGGCATCATCAGAAGTTTTGTCTGTACCGCGCGTAGCAGAAGACTGGTTTCTACGCATAGAGCATAATGGATACTTCTGGGTTAGCGCTGAGGCTTTGCCCGAAGTTTTGTCTGTATCGCGCGTAGCGGAAGACTGGTTTCTACGCGTAGAGCACAGTGGATACTTCTGGGTTAGCGCTGAGGCTTTGCCCAAAGTTTCGTCTATACCGCGCGTAGCGGGAGACTAAATTTTTCGTGCGGGGCATGGAGGGAGCAATGCTACAACCTTATTGGTCGGAGAGATCGGAGAGATCGGAGAGTCCACAGGAATGGTAGAGGATGTCTTGGGCATCCAGACCTTGCGCAGCTTCCTGTTGTCTTGGACGGAGAAAGGGTGAGAGCTACCCCCGGTTCGAAGCATGTCTTCGTAGGCAGACTGGTCGAATTGGACGACCAGTGTCTTCTTCATGGTTCCTACAGATACCGCATCGTGTTGAGCAATTACTTCCTCATCAAAAGAAAGACGTCCCCAGCAGAGTCGCCATCTTGTTTGTGGTATTAAACGAAAGAACGAAGTGTATATAATACGACGTTTACACAAAACCTGCCTTCTTTGGTTTACAAACAAACTTGTACAATTTAATCCTATACGAGGATGTGGGAGTACAATTTATTTAATCTGGATAAAAATTGCTATAGGTGTCTGATCTGCAGTCGATCACTTTAGCCCTTGGACCACACGATGATGAAAAAGTATCGTAGAAGACAGGAAGCAGCTTCAAAGGTTGCAAAAGAGGGTAGATGCACGATGCCAAAGTCGTTGATCCCTACTCTTTGCCTGAGCTCCGGATTCTTCTCTCTCTCTCTCTCTTGACCTCTGGATCGATCTTTCTTGGAAGTTTGACCCTTGTTCGATTTTAAAGTCTCGACCCTTGTTCGATTTTAAAGTCTCGACCTTGTCCTCTGTTGATAGAGGTCTCTATTTATAGAGTTTTGGTGACAGTGACCACTCCGTCAGTATAGAAACCGAGGAGTGGAAAGTGCAGCACTCTTTTACATAATGGTTAAAATAACCAATGCCTGCGTATAGATGATTCTTTGAGTGAGCATGTGACTCATGTCCAACTAAGGGGACAAAACGCGTATATCTGCTGCAAAGATCACGGCGTAGAAGCCACGTAGGTAGTTATCCCTTGTGTAGAAGAGATGGGCGTAGAAGCCAATGTCTGTCACCATGGCGTAGAAGCCAAGTAGGCATAGAAGCCGAATAGGCGTAGAAGCCAAGTAGGCATAGAAGCCGAGTAGGCGTAGAAGCCGAGTGGTCGTAGAGGCCGAGTGGGCGTAGAAGCCAAATAGGCGTAGAAGCTGAGTGAGCACAGGAGCTGAATGGGCGTAGAAGCCGCTGCGTACCGTGCCAGAGTGCTGATGTGGACATCTTAGCCGGAATTACGGCTTTTGAAGATATAATCAAATCTCTTGCATTAAATGCAGAGATTTGCCACCATCCTGTGCATTAAATGCAGATGCGTGTTTTGGAGGTCTGCAGCCCCTTCTGCGCATCAGTCCCAGAGACGTGCCTCGAGAAACTGTCACCGCTCTGTGCATCAGTCTTATAAACGTGCCTCGAGAAACTGTCACCGCTCTGCACATCAGTCGTAGAGACGTGCCTCGAGCCCCGTACGAAGTGCAGCTTTTGATGTGGCAGGCGGTTTATCTACTGCAGAGCATAAACAGCTTATGTCTGCCTGTGTAAAACAAGGCAGCGTATCCCTTCGTGCACGCAAAAGCAGTTTACGCAAAGGAGATGGCGGTAAATGACAGCCTGGATCGCAGTGCTGTGCCATCATTATAGCCGTCGTCTGGGTAGCCGTGCAGTATCCCTTTGTCAGAAGTCCAGACATCAGGTTCATTGCAGGATCTGACAGGTTCACTTCGGAGAACACGAAGCGTCTCTCGTATACTTCAATGCTGCGTTGAAAGAGGATGGGTTTTACGCCCAGGAGGCGATGAAGAACCCTGTTTACGCTGAAGCGGCCTGGGCGTACTGCACTTACATGGATGGTCCTTTGAGCTTTTAATATTTCACGCTATGTTTAGCGGAAAAAGCTCTGTTGCACGCTTGATGGCTATGAAGGCCTTTGTCTACGCTGCTCTGTATCAATATGCTGCGTAGATCTTTCCTGCATATTTTTTATGCTTCTACAGCACTGCCATACGAGTTAGGCTATTCAAATCTTACATAAAACTGATCCTAAGGCAACTAGAAAGACAACTTAATAGTTGGTGCACGAAACCTGTATTACGTGTTTGGATTTGTCGAGCGGGCGAGTAGCTTCTCCACCAGTGCATTCAATGTACTGATAATCCACCAGTTTGTATGCAGGGTACGGAAGAATCTTGTTCGGTGTGGATGCTCCTTCGTGCATGCTAAGGCGTGGAGATCACTCTGAAGCAGCGTTGTATCTGGACTGAAGCACATATATAAGACATAATGTTATGAACATCACATGATCATCGCCTATACAATCATGCCATAATTGTAGCCACTTGGCACGCTTTTACTGTTTCAAAGAGACAAGCTTGAGCGACTTATAATCTCGGCTATGCGCCGCCTGTAACACATGTTTATATCGAATAAAGAGTTGCCTTACTTCAACATGTGTTTTAATGCTTCCGCTATATTATTGACTCAGTGAACTTGTTATCAATTGCCTATGCGTTCATGACTCCGCTGCACTCGAACAATCTGTGCAACTATGTGGCTTAGAACTCTTACCGCCAGCCAATGAACCACGGCCTTGCATGGGCATGGCTCACGCTCGTACGGCATCACTCCCGGATGGGTCTAAGCGATCGTTCTGCGGGAGCGCAGGCGCGGTAATTCTCGCCTAGCGGAAACGACCAATTTAGCCTGCGGAAGATCGGGGCGTAACATTTGTTCGGGCTTCTTGGCTATATTGGCGACCAGATCCTGCTTCCCCTTGCCATCTCGGCCCCTATTACCACTGTTGTTGTTGTTGTTGTTATAAGGGTGTTTTCCTCTTTCATCAGCGATAGGTATCTGTATCCCCAAGAGACGGATGTCCTTCACCTACTTCTCAGCACCGATAATATTTATGTTAAACATCGTCCAGTTTTTAAACTAAGAGTCACATATCTAGAGCCTGACTGTTGGAAGAAGATTCCTCCGGCATGTATCCATCAGTGTGGACTCAGGGTTACCGAGAGATAACTCCAGTGCCGCATGCCTATACCACTCCCTATATTTCTATATAGACTCTTTCTTCCTTTGTGAGATATCCATTAAAGGGGACATCATCATGTCATTTTTCTTATCATAGAACCGAGCAAGAAAAAGGCCTTTGAGGTCATCGAACGACGAAATACAGTTATCCTGGAGGTTGCAGAACCAATCGAAGGCTATTCCAGACAATGCCCTAAAAAAGATCTTAGTTAAGAGGGCGTCGTTGCGAGGCAGATGCCCCATTGCCGTCTCAAATAACTCATAAATTGACGGGAAGATGTCTTTCCATCAAACGGAGTCAAGTTGAAGGTCTTATACTTGGACGAATACGGTATGTCTCTCCACTCATGGGGATACGGATGTCGAATCCCGAGCTCGCATAATAAATTCTGATTTTCCATTGAGTTTAGGTGGGCCCAGAGTTCTCGTACCTCCTGTATTACTTCCCGAGCTTCATCGACTGTGGAAGGAGCAGATAATCCGGGTAGGGGATGGTTACCGCCAATGGATGGGGCGGTCGTATTTGAATCTCTATTGGTCCCGGGGTCTAGGCTTGCTTGGCCAAAGGCTCTTGCTGGTTGTGGGGCCATATTTTTCTTGATTTCCAGTATTATCTAGGTCAAGGCTTACATCGATGCACTCATGGTCTATATCATTGCCTCGAGGGTTTTGAGTTATTGTCGATCATTGGGGCCCTCGTGATCGTCCCCTGCCCTGTATATTGTTCTTACATGGAAAGAAATAGCTGGGATGGTAGATGTTGCACTTTCTGCCTCAGTCTTTTCCTATGAATAGCTATGCGGGAAAATTGGTAGGGCCATATCCTCTTCAGACTCGGAGGAAATACTACCCCCAGAATAGGAAGATGCATCCTCTTGACGAGGGTGGCTACCCCCAGGGATCTCGACCTCTGTTCCTTGGGAGTCGTTGTCTTCTCGGAACGCTGGATATTCATAAGGTCCGGGGGATTACAACCCCTAACTTGCATAGCTATGTGAGGTCCTAAGGAAGAACTACTCCCAATGGATAATAGCTTCTTCTTTGAGCAGGTGCCCAGGAAAATATCTTTCGTGGGTTCGGCTGCCTGTCCTCCTTGGATCGGTCTTCTTGACTCGCTGGCCGAGAGCGATGGACTGGAGGTGCTAGACTTTTGACCACCCCTCATGGAGGGTACCTTCCGAACAGAATAGCATGAGGCAAAGGGCAGCTCATCTTCCTCTAGTGCTTGTACCTATTCTCTGGGTTATATCCGGGTGGGTGCCTTTGGTTACAGCCGCTGGAATATCGACTTCCTGTTTATAGGTACTGCTGCTTTGTTACAGCAGTAGTTGATAAAAATGTTGTACAGTGATGCCCTAGGGAGGATACTTCATATGTCATGATTGTTTTCCTTACTTTACGTTTTTGATTGATCACGTAGCATAATTCGAGCGAGGGTTGATTCACCTTTACATCCTTCTTATGAGCCCGGGTAGACCGAGCACACGGGTGCGCAGGTATTGATTTTGCTTTCTAACCTGGGATTCGTATAAGAACTTGTCCCAAGTTGCCAATGGAAGATACTTTAGACTGACCCTGTCCGCTTGTCACTGCGGACTGGACGCACTGGCCAGTTTTATATGACTTACCGTCAAGGGCACACATAGTAAGCGACGCCAACTAACGGTCGATCGAATAAGCAATTGTGTGAGCTTGGCGAGCTCGTATTGCCCTAGACTTCTTCGTCCTAGCATGTGTCGGTGCGTGGTATGAAAAGTCCAAGTTCACATCTTTTCCTTTTTCAATAAGGCAAATGGAGTCGCCTGCATGAAATTTGGTCGAAGATAAAACTTCAGAGGTTGTTTTGGCCGCACACGGCCATCTGCTTGCAGCTATCGAGTGATGCCACATAGTCCTCATCATGCAACTTTTGACATAGTCGTATGGAACGTGTCTTAGAGCTCGAACTCCTGACATCGTAGTATTTTTCTCTACCAGATCTCATATGCTGATCACTTTCTTTGTTCGAGAAGGCTGCCGCATGAAAGGTGGACACATGATGTGCGGTCTCTGCAGTCGAAAGAGAGACAAGAAGAGCATAATCCGCAGTTAGGAGAGGCACAGTGGCCTTTACAACCCATGTCTTGTGGGTTTTTAGGTGCTTAGCACTTTTCTTGTTAGAAGAGGATGTCGCATAAGAATTTGCGTATAATGGGCAGTCCATGCAGCAGAGAGAAAGAGAGACGAGGAGCACGTGCTCCACAGTTGGGTAAGGTACAGCGGCCTTTGCAACCCATGTCCTGCGGGTCTTCTTAGACTTTGCCAGCCTTGGAGAAACGTCACCCTCAGAAAGTATTTTCTCAAAGGCTTGCTGGTCGAAGCGTACAACTAGCATCCTCTGGGCCGAACCCAGCTTTGATGTATTGGATTGCGTCATGACCTTCTCATCAGAGGAGAAGAAAATTCCCAGCAGATTTGCTACCTTGTTCGCTATTAATGTAGGTTTGGGAAACCTTCGTTTAATAACCAACAAAAAGAGTACAAAGAAGTCCTAGACAGACAATCTAAGTACAATATTTTTTATCTGGGTAGTGTGACGATGAAGATTGAGTACTGCAGTGATTCTTTTACTCTGTTGATAGTCCGACGAGTGAATGAGGGATGCTCTCCTCTCTTCTCTCTCTTTTGAGATTATGTGCACCATATATCTCGCTTGGAGAGGTATGGTCTCTCTGAAGCAGAAAAAATCCAGCTGTTGGGACTTCCAAGCGGCCTCTATTTATAACCATCCTATTGATAGGCTATAGGTTCTGCATATCCTTCGATTTAGTGACCGCAGAGGACTCCTTCAACAGAATATGGTTACAATTATAGGCACATAGTATGGGTCGAGTCCAGGGCAAGTTGCCACATGGACGTTTTGTTAGAATTTGCTATTTTCTGGAGATTCTGGCAATTCTCATCTTCTGTTTGTGCGACTTGGTCAGCTTGACACATGACCCACATTTAGTTGGATAGAATCGCGACAGAAAGATTTTGTCTCAAGGAACCTTACCATGTTGGATGCTTAGAGTCTAAGACACATGGAACGCATGGCATCTGGAACACATGGAGCCAGAGGTACATGGGATGCATGGAATCTGGAATACATGGGGCCAGAGACGCATGAAATACATGGAGTCTGGAACACATAGGGCCAGGGTCGCATGGAGTCTAGGACGCATGGGGATAGAGATGCATGGAGCACATGGAGTCTGAAACGCATGAGGCCTAGTACACGTGGTGTTGCACGCTTGTTAGAAGTCATTATTAGTCTGACGAGAGCTTCTTATCGCTTAGTGTGATCACATCTTTTGAGACATTTAGAAAAATCTTTTT
The DNA here is from genome assembly GCA_036927795.1 of Iris macrosiphon. NCBI lineage: Eukaryota > Viridiplantae > Streptophyta > Magnoliopsida > Asparagales > Iridaceae > Iris > Iris macrosiphon. The sequence continues at coordinate 42,930,545 of JAYESA010000012.1, forward strand.
GTCAGGATTCTCTATCAGACATAATCTTGGTGTCAGGCCTTTATTTGGCCAATATTTAGAGGCGCATGGATGTTATTTTTTCTTGGCCGCATGGTCATCATGCGGTATGGTTTCTTCTGAGTTGACTGTGGGGTGCATGTTTGTTGAGCGCGTGGATCTAGATTTTCTATGCTTCTACAGCGGGTATCCGACCACGACCACGACAACCACTACAATCACAATCACGACCACGACTATCTATGAGATTCTATGTAAAAATTAGGTATAATAGACAGCTAATAAATATAACTAAAAAATATTATATATCATTGAGCAACTAAGGATTAACATCAAGAACTACTAAAACAGCTAAGAAATAGAAGTATATCCAAAACAGTTATAAACTAAAAAAATAAATTTAATCATAAATATTTTTATCATAGACTAAATAGCTAAAAATAAAATTATATCCAAAAACAGCTATGAAATATAAATATATCCAAAACTTTTATGACGACTGAAATAGAAATATATCCAAAACAACAAATTTAACCCTATCTTTTGGTACATTTTCAAACAACATAGGTACCCTAATCATCATCTTGATTGTCACCTTCTTCATCCTCATCATCACTATAATCATTATAGTAGCATCATGAACAACTTCTTCTTCTTCTTCTTCATCATCATCTTCTTGGTCGTGGATAAGGCCAAATATATAGTTACTAGATATGTCTTGTATATCAACCTCTTCCTCATCTCTATTTTTATGATATTAGCTTCAATCCATATTATACATGGAGTCTTCTTCTAACTATTGACCGAAAAGTTGAGGCACTTCGACCTGCTCCTCCCGGATGCTAGGTCTCTAACATTGAACGTGTTTCTAGTTTTAATATTATATACTGTCCACCAGTCAAATCGATCTCTACGATGCCTTGGATAAATTATATAGTAGACTTGAATAACTTGACTTTCTATAACAAATGATTCGGACCCTATATATCTCCTTCGATGGTTTATATAAAAAATCTAAAGTATTTATTAATTTTTCATCCTTAATTTGGTGTTTACGTCGAACCAATCACATTTGAACATCACGATATTTATATCAAATGGGGCAGGATATTACATTCTACAATAACTCGAAGCACACCATAATAGTTAAATTTTGGCTCATCATCGTAGGTGGTCCCCCTTACATAAACATTGGAATCCCTTGCATTCAAGCCATCAACAAAAAATTAGTATTTATAGGATTCTGAGTTGCTTTAAACTTGAAGCCATTAATGATGTAGTCGAGCTAAGTCCTTACTTCCTTAATCGGTCATAATGTCAAAAAATGAGGCCTCTCATTTATGTGTAGTTTCATGTAAGAAAACATGTAATTATACATTGATAGCATGCATTTTAGTAGAAATATCTACAGGAATCGTATAGTAGCAGTATATTTAACATGTTATCTGAGTTGTTTACATATTTGCTAATCCATGATGTAAATTTATAATCAACCTCTTTTTGAAGTTCCTCCTAATTAATATTATGTCTCCTTATTTTTACTTCATCTCTAAATACAATAAGAGATAAGAAGAAGTAGAGTTAGTATATTTCATTGACAGTATTAGAGACAAGTGTCAAAGTCTAATCCATTTACATCTCCAAATCTCTCTCTTCTTGTATGCCACAATTTAACAGTACGTATCGATGAGCTGCTTGCAACTCATCTTCCCCAACCATCATTTCTTACTAGCACCAATAGGATTGCCTCTCACATTGAATATTTACAAGCCTCCATTATATCGTGCATCTCCTACGGCTTCGTCATTCCTTGGAACCTTATTTTGATTTTTTTTTTGACATGAGTATCAAAATAAATTGAGCAGAAGTTTCAGACCTTCTCGATAATATATGTTTCGTATATCGAAGCCTCTACATAAGCCTTGTTACGGACCTTCTTCTTAAGATGATAGAGGTACCTAGAAATACAAATTATCAAAACAATTAGAGAGCAACATCTACATAACTTGTTAAAAAAAAATCCTATATTAATTTTTTAACCTTTCAAATGGATACATCCATCAATACTGAACAAGTCCGCTGACACGTGCTTCGTATGGTAGATGAATCGACATATGGTCCATACCCTCGAAAAAGGCAGGAGGGAAGACTTTCTCTAATTTGTAAATTGTCATGACAATCTTCAACTCAAGTTCGACCATATGATGTACCGTCAACTTAATTGAACAAATATCTCTTAAGAATATAGATAGCTCGTCCAAGGAAATCCATACAGCAGGAGGCAACATCTCTTATATATATATATATATATATATATATATATATATATATATATATATAACACTAGCTGAAACACTAATACTAACCTACTCCTGATCCCTGAAACACACTGATACTAACCTACTCGTGATAATTTTTCAAGCAAATGTGGGTATCCTAGATTGTTTTGATGCTTTTAGAACGTTTCTTAAAGTGTCAAAACCTAGGTTTCGATATCACGAAAATCAAAATAAGTCCAACATAATTCCATTTTGCTTATATTGGGTATCAAATGACAGTTCTTAATAGGGCTAGGCATACGGGTCCAGGACCCGCAGGTCCGACCCGGGCCGAACCATATATTGCTCAAATAAGCTGGTTCTTAAAATTAAATATTTAAATGGACCGGATCGAGGCGGGGCATGTAAAATAAACGGGATGGGGCAAATTTTATTTCCAAACTAAACGGCCCCCGCCCTGAGCCGTTTATATTAGAAAAAAAACAAATTCTGGCTTCAGCCTTCAGGCTTCACCAAACAAGCAGTCCTAGCTTGCTAGTTGCTTAGTATTTTGAGTCTTGACTAAGACCATTTCAAGTTTTTAGTTGCCAAGCACAGGCTCACAGCAACTTGTTAGTAACAAGTTGTTACTTGCCAAATGCCAACAACCAACTTGACTTCTGTTTAAAACTTCAATATTTTTAATGTCTTCTTAGTTTTTTTCATGTGTTAGTGTTCTTCAGCCGGCCCTAATTTTTAATTTTCTAACTCTTCTCTCTCTCATCTCCCTCACGCTCATGCGAAGACTGTTATGAACCTAATTAGGAAACTTCATATGCAGTATCGGGTACAGAGATTATCAGAGCATCTCAACTGATACGAGTATCAGTTGAGCTTGGTTTCAATTGCCATCTTAGCTTCATTAATGAGTCAGTTGCCACATCCACCAATCAGTGACCACATTGCCAGCTCAGCTTTTCAGTTAGCAATCAGCCACCTCAGCAAATTACCTGCAAATCGGTTATACACATATGAAGAGAGTATCAGCTATAAAATGGGGAGGAATACAGAGAGAAGGGATTGATGATTCCTAATTGCCTAGTTTCTATTCTGCTACATTTACCTTTACATTGTCTTACAATTTTCCTTTCCAGCATTTTATAAAGAAACCCTAGCTTCCATTTCTGTGTGCTCCTTACTGCATTTCTGAGTTGCTAACATGACGAATCCTTCACGAGTGGCTGCAATGGCGGAACAATTAGGCCGGGGGTCTAACAATTTGGTATCAGAGCAGATCGACTCCTTTGACGAAGGGAATAAAGAACACAGCTCCAGTTGCTATGGATCGAGGCATGGATCTCCATGTGACAAGGAGCTACTTCCCCATGAGCAGAGATTTCGAACAATTGAGGGTAAAATTCTTCTCCTTACTGATAAATTTAAAAGAATGAATGACAAAATAGATCGAACATACCAGAACATGATAGGGTGAGAATGTGTTCAGTGCAATTGAAAGAAAGGACCGCTCACTGGTTGGATTGGGCATTAAAAATCAAGGGGGTGCCTGAGTTGGGATAAATTTTTCCATTATATTCGTATAGATTTTGGGGCCTCCTCAACTTACAGACTATGTGATAGAACTTAAACTCTTGAAACAAGAGGGAAATGTTCAGGACTATAACCTCCAATTCCAGAAGATATCAAAGAGGATACAGGGAACTGAGGAAGCTTGTTTAATCAGTCAGAGTTATAACCATTGCTCAAAAAACCAATTTCACTTTTAGTCCCACATCGGTTGGGGTGTTTGCTCTATGTGTGTATATATTAGTTTGTCTCATTTACTTGCTTGAATGCTTGTAGGATTTGTACCCTTGGGCCACACGCGCGCGCCGCTGCCGCTGCTAGGCCTGGCTTGGCGCGCGTAACGGGTGCGGGTACGCGCCAACATCTGCGGGCGCCGAATGTCGATTCGGGTTCGGGCTGAGACCCTAAAATTTTTTTTGCTCCTCTTTAATTTTTTCGTTTAATATTCTGAACGTTGGAGAATAAATTTGTCCGTTACTATTTAATTTTTGAACCGTTAATACATTACGTGTCCAGATTCATTCTCCATGTGTCTGTGTAACGCCTGAATTAATTGCAAATTAATTCAGACCGTTACATATTGGATGGATTCTTATATATGAATGGTTTTTCTTTGAAAAGGTAATCAGAAATATTTTTCTCCAAAAACTTACTGCCAATATAGTATTCTGTCTATTCTTCGTCGTTTCACTCGTCTCCAAGCTCTGGGCAGAGCTAAGTCCTGGTCATTCTCTCCGAGTCATGTGCGGCGACGAGATACCAGTAGTGCGGGGTTTTTACCACTAGGAGCTTCGGGAAACGTCTGCACACAGATCCCGAATCAACTCTTAGGGCAGTACTTCGTGCATGACTTCTCCAGAGGCCGGTAACATCAATCTAATTCTTTTTTCTTTTTTCTTTTGATTCACAAAATTTTCAATAAGAAAACGACAATTTTTCTAACAGTCAGTACATGGAAGGACGTACATGGAAGGACTGAAGGAGGAACTGAGGTATGAGGTACAAATTGCTAGTCCAACTACCTTACCTACAGCAATGCAACTAGCCAGGATGCATGAGGCTAAGAATACAGCTATCAGGAAGTTCTACAAAACATCCTCAATACCATCAAAAGGGCCCACTAATCAAAATCCAAGCAACAAAGGCAACTGGGATACCAACTCAAGTAACACAGGCAACCAAAAGAATGCTACAGCAACAGTTCCACCACCTGCAGTGAAGAAACAGTACCCATCCATTTCTTCCAGTGAAGTATCCGGGAGGAAGGACTTGGGGTTGTGTTTCTTTTGTGAGGAAAAGTGGTTTAGGGGCCACAAATGCAAGGAGAAAAAGCTCTTCATGTTCTCTACTGATGAAGAGGAGAATGATAATTGTGAAGTGATACAGCAAATGGGTGACTCTGGAATGGTAGAACCATAAGACTCTTTTGCCATATCTCTGCAAGCTCTCTCAGGTATTACCCATCACTCCACCATGAAGATGAGAAGTACTGTATTACACAGGCCAGTCATTATACTAGTGGACTCTGGCTCCACCCATAATTTCAATGACAGTATTTTTAGTTAGAGAATGGGGCTGCACAAGGATGAAGATAAATCTTTTGAAGTGATGGTGGCAAATGGGGAGAAGCTTCACAGTCAGGGGCTAATCAAGAAGGTTATCATAGAAAAACCAGTGAAAATGGCAACAGAAGACAGTGAGGAAGTGAATGAGTTACTGCAAAAGTACAATCACTTGTTTGAAGAACCAAGAGGGAATTTGATCACCAAATACCCTTAGTTCCAGGTGCAACACCAGTTTGTTGCAGGCCATACAGATACCCCTACATTCATACAAATGAGATTGAGAGGCAAGTCAAGGAGATGCTTGAATCAGGGGTCATCAAACCTAGTCAGAGCTCTTAATCTTCACATGTGATACTAGTTAAGAAGTCAGATGGCAGTTGGAGAATGTGTGTGGATTATATATCACTGAACAAAAATACTATAAAGGACAAGTTTCCCACTCCCTTCATAGATGAGATATTTGATGAGTTAGATGGAGCTCAGTGTTTTTCCAAGTTGGACCACAGATCTGGGTACCATAAAGTAAGAATGAGTGAAAAAGATGTTTATAAAACAGCCTTCAAAACTCATAAAGGCCACTATGAATTTTTGGTCATGCCCTTTGGGTTAACCAATGCTCCTTCTACATTCCAAGCTCTCATGAACAACATTTTTAAGCAGTACTTAAGACACTTTGTCTTGGTATTTTTTTTGATGATATACTTGTATAAAGCAAGCATAAAGAGGCTCATGTTCAGCATCAGGACAAGGTACTGCTGAAACTAGCAGAACACAACATCAAGATAAAAAGAAGCAAATGCTTATTCTTCCAACAGCAAGTGGGGTTCCTAGGCCACATCATTTCTAAAAAAGGCATAGAAGTGGACCAAGACAAGGTGAAGGCAGTACTCAGTTGGCCAACTCCTAAAAATATTAGAGAACTCAGAGGTTTCTTGGGACTCACTGGGTACTACAGAAGGTTTATTAAGAATTATGGCCTTAAGGATGCTTCCCAAACTGAACTCCTCAAGAAGAACTCACTTCTATGGACTGATCTAGCTCAGCATGTCTTTGAGAAGCTGAAAATTACACTGACACAACCCCCTGCCCTAAGAATGCTAGATTTTGGGAGAGAATTTGTGCTAGAGTGTGATGCATCCGATGACGGATTAGGTACAGTATTAATGCAAGATGGAGGACCAATTACACATCTGAGCCAAGCACTGAAGGGGAGGGCCAATAGTTTCTCTACATACGAAGACGAGATTCTGGCAATATTACTAGCTGTGAAAAAATAGAAACAATATTTGTGGGGCAAGGAATTTTTGATCAGGATAGACCACATATCACTCAAATACATGTTGGAGTGGAGAATTTATTCATATGCCCAATAAAAATGGGTTATGAAGCTCCATGGCTTTAATTTCAGAGTTGAGTACAAGAAAGGAGCAGAAAATAGAGCAGCAGATGGACTCTCTAGAAGAGGAGAAGCTCAGTTAGAGGCAATATCAATAGTGACAGCTGATTGGGTGGAGAATCTCAAGACCCAAATGAAAAACTCAGAGTGTTATCAAAAGAAGATTTATAAATGGGAAACTGGAAAGTTAGATGGCAACAAATATGCACTGAAGGATGGCCTACTGTATCAAAAAAATAATGGGTAGACCCTCAAGCAACTTTTATCCAGACCTTACTGAGGGAGCATCATGATACCAAGGAGGGAGGACACTCTGGGACTGGTAAGACTCTGCATAGACTCAGGAAGGTGGTTTATTGGAAAGGCATGAAGAGAATGGTGCAAGATTACATCAAGAACTATGAAGTATGTCAGAGAAAAAAAAGTGAGAACATCTCTCCTGCAGGTCTTCTATAGCTATTACCCATTCCTGAGAGGATATGGGAGGATATCTCCATGGACTTAATTGATAGGTTACCTATCAGCTACAACAAAACTACAATTCTGGTAGTGGTGGACAGATTGACCAAATACATCCACCTATTCTCCTTAACCCACCCTTACACTGCTAACACTGTGGCTCAGGCATTAATGGAGGGGGTCTGTAAACTACATGGGGTGACTAGAACCATAGTGTCTGTTGATATGGTATATTGGGTGTCATATTTAAGTATAGTATAAGCACATGGGAATATCCTGAGGACATATTTGGGATGCCAGAATATGTCACAGGATATTCCATTATGAGATTATTGTCATAATGATTGAGATCATTGTATTAATGACTGTAAGGCTATATAATGCCAATGAGACAATCAATAAAATAATCAACTAATTTCAACAGTGTCAGATAGGGATCTCCTATTCACAAGCTCTTTCTGGAAGGAACTCTTTAAACTTCATGGGACTGAACTAAGGTATAGTTCAGCATACCATCCTCAATCAGATGGGCAAACTGAAGTCACCAATAGGTGTGTGTATGGATACTTGAGATGCTTCTGCATCATAAACCAAAGCAATAGAGCAAGTATTTGGCATGGCAAAGTATACTGGTTTAACACTAACTGGCATACTGCCACAAGAACTACACCAATTAGTGACCACATTGCCAGCTTCATATGCAGTATCGGGTACAGAGATTATCAGAGCATCTCAACGGATACGAGTATCAGTTGAGCTTGGTTTCAATTGCCAGCTTAGCTTCATTAATGAGTCAGCTGCCACATCCACCAATTAGTGACCACATTGCCACCACATTGCTAGCTCAGCTTTTTAGTTAGCAATTGGCCACCTCAGCAAATTACCTGCAAGTCGGTTATACACAGATGAAGAGAGTATCAACTATAAAAAGGGAAGGAATACGAAGAGAGAGGATTGATGATTGTTTTTACTAATTGCCTAGTTTCTATTCTACTGCATTTACCTTTAAATTGTCTTACAATTTTCCTTTCCAGCATTTTATAAAGAAACCCTAGCTTCCATTTCCATTTCTGTGTGCTCCTTATTGCATTTCTGAGTTGCTAACATGACATCCTTCACGAGTGCCTGCAATGGCGGGACAGTTAGGCCGGGGGTCCAACAAAGACGCCATCCAAGATCTGGCGCAAGACACCCTCGCCTTCACTTTCGCCCTCGGCCCACGACCTTCTCACCCGACACCTTTGCATTCGCACACCACCCCGACGACCCGACGTTTGGTACGGTGGTACCTTCTTCTCCTAATTTTTCTTTTCTACAAATATTTATATAATGTTAAGAAAAATAACACTACAAAAATATGATTAAAAAGTGACTTTGTTTCTTACGTTGCTATATTTTATGAATTTAGCGACATCATAAAATAATATCGCAGGACGTCACTGTTAGCAATTTTTAGCGATGCTAAACGACCATGAATAATATTACGGAAGCCGATGTCTCCAACTGTCATAAAACTTCGCTATTATTTTTATTTTAGCGACGTAATATTTTATATGTTGCTAAAAATTATAACATCCGCGATGTTTAGCAATGTATTTTAAAATGTCGCTAACTTTTTCATATAGGTTTACAAATCGATTTTATTTTTTCCTCTTCCAGAAAAATTCCAAAATTCCCCCCTTCCCCGTGCGAGCCTCCTGCGACGGTACTCCCCCCTTCGGCACCGACAGTGCTCCCCCCTCTGGCGCCGACCGTGCTCCCCCTCCGGTGGCTCAGGTAAGCCCTACCCCTCTCTCTCTCTCTCTCTCTCTCTCTCTCTTTCTCTCTCTCTCTCTCTCTCTAATAGTCTGAGTTGGGTTAAGGTTAGGGTTTCGACCGTGGTCCCCCCTCGACCCCCTCCGGCGAATCAGGTAAACCCTAACCTCCCCTTTCTCTCTCTGACATGACACACATACATATATACACACACACACTAACACGACACACATACACACACACTCACACGACACGGACACACAAACACAGATACGACATGGACACACAAATACTGACACGAAACTAGAGTTAGGGCTAGTATGAAGGAAACAAAAACACAGATACAACACGGACAAACAAAACTAACACTAACACAAATACGACACGGACACACAAACACTGATACTGACACGAAACTAGCTTTAGGTCCAACCCATTCCAATCCGTTCGGTTTAAATTTCTAGTGTTTACAAAAATTTACATAAAATACAGATCCACACTTGTAAAGTATATAAATAAATATGTAAAATAAAGTTATATATCTCTAAATTTTATATGTAATCTGTAAATTGTTTGAAGGTAGAGATTTCATGTAAAAGTTGAGATAATATTGATAATCATGCAACTACAATTTATCTTTCAGGTAAACGCCTCAAGAAGGCTTGCAGAAGTAAAAAAAAAAAATAGAGAATGGCTGACAATGAACACATGACGACACCTATTTAATAGAGTTTGAAATCAGAGTTGTCTAGTTTTCGGATAGTCACGAATTATAAAATGGATACTCATGAACCACGATATAGATACTTACATATCACAACTCGAATACTCACACATCAATAGGAGTTGTTACTTTGATGAACATGTGTATCCATCTTTGCATCCATTTAGATAATATACTTGAATGATGTCTATTCATCTTTTTAGAAGTATCTAAAAATGGATCTGAATTATTACCTGCAACATCGTTCGTCGATGTACAACCCTCATCCTTATAACATGTGCGGTGTGCGGGATGAATTCATACTGGGGTGGAACAGTTCCTGCAGTTCGCCAAGGCATTTCCTTAGTACATGGACGACACCAAAATTAAATGCCCATGTGTGAGATATCGCAATTTAAAATATCACTCAAAAGTGGATGTGACATATCATTTATACTCGAGGGGTTTCACGTCGAATTACTATCAGTGGACCTCACACAAAGAACTTGTGTCTTTAGCATCGAAGCTGGAGCCTTATGTGGAGCCGTATATGGGTGTCCACGATCACGCAGATTATGACGATGGATGCATGAACATGATTTTTGACGCAGTCGGGCCTAGTTTTGATCCAGACAATCATGATGCAGTTGAGGAGGCACCGAATACTGATGCTGCAAAGTTTATGGAGTTACTTGAGAATGCAAGAACTCTATTATATCCTGCTTATGAGGATCATTCACCGTTGGAGGTGGCTACAAGACTGTTGAGCATCAAGTCCGATTTTAATAAGTAGCAAGAATGCTACAACCGACTGATGGAGTTGATTATAGAGATCTTGTCGTCGGGTGCTAAATTACCTAAAGACTTCTGCCGGTCTAAGAGGATGGTAAGATCGTTCGGGATAGGATACGAAAAAATTGATACATGTCGCAACGTGTGCATGATGTACTACAAAGACGACAATGATGAAGATATGTGCAAATTTTGTGTTGCTGATCGCTACATGGCAACTGGTACAGGAAGATCTGTCAGTGCAAGAAAATCGACTGATTCGATGCACTACTTGCCTTTAACGCCGCAGAGTATTTGCCAATTCATCTTTCTTACAAGGTACGTGTTGGTGGACATGTCGGTTATCGGTGGATGTACCCGTTTGAGCATCAACTGAACCACCTAAAGAGAAAGGTAAAAAAATAAGGCACGGGTCGAGGGTTCTATTTGTGAAGCCTATATTCTTGAGAAGATTACAAACTTTTACTCGATGTATTTCAAGCCGCATCTTGCTACTAATAGAACAAGAGTTCCCAAAAACAACGACAAATATCAGGAATCTAATGATACAATACTGAAAGTATTTAATGTTTTCAGTAAGCCTTCGGGCAAAATGAATAAGAGATATCTGAATGACGACGAGTTAAGGGCTACTCAGTTGTATATATTACTCAACTGCGATGAGGATGAAGTGGAGAAGCTAGAGGGATAAGTAATTTAAGTCATCTTAATATAATAGTATACTCTAATATTGTTACACTAAACGGGCAATATTTTTTGTTTTTTAGCACATTTAATGATGAGATGAGGTCGATAAGACCATATATAACAGATGAAGAAGTAGAACAGGAAATGAGACTTTATTTTTCTTCTTGGTTGAGTGCATATATAAGGATCTTTTTGTGTATGCATTATGCACAATAATTAACATAACGTTGAACTTAATCATTTTTCTTGGTATTTAGGTCGATCGTCCCCACACAACACTCGAGAATGAGTCTATTAGAACTCTAACCAAGGGACCAATTAATGTCGTTAAAATTTGGCCAAGCTACTGTGTGAATGGGTTTAGGTTTAAGTCAACAAAAGCCCTGATAAGAGACAGCTTCTTGGATATCAATTCTACGAAAAATAGTTGTTTGTGTATCAGATCTTCGAGCTACAAAGATGTCGATCCAGAAAATAATTTCTATGGCATCTTACGGAATATTGTGGAGTTGACATATAATTATGGAACAGAGCCTGCTAAGATCGTGTTATTCAGGTGTGATTGGTTCGATCCGATCCAAGATCTAGGTTGGAAAATAGACAAGCATGGTCTTGTGGATATAAACTACCGGCATCGATATCAAGGCTGTGAACCATTTGTCCTATTAAGTCAGGCTCAGCTCGTGTACTTCACAACCTATCCTAAATAGGGAATAATAAGGTCAGACTGGTAGGCAGTATGCAAGACGAAAGCTAGAAATACCTTTGACGTTAATAAAATAGCTTATCAGGAGGATGAGCTACCTATTGTAATAAATATTATAGATGTGGACTCAACGAAAGTTTCTCATTGCACGTCTAATCGTGTAAAAGAGGTAGAATTATTCGAAGATGAAGATGAAGTAGATGAAAGTGAAGAGGAGGAGGAGGAAGAGGAAGAGGAGGACGAGGAAAACGAAGAAGATAAATTTTCAGAAAGGGATTGAAAATAAAATAAAATCCAATTAGAACTCTAGCCATGTACTCTATTTTTAATGTGGAATATAACATCCATTTTAACTATATGGATACTTTTATATTGTGCTTATTGTGTGACTGTGATACTTTTATTTTGTGTTTATTGTATGAATGTGATATTTCATATACTGTTATAAGTCTGTGTATTTTTTTTATCATCATATGTTATTTTTATGAACTGTTATAAGTCTGTGTATTTGTTTTATCATCAGGTATGACAGGACGACGAGGATCATACAGAGGTAGATCCTCTAGACGGAGTGCTCCTCCGATACAGGCTACTTGATCCGGATCCTCGTCGCAAAGTACTCTAGTATACCGGCCAGTCATATCTCCGACTCCGTCGACGGTACCTGGGACCAACAGTTCTATGCCTGAGACTACTCTCCCGTCCAGCCTTCCTACTACTGACGGCACCATTGAGACAGAGGAGCAGATAAAGGATGTCAAGCCGACTCCATCTGCGCATGATCAGATCGATCCTCCATGCGCGCCTTTGGGCGAGACGAGGATGGAGATTTGGTGGGACAGGCCTAGCAAGTAAGTTAAATAGTTAAATTTTTCTAAATGATTATATCTATATATTCATGAATTTAATTATTGTTGTATAGATATTGTCCCTCGGCAGTACAAAGAGCACTGGAGCATTTTCTGAGGCAGAACTATGGTGGGCCTTGGATCAACTACTCAGATGCTCCTGAAGAAAGGAAGGCATTTTGGTTTGCCCACTTCAAGGTAAAAATATTTACTTTTAATATTAATAATCATTTATGTATATTATGTAACTCTCTATTTTATATCTTATAGAAAACCTATTTCTATCCACCACACCGGGCTCAGAAGATCGATGAGCAGTTTTCTATAGTCGCGGCCAAGCTAATCCGTGATGCGATCAACGACCAGAAGGTCCGTGATCGCGACGGAGAACCGACCCACGGTTGGATCATGCCAGAGAAGTGGACTGTGATGAAGGCGAGATTCGACAAACCCAAGTACAAGGAATGGTCGGAGAAGGCAAAAGCGACTAGGTTGAAGGCAGGAAAGTGGTGTGGTGGCTCAATTTTGATGACGGAATATTTTTATCGTCTGGTATATATTCTATTGAATATATATATTATTTTAATACAAGTAGGATTAGATGTATAATTTTAATAACAAACAATATAACTTTTAACAGGTACAGAGGGTTGAGGACGCCAACATGGTGACAGTCTTCCTGGCCAACCATCAAAAGGGCAAAAAGCCCATCGATGATAAGGCCACACAGAGCTATGTACGTTTTACTATCCTGTGTTAGTTTTAATATAACTTAAAAAATATGCAAATAGATATCTATATAGTTAGTAATAAGTAACTTAGATGTTCGCAACCACTTTTCTATGATGAGTATCTTAAACTACGTGAGCGGGCGACAGCTAGTGCACCTGCAGTGGAAGGGGCTGGTACTTCGTCGCAGCCCTCTACAGCTCCGTCGGCGAACGAGTTTTAGATGACTGTCGTCGGTGGTCTTTAGAGGGGTACGTACTATGATACGGGATCCTTCGACGCCTATGTTGTGACACAGTCATCCAGGGCCCCCTCTATCAGTGTGCATTCCTCACAGCCTTCGCAGGCGTCGACATCAGCCCAGGAGAGCGTTGGCCGTCAGATTGCTGACCTGCGTGACAAGTTGCTACGGAGGATTATAGAGCGGCCATAGTCTGCGCCACAGACGAACGATACGATGATCACCGCACGTTTTGATTCGCTCGTCCTTATGGAGCTCAGGACTCTGACCCATACGACAGAGCATAGCCATATGCAGCTCAGGACTATGGGACAGATGACAGAGCACAGCTTGACAACTTTGGCCGTATCTACGGAGCACAGACAGACAAAGCTAGAGGGGTCGTATACGTCCATGAGCGATCACTAGCGAGGATCCATGTGGCACATAATTTGTTGAGCCGATCGGTGGCAGAGAACACTTCGAGGGTGGTATCTGCCATGGACTCACACAATGCTCGACAGATTGCATTAGAGCAGATATGTCTTCCTGGTCTGCCGACATCGATATCATCTCCATCACTGCCTCTTCCATCGTCATCGGCGATACTTTCATAGGACAGTATGAGTTCCTTCTATCCCAGATGCGTGGTGGTGCTCCTCCTCATTATTAGTAGTCCTTGTTTGGATATGTTTTAGTGTGTTTGTGTGTATTGGCCCATTCTTGGGTCTTTGATATATTTATTTTATACTTTTATTACATTTTGAGATACATGTGACACTTATTTTAAATTTATTTATCTACTACTTGGGACATATTTAGTGTAATATAACTTTGTAGATTTCTTTCTATGTGAGTTTAGTTTATTATTCATATTAACTATACACCAAAAAAATTTGGTGTTGAGTGTTCCACCGATGGGTTCGACGAACCCAGGAAATTCAACGGAGGGTTGCTCCAGGTCTATTTATATAAACTGTGATTTATAACTGCAGTTAGAGTTTTGTTGAGAAATATTTAACAAATTGCATCCTATTTTTTTGGGTTTTTTAAATTTTGCGACGTTCACCGATGTACTGTTACGTCGTTGAACGTTGGTACCTGGGAAATATGTATGTTGCTAGTACGTCGCTAACATGCTGACATAGCAAAACTTGCTATGTCAGCATTCTTGTAGCAAAATATCGCTCATAATGTCGCTAATATAGTGACGTATTGCGACCAATGCTTACGTCGTCATTTTAACGATGACACATCGCTAAACGTCATATATTCTGCGATGTCTTCTCATCGCAAATATACGTCGCTACAGCGAAGCTAGCGACATTTTTGTTGTCAGCGACCATGTAATACGCGACGACATAAAAACGTTGCTAATTACGTCGCCAAATTATTTTAGCTACGTCGTTTTACATATTAGCGATATTTTTTGACGTCGCTAATATGTGTTATTCTGGTAGTGTAAGGATGTTCTTCTCCTAGTTTCACATTAATTTTTTGTTTTTTAAAAACTTAAAATACCTTGATTTATGTTTGTTAAGATGAATCATGTGATAATATGATTTTTTACATTAATTTTTATATTGATTAATAATTTAATACCTTGATTTTTTTACATTGACCCCAACTCTTCTTTTCTAAATATCTTGATTTTCTGTTTGTTAAAATGTTACACATTGATCAAACTAACTAACTTTTCTGTTGTTAAAATATTTGTCAAACACATTTTCTACAAATATAATTGTAGCATTTACCTAATCTATTACAAATTTTTTATTTTTTATTAAAATGATCTAGAGGTCGTTCCTAATTTTTGATTTGAGAGTATACTAAAAAAATTAGCCTGCAATAAATTTATTACAAAATTTATCCTGTATATTTGGTTTTTCCATTTGATTTTTGTTTTCTGTAAATTATTATTGTTTGATGGTATGGTTCGAACCTATTTGGACCCGCGGGTCAGCCCAGTTCGGACCCGTTTCGAACGGGTCGAGTCCATTCCAGTTCTAAAAAAATTTAGCCCTGTCCCTTCCCGCCAATTAACGGGTCCGGTCTAGATCCATCAAATTTGGACCCGGCCTGTGCCCAGCCCTAGTTCTTAATACTATAGCTTAGCATCTAAGTGTGTTCAATAAACTTGCAGCAAAGCTTTATGTGTATCATTTATGTGGTGTATATCTTTTACCCCTGATATTGAGGTAAGATAAACAAGAATAACTTATGTCTATTAGGAAGTTTTAAAGATTTAAAATTTCTAAGGTATGATCTGACATGCTCAGAGCAGCAAATAAGAGCAATAACCACAAGATCTAGCAATAATGGGTTGTGGTTGGTGACTACTGGAATACATATCTTGCTTTTAAGTGGGAGTTTCGTATACCCATTTTGGAATTTTATTATAATGTTGTTCTTTGTTTTGATAGCTGGGACATGATACATAATAATGGTAGGATAGGACATAAAGTGTGTTGGAGTGGGTGAGGTTCCCAACCTATGTGAAAAATATCCCCCAAGTTGGATTGAGTTTTCCTACATATAATAGCAATACCTCAACGATTTGGATTGAGTATTCCTACATATAATAGGAATATATTAATGGATTTGGATTTGTATTGGGTATTTCTATATATAATAGGCATGCTAGTTGTGGGTTTGAGGCTATATATATTAGGTGTTTCATAAGCCTAAAATATATCTGAAAATATTTTAAAATGAGGCAAGAGTGCTTTTGAAACATTGGAGAGAAAAAAAAAGGATTGAAGACCATTTCGGACAAGGGATCAATTTGGGGTATTTTTATTGTCTTTTTTCTTCGTGGCTATAATCTATTTTCTGTTCCAAAGAGTTATGGTGATCTGTTTGGATCAGTAAAAAGTTTGTAAGGAGTCAGTGTATTTCTTATTCTATTAGTGGAGACTTTTCAGGGTTGTACTTCGATCGTCCTATTATTTTTTTCCGGAAAGATTTTTTACGTCAAAAATCTTTATGTCTGCGATTTATGTTTGGGATTTTTGGTTTGTGTACTTTTACTCGGTTCTCTCGCAGGGCTTCTTTGTTTGGGAGAACAGTTTCTGCATTTGTGTTTCCAACATGTGGTATTAGAGTTTTGGCTTCAAAAGGTGTAAAGGTTAATAGGCAAACCAAGGAGGAGAGATGTGTCACACCCCAGTCCCAAAATACCGAGAGACTAGACACGTGGCAATGGCCAGCAGCACACACCGATGGACAAACCCAATTTAATGGATCCATCGGGGCATACTTAAGCTGTAATATATATCCATAAATAGGTCCAATGGTACAAGTCACAGTCTATACTAATCTCATCCACAACAGATAATCACAGATCAAATGCCAGAATAAATGCAAATAAAATAACTAACAAATCTCAATAAAAGTATCTCGGAGAACAATCCGAGAACAAGTCTGATACATCAATGAAATAGACTGGAAATAAAATAACTAGAAACAGAAATAAATGAGTATCTCAAGCCAATACTCAAGAGAAGTCCTCTAGCACGATCTCGTCCTCAAATCCTGGTTCTGCTCCAATGTAGGCACCTGCTTCTGCTAATGCTAATGCTTCAGTCCAGTATACCTCGGGATAGATCTCGTCAGCTAATCTTGGGGACATAATCCGGATCCAGGTCCTTAGGGGACATAGCAAGGTACAGATAATACAAGCCAAAATAAATGCAGTGCAGCAATAAATAGAATAATAGGGTAAATATATAACCAGCTAAGTGATATACAAGTGAGAGTTTTAGTCATACGCGGGCTGAGACTACTACAAGATCAGTATCGGAGAAACCCATAGCAGTATTCTCTCGAAGGGCCAGTACGGTACCAAAGCTCTGTGTCAGAGTCTAAGGCACAATCCATTAAAATATTATATATATATAATCAGCCTTATGTATGATAATTCTCTCCCCACCCAATATAATCTCACGTCACAGTTTCATGACAACTCATGTCCATGTCATGCAAAACCATATCTAATACAACAAGTCAGGATAAAATCTAAGCATGCAAACTGTGTATGTCATAAGCCTGTATCCTATACAGAATCACCATGAATATCTCAGAAAGATTCTGTCTCATGAATAGTGTCAAATGTCCTGGGTATACTGTACTTGGTAAGACAAGTACGAGGGTGTAAAGGGTCACAAATGTCCATCTCTAGATGACAATACACAACACCGCGTACGGTGTTGGCACCCGACTATAATCGGACGCTAAGTAAGTCACACGGTCCTAGGTTAAGCATGCCCAACAAGGTAAAAGAATCAAGGAAAATATGTAACAAGACTGCAAAGTTTGGCAAGGTACACTTATCTGTGGTTCTGGCTCCAACTGTAGCTCTGGTCTTAGTGTGATCTGCATGTACTACTCCGGTTGCTGAAATAAATATCACCATTAGATTCAAAAAATGTAAACCCCCAGATTTTGCAAGAATTTTAAATTGGGATTTTTCACAATTTTCTGGAATTTTTTGGGAATTTTCTGTAATTAAAATCAGGGTTTTTAATTACTAAATGATTTTTATTTGTTAATAAATAATATTAAAATATCATGAAAATAATATTTTTGGGTGTAAAATGGAAAACTAGTCTTAGGGTAATTTTTCTGGAATTTATCGGGCCCCGGATCTATTTTTAAATCACCTAAAACTATTTATTTATTTAATTTATTATTATTATTATTATTATTATTATTATTATTATTATTATTATTATTATTATTTTAGTTTAGTTTAGGCCCGGCCCGGCCCAGTGGGCCGAGCCCAGCAGCCCAGCCCAGCCAGCCCCTAGCGGGTCGGGCGGGTCCGCTCAACCCGGAACCCGCACCCGCGCCCGACCCGGTTCCCCAACCCATCTCCCCACGTCCTGCGTCCCGAGTCCTCCGTCCAACCGCCCGGGTTCTCCGCCGCCTCCGCCGGAGCGGGCCACGACCCCCTCGGCGCGCCTCACCCAGCCACCCAGCCGCGCCTGAACCCTATAAATTCCCCCCTCTTTTTCTTCCTCCTCCCACACTTTTTTCCCTAACCCTAACCCTCCGCCGGCTTCCCTAGCTCCGGCGATCCGCCGTCCTCCTCCCGCAGCCGCCAGCATCACCCCTCGCCGCCGGATCCCTCTGCCTCCAGCGCGTAGCTCCGCCTCCCCCTCTCCAGAGTTCCACCTCTCCTCCTCCTTTCCGGCCTCCCCCGAGTTCCTCCGTCTGGCCGCTTCCGGTGACCCGAACGACCCCCCCACTGCCGGCACCACCCGCACCCGAGCCCGGCGATGCCACCCGGCCTCCCTCCAGCCACCGCAGTTCAGCACAGGCCGAAGCCCTAGGCCGGACACGCGGACACGTGGACACGCCCAGGACACGGGATACGTATCGGACACGGAAAATCCTGTTTCGAAGAGCCCGGTTCAGGTACTCGTATCTCGTACCTCGTATCTCCGTTTTCAATTCCGTAAATTGCTACGCGTAGCCTGTATGACCCTCTCGATGCCCGGATAAACCGCTCGGGACATCGCGTCCTGTGGTGATCGCACACCGCGATCCAAAAACAGGAAAAACATCGACCCGTTTTACCCCGGAACTGATATGCCCCGCCAAACGGGACGACTTGGTCGCGCGCGGTCTTCACAGATACGTGTGCAGCGTTTATAAGGTCGTGTGAAATTTTGTGGAAGTCGATTCGGCTGTGCGTGCACACCGGGATCAACGCGTATCCGCGGACACCGTCTCGTATCCGCCTTTTCTGATTCACGCCCTAACTTCCTGTATACACGTCGGATCGAAACGAAACTTGTGCCATTAGACTCGTAGCGATACGCTGGTCCTGTGACCCAAGTTTGGTTCGATTCTGAGAACGTTGACGAAATCGCGTGTACTGGGCCCCACAAGCTCCGTTCGACGGGCGATTTTGTGATCGGCTCATCGGAATCCAATTTTGGAAGTTTCGTTGGGTTCGTATCATCGTTCCTGACCTGTTGACACTAAGTTTGGTGAATTTGGAGACCTTTGACTCTGACGTATTTTTTGGTGCAAAGCGGGCCCACATACGGATCCCGTTTTGACCCAAAACTGTCGTTTTTGTCCTTGTCTCCAAATTGGACCCAAGAACAGGCATTTCTAGCTATTTGATATCTTCTGAGCATGATGGTAATATTTATTTCAGCATCCGGAGTCATTTCTGGAAAATTCCCCGAGAACATAACTATATTTGGATCCAAACATCAGGCAAGTACCTGCACTTCAGAGTTTAATCTTTATATTGTGATAATTAATTCTCTGCTTTACTAGTACCATTGATGATTACACGTAGTGTTAGAATATTGGATTTTAAGTCTTGAATACTGGAGTTCATGTCTTGTTTTTTGTGTCGGGTGGGAGAATACTAGAAGGCATGTAGTTTACCCTTCCCCCTGCCGTGACTAATAGCTGTTGGTACGCGACTGTACCCTTGGCCGGAACTTGATTATTCATGTTTAATAGCCGTCTATGACGGCCGGATTAGCCTTATAAACCCCTACATGCCAACTATGTATTCTAAAATAAACACAAGTTCACACACATAGCTTCTTGTCTTGTTATAGTTCCTGTTGGCTTGCTGTAGTTTCATTTCGTGTCTCATATTATTCCTGTTTACTCATATTCCTGTTTATAGCATTAACTCTTAGTTATTGTTGCTCCTTTTATGCATATTCTTAATATGATACTTAGTCAGTTTCTTTTCTAATTGTCATAAATATTTAGTTTAATCTTGTTGTGCATTGTGTACTTTGCTCCTTTCCTGACTGGATCCGTTGATTTAGGCGATGATGAGGACTTTGCCCCTACCTATTATGGCCCCTATGAGGGAGCAGATGACACATATGAGGAGCCAGTTCCCACCCAGGAGACTACTTCTGTGGATTAGCTAGCAGTAGTTATTTATGTTCTTTTATCTTAGTAATCGGGTTTGTCCCCGATTTTATTTCTGGATTCTGTATTAAATATTTGATCTGTTGTCACATTTATTTTATTTGAAATCTTAGCATTCTTTTTCCTGTTATTATCTTTGCCTATTTCATTAATTGTGAATGAGCTAGATTTATTTAACTGTGGATATGACCTAGACAGCGTACTACCGCCGACTCTGCGGCGTAGGCTGGACGTAACCATGTACTCGTGCCCGAATATCCGGGTACGGGTCGTGATATGTTTTTATGGTGGCCCATGCAGGTCTAGTATCCTTAAATAGGGTAATATCCTAGGACAGGGTATAGAATAAGATTGAGGATTTTAGGAAAAGCTCATTCACAGAATAGGATCTTTATTTCAATTCTTGATATCATTCCTGATCAATTTTCCTATCGCCCTTGATTTCCAAGTAATCTATTCTAACCTTCCTATCCCTTAATCTTTCAGAATGGTTCAAACAAGGAACACAGTAGGAGGCACATCAGAACCAGCTGAGCAGACTGTGCCCAAAACTCTTGCACTCCCTCCACCTCCATCTACTCCGACAGTTACTCTGGATGGGGCACAGCTGCTCGGAGTATTCCAGGACTTGTAGAATCCCAGAAAGAACAAACTGCACTTCTACGAACCAGCCTCTCAGAAGCTCTTCGGTCCCAGGAGTCACCACAAAGGAGTCCAGGAAGTGCCAAAGACTTCAAGAACCTTAAACTCCTGGAATTCTATGGAACTAAAGGCATTCTCTATGCCGATGAATGGATAGAGAATGTGGAGCGACTCCTGAAGACTGCTCGGGTCCCTGATGATCTCAAAGTGGAGTCTGCAAGCCTGCAACTGTTCGACATAGCTCGGACCTGGTTTAGAGATGAACCCCAACTATCTGCCCCTGACCTCACCTGGGAGGACTTCAAGAGGCTATTCAAGGAGAAATTCTATCCCGAAGTGGCTCGGGAAGCTCTCGAAAGCCAATTCGAGAGACTGGAACAAGGTAACCTTTCTGTTAATGAGTACACTGCTGAATTTAGCAGGTTTAGCCACTTTGCAGAATACATGGTTCGTACCCCTGAGGATAGAGCCCGTAGATTCAAGAAGGGGTTGTCTCCTGATATTCGCCTTGTTGTCACCACTAGCCGAGCTCGTACATACGAGGAAATCTTGAGCGTGGCACAAGACGTTGAGAGAGACATGGGGCATAAACTAAAGCGGAAGAGAGATACTGGAAGTATGGGACCCCACAAACGCCCATTTCAATAATAACCACAGCAGAGAGCCCCGCAGCAAACTCAGCGTCCTCTCCCTCGAGCCACAGCACCCCAACACCAGGCTCAAGGATAGAACCAGTGAGTTTCCCCTTGTAACTTTTGCCAAAAACCAGGCCACACTTGGCAAGACTGTAGAAAGAGGCTAGGTGCCTGTCTTTATTGTGGCTTAGCAGCACATCAATTGAGGGACTGTCCTGCTGCTCAAGGACGCCCAGCTGCACAGAAAGCTCCAGTCCAGGCCAGGCCCCCAGCAGCACAGCAGAGGGGACCCCCGCTTCCAACTCAACAGCAACGCTTTGCTCAGCACCAACAGCAGCAGCAGAGGGGTGCACCTCAGCAAGGCCGTGCTTTTGCAATAACTCTGGAAGAAGCTGAAGCCACAGCAGATGTGATCACAGGTTCTGTGCTTATAAATTCAATACCAGCCATTACTTTATTTGATTCTGGAGCTTCACATTCATTCATGTCAGTAGATTTCCTTATGAAGCATAGTTTAATCACTGAACCTCTTAGGAATTGTTATAAGATTATTACCGGTGGAGAAATTATCCCGGTTAGTGATGCATGTAACAATTGTCCTATTACACTTTGTGGAAGAAAACTATATGCTAGGCTACTTGTAATGCCAGTTCCCAGTTTCGACATTATACTGGGAATGGATTGGTTGAGTCAACATCATGCCACTATAGACTGTCACAGAGGTAGTGTAATCTTCAGGCCCCCTGACAAGCCAGAATTTGAATTCCCTAGAGGTTCTAGAGAAATAGGTAGTAACAAAATTTGTGGAGCCCTAGTACCAGAAGAATTGCCACTACCTATCATCTCTGAATATCTTGATGTCTTCCCTGAGGATCTCCCAGGTTTACCCCCAGACCGAGAAGTTGAATTCTCTATTGACTTAGTGCCAGGAGCAGCGCCAGTATCTCAAAATCCCTACAGAATCAACAAGAAAGAGATAATAGAACTAAATGAGCAGATAAAAGAGTTAGAAGACAAATGCTTCATTAGGTCTAGTGTCTCACCCTGGGGAGCTCCAGTATTATTTGTGCCCAAGAAGGACGGAACATCCCGAATGTGTATTGATTATAGGGCCTTGAATGCTTTAACAATCAAGAATAAGTATCTCCTACCAAGGATAGATGACTTATTTGATCAATTAAGTTTAGCTCGGGTATTTTCAAAGATTGACTTGAGCTCTGGTTACCACCAAGTAAGGGTGAGAAAAAAAGACATCCCTAAAACTGCTTTTAATACCAGGAACGGACACTACGAATTCTTAGTGATGTCGTTCGGGTTGACGAATGTCCCAGCAGTTTTTATGAACTTAATGAACAGAGTCTTCCAGCAATATCTAGACAAATTTGTAGTGGTCTTTATTGATGATATCTTGATCTATTCCAAGACTCCCGAAGAACATGAAGAACACTTGAGGCTAGCATTGGAGACTTTAAGGAAGGAAAAACTTTATGGAAAACTATCTAAATGTGCATTCTTCCTAGACAAAGTAGAATTCTTGGGACATGTTGTGACTGGAGATGGAATAGCAGTAGATCCCAAAAAGATAGCGGCAGTAGAATCATGGCCCACTCCAGACTCTGTAGCAGAAATTAGAAGCTTCCTGGGACTAGCTGGCTACTATCGGAAGTTTGTGAAGGACTTCGCTAGAATTGCTGAACCCATGACAAAGTTAACAAGGAAGGATGAAGAGTTCACATGGACTGATGAATATCAGCATGCTTTTGAAGAATTGAAGAAAAGGCTGACTACTGCCCCTATCCTGACCTTACCATCTGGAACCGGAGGATTCGCTATATATAGTGATGCTTCGGGAAAAGGTCTAGGTTGTGTATTGGAGCAGAACAAGAAGGTAATAGCATATGCTTCTAGACAGCTTCGACCTCATGAAAAGAACTATCCAACTCATGATTTAGAATTGGCAGCTGTTATCTTTGCTCTTAAGCTATGGAAGCATTATCTTTATGGGGAAAAGGTTGAAATATTTATAGACCATAAAAGTCTAAAATATATTTTTACTCAGAAAGAGCTGAACATGAGGCAAAGAAGGTGGCTGGAGCTAATGAAAGATTTTGATATCACCCTTCAATACCATCCTGGGAAGGCCAATGTAGTTGCTGACGCTCTGAGCAGATATCCTATGGGGATGTACTTGACTATAGACCGGCACTTGCTCGAGGACTTGGAAAGTTTGGATATTGAGGTAATTATTCCAGGAAGAGAAGGTCAAATGATGAACTTGCAGATCCAATCTACCTTAATAGATAAGATCAAGGAGACTCAGTTTCAAGACGAAGGCCTGCGAAGCATTCGAGGTCAGGTGCAAGCTGGACTAGTGGAGGATTTCAAAATTCATGAAGATGGATCACTGAGACATGGAGATAGATTATGTGTACCTCAAGGAGATATAAGAGAAGAAATTATGCAAGAGGTGCACCGATCGTAATACTCTATACATCCAGGAGCCAATAAAATGTACAAAGACCTGAGGACACATGTTTGGTGGCATGGCATGAAAAGAGAAGTATCCAGGTTCGTGTCTCGTTGCTTAGTGTGCCAACAAGTCAAGGCTGAAAGACAAAGACCTGGGGGATTGCTTCAACCACTACCCATTCCGGAGTGGAAGTGGGAACATATTACAATAGATTTTGTTTCTGGGCTTCCAAGGACACCTAGTGGAAAGGATGCAATTTGGGTGATAGTGGATAGACCGACCAAGTCTGCACATTTTCTACCCTTCAAAGTAGGGCTATCTACAGAAAAGCTGGCAGATTTATATATCAGACATATTGTTAAATTGCATGGAGTTCCAGTAAGTATTGTCTCCGACCGAGATTCAAGATTCACCTCTCACTTCTGGAAGAGCTTACAAGCCAGCTTGGGGACTCAACTCAAATTCAGCACAGCTTATCATCCCCAAACCGATGGACAATCGGAATGTATAATCCAGACACTTGAAGATATGCTCCGTACATGTGTTCTGGATTTTGGAGGATCCTGGGAAGACTATCTACATCTTGTGGAGTTCTCTTATAATAACAGTTACCAAGCAAGTATTGAGATGACTCCATTTGAAGCTTTGTATGGACGAAGATGTCGTACCCCGCTATCATGGGACGACGTAGGAGAAAGAGCCTTACTGGGACCAGAGATGGTGATCGATTCAACTGAGAAGGTAAAACAAATAAGGGAAAGACTTCGAGTGGCTCAAGACAGGCAACGACATTGGGCAAATAGCCACCGAAGACCCTTAGAATTTGAGGTAATTAAATTTATAAAATTCAAGTTAATTTAAACATTATGATTATGGAACTAAGACTTGGTTATGACTTTATTAAAGGTTGGAGAACTAGTGTTCTTGAAGATCTCTCCGACACGTGGCACCATTAGGTTCGGAAGGAGTGGAAAACTCAGCCTAAGATTTATTGGACCTTTTGGCATACAGGAGAAAATTGGAGAAGTGGCATACTGTCTGGCATTGCCACCCTCTCTGGATGGAGTCCATAACGTCTTCCACGTGTCGCAGCTAAGAAAATACGTGTCAGATCCCAGCCATATTTTGGATCACTCAGAGCTCGAAGTAGGCCCAAGTTTGACTTACCAAGAGCAACCCGTGGAGATACTGGACCGATCGGAGAAAGTTCTAAGGAACCAGGTCATTTCCTTTGTTCGTGTAGCGTAGAAGCACCATTCTCCCGGCGAATCCACCTGGGAGCGAGAAGACAAGATTAGAGAGCGCTACCCTTATCTTTTTGAACCCTGAGGTATATTTTAACTCTCGGCACTTCCTTTCGTGCCATTGTTATTCTTAAATTTTGAGGACAAAATTTTTATAATTTGGGTAGATTGTAAACCCCCAGATTTTGCAAGAATTTTAAATTGGAATTTTTCACAATTTTCTGGAATTTTCTGGGAATTTTCTGTAATTAAAATCAGGGTTTTTAATTATTAAATAATTTTTATTTGTTAATAAATAATATTAAAATATCATAAAAATAATATTTTTGGGTGTAAAATGGAAAATTAGGCTTAGGGTAATTTTTCTGGAATTTATCGGGCCCCGGACCTATTTTTAAATCACCTAAAACTATTTATTTATTTATTTAATTTATTATTATTATTCTTATTATTATTATTATTATTCTTATTCTTATTATTATTATTATTATTATTATTATTATTATTTTAGTTTAGGCCCGGCCCGGCCCAGTGGGCCGAGCCCAGCAGCCCAGCCCAGCCAGCCCCTAGCGGGTCGGGCGGGTCCGCTCAACCCGGAACCCGCACTCGCGCCCGACCCGGTTCCCCAACCCATCTCCCCACGTCCTGCGTCCCGAGTCCTCCGTCCAACCGCCCGGGTTCTCCGTAGCCTCCGCCGGAGCGGGCCACGACCCCCTCGGCGCGCCTCACCCGGCCACCCAGCCTCGCCTGAACCCTATAAATTCCCCCCTCTTTTTCTTCCTCCTCCCACACTTTTTTCCCTAACCCTAACCCTCCGCCGGCTTCCCTAGCTCCGGTGACCCGTCGTCCTCCTCCCGCAGCCGCCAGCATCACCCCTCGTCGCCGGATCCCTCCGCCTCCAGCGCGTAGCTCCGCCTCCCCCTCTCCAGAGTTCCACCTCTCCTCCTCCTTTCCCGCTTCCCCCGAGTTCCTCCGTCCGGCCGCTTCCGGTGACCCGAACGACCCCCCCCACTGCCGGCACCACCCGCACCCGAGCCCGACGACGCCACCCGGCCTCCCTCCAGCCACCGCAGTTCAGCACAGGCCGAAGCCCTAGGCCGGACACGCGGACACGTGGACACGCCCAGGACACGGGATACGTATCGGACACAAAAAACCCTGTTTCGAAGAGCCCGGTTCAGGTACTCGTATCTCGCACCTCGTATCTCCGTTTTCAATTCCGTAAATTGCTACGCGTAGCCTGTATGACCCTCTCGATGCCCGGATAAACCGCTCGGGACATCGCGTCCTGTGGTGATCGCACACCGCGATCCAAAAACAGGAAAAACATCGACCCGTTTTACCCCGGAACTGATATGCCCCGCCAAACGGGACGACTTGGTCGCGCGCGGTCTTTACAGATACGTGTGCAGCGTTTATAAGGTCGTGTGAAATTTTGCGGAAGTCGATTCGGTTGTGCGTGCACACCGGGATCAACGCGTATCCGCGGACACCGTCCCGTATCCGCCTTTTCTGATTCACGCCCTAACTTCCTGTATACACGTCGGATCGAAACGAAACTTGCGCCATTAGACTCGTAGCGATACGCTGGTCCTGTGACCCAAGTTTGGTTCGATTCTGAGAACGTTGACGAAATCGCGTGTACTGGGCCCCACAGGCTCCGCTCGACGGGCGATTTTGTGATCGGCTCATCGGAATCCAATTTTGGAAGTTCCGTTGGGTTCGTATCATCGTTCCTGACCTGTTGACACTAAGTTTGGTGAATTTGGAGACCTTTGACTCTGACGCATTTTTTGGTGCAAAGCGGGCCCACATACGGATCCCGTTTTGACCCGAAACTGTCGTTTTTGTCCTTGTCTCCAAATTGGACCCAAGAACAGGCATTTCTAGCTATTTGATATCTTCTGAGCATGATGGTAATATTTATTTCAGCATCCGGAGTCATTTCTAGAAAATTCCCCGAGAACATAACTATATTTGGATCCAAACATCAGGCAAGTACCTGCACTTCAGAGTTTAATCTTTATATTGTGATAATTAATTTCCTGTTTTACTAGTACCATTGATGATTACACGTAGTGTTAGAATACTAGATTTCATGTCTTGAATACTGGAGTTCATGTCTTGTTTTTCGTGTCGGGTGGGAGAATACTAGAAGGCATGTAGTTTACCCTTCCCCCTGCCGTGACTAATAGCTGTTGGTACGCGACTGTACCCTCGGCCGGATCTCGATTATTCATGTTTAATAGCCATCTATGACGGCCGGATTAGCCTTATAAACCCCTACATGCCAACTATGTATTCTAAAATAAACACAAGTTCACACACATAGCTTCTTGTCTTGTTATAGTTCCTGTTGGCTTGCTGTAGTTTCATTTCGTGTCTCATATTATTCCTGTTTACTCATATTCCTGTTTATAGCATTAACTCTTAGTTATTGTTGCTCCTTTTATGCATAT
The DNA here is from genome assembly GCA_036927795.1 of Iris macrosiphon. Taxonomy (NCBI): domain Eukaryota; kingdom Viridiplantae; phylum Streptophyta; class Magnoliopsida; order Asparagales; family Iridaceae; genus Iris; species Iris macrosiphon. Next base: position 42,958,609 of record JAYESA010000012.1, read on the forward strand.
TCTCAATATGATACTTAGTCAGTTTCTTTTCTAATTGTCATAAATATTTAGTTTAATCTTGTTGTGCATTGTGTACTTTGCTCCTTTCCTGACTGGATCCGTTGATTTAGGTGATGATGAGGACCTTACCCCTACCTATTATGGCCCCTATGAGGGAGCAGATGACACATATGAGGAGCCAGTTCCCACCCAGGAGACTACTTCTGTGGATTAGCTAGCAGTAGTTATTTATGTTCTTTTATCTTAGTAATCGGGTTTGTCCCCGATTTCATTTCTGGATTCTGTATTAAACATTTGATCTGTTATCACATTTATTTCATTTGAAATCTTAGCATTCTTTTTCCTGTTATTATCTTTGCCTATTTCATTAATTGTGAATGAGCTAGATTTATTTAACTGTGGATATGACCTAGACAGCGTACTACCGCCGACTCTGCGGCGTAGGCTGGACGTAACCACGTACTCGTGCCCGAATATCCGGGTACGAGTCGTGACAAAAAATATCAAATAGCTAGAAACGTCTGTCCTTAAGTCCAATTTGGACACAGGGGCAAAAATGACATTTTCGGGTCAAAGCGGGGTCCACATGTAGGCCACTTTGCACCAAAAAATGTGTCAGGGTCAAAGGTCTCCAAATTCATCAATCTTAGTGTCAACAAGTCAGGAACGATGATACGAACCCAACGAAACTTCCAGAATTGGATTCCGATGAGCCGATCACAAAATTGCCCGTCAAGTGGAGCTTGTGGGGCCCACGATACACGATTTTGTTAACGTTCTCAGATTCGAACCAAACTTGGGTCACAGGACCAGCGTATTGCTACGAGTCCGATGGCGTAAGTTTCGTCTCGATCCGACGTGTGTACACAAAGTTACAGCGTGTTCCAGAATAGGCGAATACTGGGCGTTGTCGGCGGATACGCGTTGATTTCGGTGTGCACGCACATCCAAATCAATTTCTGCGAAATCTCACACATCCGTATCAACGACACGCATGTTTCGATAAAGACCGCGTGCGACCAAGTCGTCCCGTTTGGCAGGGCGCACTCAGTTCCGGGGTGAAATGGGGCGTTGGTTTTCCTATTTTTGGATCGCGGTTTGCGATCACCACATGACGCGACGCACCGAGCAAGTTGTACGGGCATCGAGGGGGTCGTGCAGTCTACGTGACACAACTGACGGAATAAAAAATGGGACATCGAGGAGAGAGGAAACGATACCTGAACAGGGCTCCGTGAAGACTGATTCTTCGTGTCCGAGTGGAGATTTTACACCGTTTCCATGTCCTGGACGTGTCCGGGTTCTGCGTCTGTGTCTGCTGTGTCCGCACTACCGTGTCCAGGCTAGGGTTTAGGATTGGAGGGCTGCCGGAGACTCGCCGTTCTGGTCGGCGGAGTCGCGGCAAAAGAGCGGCGGGTTCAGGCGGATTCGAGGGAGAAGATGGCCGGACGGGGTATCGAGAACGAGATGAACAGGAAGTCGGAGATGAACGAAAGAGGGTGGCTGGGCAGGGCACGGCGAGGGGATCGTCGTCGGGAGTAGATCGAGAGGTACAGCAGTCAGAAAGGTCGGACGCACTGGTGGGCGAGGTCGACGAGGGAGATCAAGATGGAGGAAGGAGGCGGGTTGAGGGCGGCTATGGGGACTGGAGCAGAGCGGGGAGATTCAGGGCGGAGCGGGAAGATTCAGGGCGGAGCGGGGAGTGGTGTTGGGCTAGGGCTAGGGCTAGGGCTAGGGCGGAGGTGAGTTGTGGAGGGAGGAGATTGTCGAGTTAGGGTGGCTGGAGATTAGGGTTCCGATCATGGGGAGAGGGTGGTGGAGGAAGGTGTTGAGGTCGTGGGGAGAGACGGAGGGGGTGGTCGTGCTGTTGTGCAGGCTGGGAGGTCGAAAAGGAGGGAGGATTGGTGGAGGTCGTGGAGGACAGCGCAGGGGAGGAAGTCGGACCTAGGGTTCAGGCGTGGCCGGAGATGAGGGAGTCGGGGACTGGGCGCTGCGAGTCGGTGAGGGGTCGAGGAGATGACTGGGGACGGGTCGAGCTCGACGGCGAGGGGGCTAGGGTTCAGTTCAGATGGCTGCGGCGGCGGAGCTGGAGAAAGGCGGCGGCGGAGAATTAATTAGGTTTGCAGCGCGGCTGGGCACAGAGTTCGAGGCGTATTTATAGGTCGCGCCGCCGGGTCGGAACAGTGATTTCGACCCGAAATAGAATTAGGGTTCGGTTAGGGTTTTGAGTCCGGGTCGGGTTCGATTCATATCCGACCCGATCCGTTAGGAGATGGGTTCGGTTCGGGTAAACCGGTCCGGTCCGGTTTGGTTTATTTCCAATAAACCCGGTTTATTTCAGGTTTATTTCGGTTTATTTTAAACTAGTTTTTAGGGCTTTAAAAATGCTTCCGGGGTCCAATAAATTCACAGAAAATTACCCTATGTCCAATTTTTCATTTTACACCATAAAATTTTATTTTCATAATATTTTATTATTAATTAATAGCAATTAAAAATCATTTAATTATTAAATACCTAGGTTTTAATTACAAAAAATCCCAGAAAATTACAGAAAATTGTGAAAAATCCAAATTAAAATTATTGAAAAATTAGGGGGTTACAATCTACCCCCCTTAAGAGGATTGCGTCCTCACAATCAAAGAATAACCGGTCAACAGAGATAACACGGTTGCAACCATTGTTTGAAGCACATCACAATCAAGGAGATTCAAGGATGAGAGTGTAAGAATAACGCATAGGGAAAATCATTTCCCTAAGCATTAAAGTTATGCAATTTTTCGGATGAAGAAAATCTAAAAGACTACAATTTATAAAACTAGGTTATTACTTATAAAAACATACGAAGTTATCAATTATTAGCAAGTTAAAACTATCAGGCTAAGGTCACGAACCAACGGGCACGAACTAAAATAATACTAGAAACAAAAACTACGAAAACTTACGCGCATTAGCTACTCTATGAATCTGCACGTCCTCCAAAGTCATTGCGAAAGCTTGTCCGCGTTCTTGAGGTGGTGCCATCTGCTGTTGCTGGGCCTGCTGGAAGAGTGCTGGTCAAGGTGCCAAAGGCGGCCTTGGTTGATATCCCCCTGGTGCTGGTAGAGCTTTTTGGTTTGCCCTTGGTATTCCTTCTCTACGCTCAGTGCAGTCCCTTACTGCATGCTGTCTGGATCCACAACCTAAGCATAGTCCGAATTTACGTCTACACTCCTTCTCAATATGGCCTATCTTGCCGCAGTAGTGACACGTAGGAAGAGTTAGGGATTTGGATACAGTTCCTTGTGGTGCTTGATATAGATAAGGTTTCTTTGCAGCTTCTCCATGCGGTGCTCGGGCTGGTGCTGATGTGGAAGGTCGCTTCAGACTGGTCTCTCTCCTGGTGACGCGCTCCATGCGTCGGGCTGCAGCAAGGAAGTCTGAGTAGGATGTAGGTGCAACGGATCCAATTAGTTTCTGTAGCTCAAAGTTTAGTCCGTCGAAGAACTTCTCGACCTTCTCTTATTCTGTCGGAATCAAGGTAGGGGCGAAGTAACTTAGATGAATGAATTCTGCGTTGTACTCTACCACTGTCATAGTATCCTGAGTGAGGCGATTGAACTTGTCCCGAAGTTCTGATCGAGCGGTAGCCGGGATGTACATCTCTTGAAAGAGTCTGGAGAACTCCTCCTAGGTGACTCAGTCTGGTCCGAACCGGGTCTCCTCAGATAGCCACCAGTGATATGCATTGTTCGTTAATTGCATTCTGACGGCAGTCATCCAACGTTCCCTTGGAAGCTCAGCTGCTTCTAATTGATGTCGTATGTTGGTGAGCCAGTCATGAACTTCTGTGGGCTCCTCCTTGCCTGAGAAGGTACGGGGCTTCAACTGGCGGAAGTCAGTGATAGAGCCCGTCGGTTGCCGTCGAGTTGGTAGGTTGGCTTGCTCCAGTGCATTTACTAGGCTGTTCCTCAGGTAATCCGCTTCGCGACGCTGAGCTTCTTGATAAATATGCTGTTGGGCCTACATCATTGCGTAGATTATTTGAAAAATCTGTTGCCCGTCCATAGGCTGTCCTAGTGGGAATACAGGCATTGGTGGAACGAACTGCGGAGGCGGCGGGATATTATCACGCCAAAATCTAGAAGCATGCTGATCTGCTTGGCTGCTTCGGTGAGTAGAGGGATCTCCACTCAATGGCGCCACTTCATCTTCTCCGTAGGTGGCTACCGCACCTACTGGTGTGTTTGCTGGAGTTTCGTCATTTGCTCTTGAATCTATTACTCTGCATCAAAAATAAACTATAAGAGGCGCACAGAAATCAAGGCATGATGCAAGAAAATTTAATTTGAATACGATATAGATATCAAAAATGTTTCAAGCAAGTGGATGGGATCCAAAAAAAACTTATCCTATTCTTATTGCAGGCTTGCTCGGTCCCTAAGTTGAAACCGAACAATTTAGTCGTTGACCTGCATGGGTCACCACAAAAACCATGTCACACCCCAGTCCCAAAATACCGAGGGACTAGACACGTGGCAATGGCCAGCAGCACACACCAATGGACAAACCCAATTTAATGGATCCATCGGGGCATACTTAAGCTGTAATATATATCCATAAATAGGTCCAATGGTACAAGTCACAGTCTATACTAATCTCATCCATAACAGATAATCACAGATCAAATGCCAGAATAAATATAAATAAAATAACTAACAAATCTCAATAAAAGTATCTCGGAGAACAATCCGAGAACAAGTCTGATACATCATGTAATAGACTGGAAATAAAATAACTAGAAACAGAAATAAATGAGTATCTCAAGCTAATACTCAAGAGAAGTCCTCTGGCACGATCTCGTCCTCAGATCCTGGTTCTGCTCTAATGTAAGCACCTGCTTCTGCTAATACTAATGCTTCGGTCCCGTATACCTCGGGATAGATCTCGTCAGCTAATCCTGGGGACATAATCCGGATCCAGGTCCTCAGGGGACATAGCAAGGTACAGATAATACAAGCCAAAATAAATATAGTACAGCAATAAATGGAACAATAGGGTAAATATATAACCAGCTAAGTGATATGCAAGTGAGAGTTTTAGTCATACTCGGGCAGAGACTACTACAAGATCAGTGTCGGAGAAACCCATAGCAGTATTCTCTCGAAGGGCCAGTACGGTACCAAAGTTCTGTGTCAGAGTCTAAGGCACAATCCATTAAAATATTATATATATATAATCAGCCTTATGTATGATAATTCTCTCCCCATCCAATGTAATCTCACGTCACAGTTTCATGATAACTCATGTCCATGTCACGCAAAACCATATCTAATACAACAAGTCAGGATAAAATCTAAGCATGTAAACTGTATATGTCATAAGCATGTATCCTATACAGAATCACCATGAATATCTCAGGAAGATTCTGTCTTATGAATAGTGTCAAGTGTCCTGGGTATACTGTACTTGGTAAGACAAGTACGAGGGTGTAAAGGGTCACGAATGTCCATCTCTAGATGACAATACACAACACTGCGTACGGTGTTGGCACCCGACTATAATCAGACGTTAAGTAAGTCACACGGTCCTAGGTTAAGCATTCACAACAAGGTAAAAGAATCAAGGAAAATATGTAACAAGACTGCAAAGTTTGGCAAGGTACACTTGCCTGTGGTTCTGGCTCCAACTGTACCTCTGGTCTCAGTGTGATCTGCAGGTACTACTCTGGTTGCTGAAATAAACATCACCATTAGATTCAGAAAATATCAAATAGCTAAAAATGCCTGTCCTTAAGTCCAATTTGGACACAGGGGCAAAAATAACATTTTTGGGTCAAAGCGGGGTCCACATGTGGGCCACTTTGCACCGAAAAACGTGTCAGGATCAAGGTTCTTCAAATTCATCAAACTTAGTGTCAACAAGTCAGGAACGATGATACAAACCCAATGGAACTTCCAGAATTGGATTCCGATGAGCCGATCACAAAATCGCCTGTCAAGTGGAGCCTGTGGGGCCCACGATACGCGATTTTGTCAACGTTCTCAGATTCGAACCAAACTTGGGTCACAGGACCAACGTACTTCTACGAGTCCGATGGCACAAGTTTTGTCTCGATCCGACGTGTGTACACAAAGTTACAGCATATTCCAGAATAGGCGAATACGGGACGTTGTCGGCGGATACGCGTTGATTCCGGTGTGCACGCACATCCAAATCAACTTCTGCAAAAACCCACACGTCCGTATCAATGACGCGCACATTTTTGTAAAGATCGCGTGCGACCAAGTTGTCCCGTTTGGCGGGGCACACTCAGTTTCGGGGTAAAACGGGGCGTTGGTTTTCCTGTTTTTGGATCGCGGTTTGCGATCACCATAGGACGCGACGCACCGAGCAAGTTGCACGGGCATCGAGGGGGTCGTACAGTCTACGCGACACAACTGACGGAATTGAAAATGGGGCATCGAGGAGAGAGGAAACGATACCTGAACAGGGCTTCGTGAAGACTGATTCTTCGTGTCCGAGTGGAGATTCGACACCGTTTCCGTGTCCTGGACGTGTCCGGGTTCTGCGTCTGTGTCTGCTGTGTCCGCACTACCGTATCCAGGCGGAGTCGGGGCAAACGAGCGGCGGGTTCAGGCGGATTCGAGGGAGAAGATGGCCGGACGGGGTATCGAGATCGGGATGAACAGGAAGTCGAAGATGAACGGAAGGGGGTGGCTGGGCAGGGCACGGCGAGGGGATCGTCATCGGGAGGAGATCGAGAGGTGCATCAGTCGGAGAGGTCGGGTGCACTCGTAGGCGAGGTCGACGAGGGAGATCGAGATGGAGGAAGGAGGCGGGTCGAGGGCGGCTATGGGGACTAGAGCGGAGCGGGGAGATTCAGGGCGGAGCGAGGAGTGGTGCTCGGCTAGGGCTAGGGCTAGGGCGGAGGTGAGTTGTGGAGGGAGGAGGTTGTCGAGTTAGGGTGGCTGGAGATTAGGGTTCCGATCGTGGGGAGAGGGTAGTAGAGGAAGGTATTGAGGTCGTAGGGAGAGACGGAGGGGGTGGTCGTGCTGCTGTGCAGGCTGGGAGGTCAGGAAGGAGGAAGGATTGGTGGAGGTCGTGGCGGACAGCGCGGGGGAGGAAGTCGGACCTAGGGTTCAGGCGCGGCCGGAGATTAGGGAGTCGGGGACTGGGCGCTGCGAGTCGAGGAGGGGTCGAGGAGATGACTGGGGTAGGGTCGAGCTCGGCGGCGAGGGGGCTAGGGTTCAGTTCAGATGGCTGCGGCGGCGGAGCTGGAGAAAGGCGGCGGCGGCGGAGAATTAATTAGGTTTGCGGCACGGCTGGGCACAGAGTTCGAGGCGTATTTATAGGTCGTGCCGCCGGGTCGGAACAGTGATTCCGACCCGAAATAGAATTAGGGTTCGGTTAGGGTTTCGGGTCCGGGTCGGGTTCGATTCGGATCCGACCCGATCCGTTAGGAGATGGGTTCGGTTCGGGTAAACCGGTCCAGTCTGGTTTGGTTTATTTCCAATAAACCCGATTTATTTCAGGGTTTATTTCGGTTTATTTTAAACTAGTTTTTAGGGCTTTAAAAATGCTTCCGGGGTCCAATAAATTCACAGAAAATTATCCTATGTCCAGTTTTCCATTTTACACCATAAAATATTATTTTCATAATATTTTATTATTAATTAACAGCAATTAGAAATTATTTAATTACCAAATATCTAGGTTTTAATTACAGAAAATCCCAGAAAATTACAAAAAATTGTGAAAAATCTAAATTAAAAATTCTTGAAAAATCAGGGGGTTACAAGATGGATGCGAAGTTGGTGTGCATGGTAAACCTGAACGGTACCAACTATCATTATTGGTGTAGCAAGATAAAGGATTTGTTGTTCGTCAAAAAGCTGCATCTTCCAGTATTTACGTTTGAGAAGCCCAGTGACAAATCAAAATTAGAGGACTAGAAGTTCGAGCATATACAGGTATATGGATATATCTGGCAATTCGTTGACGGGAACATGTATAATCACGTTGCCAATATTGAGTACGCGAAGACGCTGTAAGATAAGCTGGAATCTTTGTATACAAAAAAAAATCAGGATAAATAAATTATTCCTGATCCGGATGATGATGGGTCTGCGGTACAAAGATGGGGCATCTATTACGGATTACTTGAGTAATTTCCAGGGCATGGTGGATGAGCTATCCTCGATGGGAGTCAAGTTCAACGATAAAGTACAGGGACTATGATAGCTGTGTACATTGCCAGACTCGTGGGAAAGCATACAAGTGTCTATGATCGCTTCTACTCTGGAAGGCGTGGTCAGTCTGGAGTTTGCCAAGAGAAAGGTACTGAATGAAGAGATATGGAGACGTTCTCAGGGCACTTCATCCATATCCCACTCAGAGGCGCTACTTTCAGAGAGCCGCGGAAGGAGCAAGAGCAGGGGTCTAGGTGGTGGCAGAGAAAAAAGCAGGGGCAAGTCCAAGGGTCAGTACAAGGACTTGGAGTGTTACCATTATAGCAAGAAGGGCCACATCAAGAAGAACTATTTTACTTGGAAGAGAGAGAAGAAGGACAACAAGGGGAAGCAAAGTGAGAACACTACAACAGTGGCCTCAACACATGGAGATTACTTGATCATTGTAGGTGATGAGGTAGTTATGAATCTCGCCTGCGATGACAACTCATGGCTGGTGAACTCAGGTACTTCAGCGTACGTATCTCACAACAGGGCACTAATTTCTACTTACACAATAGGCGACTATAGAGTATTGAAGATGGACAATGGAGATGTGTCAAAACCTGTTGCTATTAGAGATATGCATTTGAGGATGAAGACGGGTGCAGTTCTTATTCTCAAATATGTTTGTCATGTCCAAGATATCTGTCTCAACCTTGTGTCGATTGGAAGGTTGGATGATGAAGGTTTCTTCAATCTGATCGAGAATGATCAGTAGAAGCTTTTCAGAGGTTCGATGGTGATTGTCAGAGGAAGCAAGAAGTTCAGACTCTATTATATTGAAGGGAGCATACATAGGACACAGGAAGTGAACGCAGCTATTGATGCGTCTATCGAGTTGTGGCACAGATGGCTCAGTCATATTAGTGAGAAAGGAATGAGCTACTTGGTGAACAAGAAGGTAATTCCAGGGTTAAAGTCTACAAAGTTGGAGAGATGCACACACTGTTTTACGAAAAAGCAAAATAGGGTATCTTTCTAATGTCACCCAAATTTGAGAAAGTCGGTGTTACTCGAGTTGATTCACTCAGATATCTGCAGTCCTATGAAGGTAAAGTCCATTGGTAGTGCTTCTTATTTTGTGACTTTTATTGATGATTATTCCAGAAAGGTTTGAGTCTATGCTTTAAAGAACAAGGATCAGGTGCTGCCCAGTTTTAAAGAGTTATAGGCCTCTATTGAAAGGGAGACATGCAAGAAGCTACTATATGTTCGGTCCGACAACGACGACGAGTACATTAGTCACTTTGATGCTTATTGCATAGAGCTAAGGCGACACTCGAAGACTCCACCAATGATACCGCAGCTTAATGGTGTTGTGATTGAGTATAAGAGTCTAGCTATCTTAACATAATGTTGTTGGCCCAATTTTTATGTTGAGTTTTTGAATATGGCTAATCGATTAAGTTTAGCATTATGGTAATCGATCAATCACTATAGTATCTTCTACTTAAACTCAGTATTATCCAGATATGTAATATTTGCTTCTGTATATTTTCTTGTTCGTCTAATATGTACTTGCAAAAAGTATTAAGCAAGATCAGCAATGGACATATGCTATATGACGATGAGCCAAAGACGGCGTTATACCAGAAGATTTTGTCCAACCGCCTACCACTTATCTGGAGCCTCGTACCCGGGGGTTTCGCTGCCCGGTCAGCGGACGGGGGTCGAGGAGGCAGCGCCCCTCATGGGGGTTTGGGGGCAAATCCCCTGAATGGTATTCAGATTCCCAGATCTTGTTATCTTTGGACAACTACCATCAAGAAAAAATGTATCTTCAAGTCAGCAGATGTTTCAGAAGTTTGACTTCATCAGTGCTCTTAGTTTTCATATATAATTTGATTATTTATTTAAGTCTAGGACTTATGTACATCGAGTCGAACTGGCATAACCCAAGTCCACTCAAATAAACCATCGAATATATCTACCAAATTAGGCCACATTCATTAACAAAGTCTACCATACTTAGAGAACGAATTCGGGCTGAACTCATGCCTAACTCGATCGAACTCGGTTACCCTTTTGGTATGAAATCATCCAGTTCAATTAGCTTCTGATTTCTTTGTCCAACGGTTAAAAATTTGAATTAAACCCCATCCGAATTCTGGCCGAATTCTGTTTGCCTACACACTATAAATAGGATTGGATTTTCACATTCTTACTCACTCAACCATTCTTAATATTTTATCATATAGTGAGTAAACTCTCAGAGCCTAAACGTTCTTATCTCCAAAATCAACTTTCTAGCCTTCTAAGTGCCAAGTGCAATCTCGGCCTAGAAGTCTATAGAGTTGTAAAGAGCTTGGTCCATTAAGCCCCTCTTCTGTGTGAAGTTGTGAGCCTTCGGATCAAACCTCGTGGTGTGTGAAGTTGTGAGACTTTGGATCAAATCTCGTGGTTATAAGAAGTCGGCAAGCCTTCAAATTAAAGATTGTAATTCACTATTGGTGATTATAGTGGATGCAACTCCGAGCAAGAGTTCTCAGAACTGGACTAGTCCTCTCAGAGAAAAACCAGTATACATCGTGATATTTGCGTTTGCTCTCTCTTTCTCTTTTTCTTACTTTATCATATTGCATATACACTGTTAGTTAGTAACTACCTTCACTCTGCTTATTTTTAATTGGGTAGATTATTCCGCTGCACTCTATTCACTCCCCTCTAGAGTTGCCATACACGGTCCTTCAATTGGTATCAGAGAAGGTAGTCTCTTATTTAGTCTGATCCCAATTGCTCCTTCAATTGGTATCAGAGCAGGTGCTCTTTATATAAGGACTATTGCTCATACTAATTGCTCCTTCAATTGGTATCAGAGCAAGTTCTCACAAGGACCTATATATAAGATATCAATGTTAATTGGTGTTTGGAAAGATAAAAGTGATTAACTAGGTGAAATAATGTTGTTAGGCCATTTCTAGGTCCATGCTAGGTTAACTTGGTCAACACTTAGTTATACTAGGTTTTGCTAGGTCATACTAAGGTATCCTAGCTATAATAGTTAATACCTAATTAGTACTAGTTAATATTAGCTATACTAAGTACCACTAGTACACATAATTCTTATATCTTGGTATCTAAGTGGCATCTAATCTCAAACCCTATATTTTAGCTTTATAACATTACCTTAACCTGGATACACCAATGATATCCATTACCCCAACTGAGTAATCAGTACATAAACCTTACCCCATATATATAATACCCTTGTATTAGTTACTCCTATACATGATACATACCCAGCTGTCTTCATGTGCAAACACCCAAATGGACAGCAAGTTCATAAGTTTGCAGTGCGTAGGCTCGTGTACTGAATTTCTCACTCCTTGCACTTGGCCTTGCACCCATAGTTGTGCCTATATCCAACTCCAGCACCTGAACCTACACTGATACTCCAATGACACAAGTGTATCAGTTTTCACTCACCCTCTCCCTTACTACCTTGTTGATGTCCCATACCCAGGCCTGAAGTAGGCCTCTCATTAACCACTCCTGCCCCATATTATAATACACACACTAAACTATTGATAACTGATACTGCACCTCAACCCTATTAACATTGTTCTAATCAAGTGCTACTCACAATACTGCAACATACAGTGCACCAAGGTAGTGCACTCTCAAGTTGCTTCCCCTAAGCCTTTCCTTCTATCATTGCTACTCCTCCCACTAAATTCCTCATTTATAGTTACTTTAAAATCCCCTATGTCAGTTGTGCAGTCTCCTCTTCTTGTTGCACATTGCTGTGTAACCCAGCAATGCTTGTTGTGACCCTCACTCATTGCATCAATGATACTAACCTACATCAGTCCCCTGATACTCACCACTGCTCTCTAATAACAACTAACACTTAAGCCTAACCAATCACTCAAATGACTGATACACACTGCAAGTAGTGACTGATACTACCAAGTATCAGTCAATGGGTACACTGGACATATCCAACTCAATATTGCACTGATACAATATTGCAGTGACCACACTACTAAATAAACCCCCCTGATATCCTTTACCACAACAACACCAACGACATCAGCAACATCAACATCAACAGACAACAATATCTCATATTCACTAAGCACCTTACCCGACTGAACACATCTACCCCTACACTCACTCTTCCAAATATAATACATCCACACACCTACACACAGTCACACCCTTAGACCAAAATACTCACGCACAAGCAACATACACTACACTAACCTGAACATAGCCACAGTATAAACATTGCTACTCTTACTCATCCACACACGCAAGCTTCCAAGACCAATACACTAAGTATCAGTGCTCAAGTACCCTACTATCTGATACACTAAGTATTATTCCCCTCAATACTCTATAACCCAAGCCCTCACAGTACATCATGTATTGATATACTAGCACTCAACACCAAACTTCCTTACTGATCACACCAAGTTAACCTTGCACCGTGTACACCCATCTTAGTTGATACCAACATAATACAATACTCGACTTACTCCTCCCCTTGACTCCAAATTCTGATATACTAAGTATCAGTCCCCTCCTACTCCACTGCTCGAGCACAACTCCCTCACTCAATAGCATGTGCATTCTCTCCTAATATTTCTGCCTTGGCACATACTATTACCCACACCCTGTGTATAGTCTACCCATCATACTCTTACATCAGCAAAACATAAGAACAGCAGTAGCAACAACAACAACAATAACTGCTAACAACAACAATATTACCTACTGTGCACACATGCACCACATACCTGATACCCCTATAGCATACTCCACAAACCTTGTGTATGCACAAACAAACAAACACACACACACACACACTAATAATAATAATAATAATAATATATATATATATATATATATATATATATATATATATATATTGGTAAATACGATATGAGCAATAGACTCATATTCTTATATGATCCATGCACATGTGGACCAATAGGAATGGATTCCTATATCCCATGTGTACCTGTGTGCACTAGTACACTCCATTCATATTGGTCCACACGTGCATTGGCTCATGTAGGAATATGAGCCTATGGCTCATATATATATATATATATATATATATATATATATATATATATATATATATATATATATATATATATATATATATATATATATATATATATATATATATATATATATTCAATAACATATAAAATTAGCACTCTAAATAGATTACACTCACTAATAGTCATTTTAACAAACACCTAGTGCACAAATGGTGATACTCTATGATATACCACCAACCAACATGCCAAATTCTTCATTACTCAACCAATAGTAATATACATATTAAATATAAATATATATATATATATATATATATATATATATATATATATATATATATATATATATATATATATATATATATATATATAAGGATTAGTAATCATGAAGAATAGGGGAAAAATACACCCATAAATACAAAAACCCCAATATGGGCATAACGCCATGTAGAAAATACTATAGGAACTAATAGAAACTCATTCTACTCCCTATGGGTATTCCTAATCCATGGGTGGACTCCTAATGGTCAATCTCACAATAAAAATATAATTTAAAGAGGAATTTTATAATTTTACCTATTGGAAGATGGATTCCAATGCAAAACTAAAGAGTTCCTAGCCAAACTCCTTCTTCTCCAATGCTCCTTGAAATCTAAGCTTCTAGGCCTCTTAGATGATGGAAATGAGAGAGATTAGAATTAATTTGGAGAATTTGGTGGAGTAATGGATTACTTTGGGAAGGAACTCAACTTAGGGTTTTTCATGAACAAATAAAAGAACTAGAGGGAGGCTCCCGCTCTCCTATATAGGCCGACCATGTGAACCTAGGGCTTGGCTAATATAAAATGTCCACAATGTCCCATGGGTTGTCATGAAGAGTTATTTAACTAATGAAGCTTCTATCCTAATGAAGGCTTAATATAATTTCTAATTAATGAAGGGGTGACTTAAGTTGGGTCCAAAAGTGACTAGTCTAAATGTTGAGTCCATGGTCATGTCAAGTCTTGTCCACAAACCAATATTTTTAATAGTTATAATATATAAAATACATATTATATATAAACTATAAACACAATATATATATATATATATATATATATATATATATATTGTAATTGACAAAAATGTCCCTATTCTAGAAATATGGTAGTGACAAGTCTACCATCCTTAAAATAATTTTGTCCTCGAAATTAAACTAAACTAGTACAAGAATACAATTAGAACAATAAGAACAATATCTCAAGGCTCGAAGAGATATGGATACTGCTCGTGCATTTTATCCTTCCTCTCCCAGGATGACTCACCTGGAGAGTGATCTCCATACGACATAAACCAAAGGAATTATCTGGTTCTGTAATACCTTCTCCCTGCGATCAGAAATCTCTACTGGCTGCTCTGGATAGCTGAGAGTCGGACCAACCTTGATATCCGAGTGATCAAGTATGTGACTAGGGTCTGTCACGTACCATCTCAACTACGACATGTAGAACACGTCAAATACTTCCTCTAGTGCAGGCGGCAAGTCTAATCTATAGGCCACTGCACCGACCCTCGCAAGTATATCGAAAGGTCCGATGTGCAGTGGACTAAGATTTTTGCCTCCACCAAAGCGAATCGTACCCCGTGTCGGAAAAATATACAAAACACCAATTCGCCAACCTAGAACAAAATACAACATTAACACGCAATCTAAAATAAAGCAATCACAAGCAATTATAATAAAACATATACCTCAAACTCCAAGGGTCTCCGGTGGTTGTCGTCCCAATGTCGATGTCTGTCCTGCGCCACTCGAAGTCTATCTCTGATAAGCTTTACCTTCTCAGCTGCATCCACGACCATCTCTGGTCCCATCAAGGCTCTTTCATAGACATCATCCCAAGATAACGGAGTACGACATCTCCGTCCATATAAAGTCTCGAATGGTAACATCTTAATACTAACCTGGTAACTATTGTAAGCAAACTCTACCAGGTGCAGATGATCCTTCCAAGAACCTTCGAGATCCAAAACACAAGTGTGAATCATATCCTCGAGAGTCTGAATAGTCCTCTCTGACTGCTCGTCTATATGGGGGTGATATGCAGTACTGAACTTGAGCTGAGTGCCCAATCTAGCCTGCAAATTTCTCCAGAAGTAAAAAATAAAACGACTATCCTGATCTGAGACGATGCTCATAGGAACTCCATGCAATCTGACAATATGTCGCATGTACATCCCCACTAGCATCTCCGTCGATGTATCCACTTTAAATGGCAAAAAGTGGACTGATTTGGTCAACTTGTCTACGATGACCCAAATCGCATTTTTCTCTCCTAGAGAACGCGAAAGTCCCAAAACAAAATCCATGGTCACATGCTCCCACTTCTACTCTGGGATGGGTAAAGGCTGAAGCAATCCACCTGGCATTTGCCTATCCGTCTTTACTTGCTGGCTTACCAGACATCTGGATATGAAGCTCGCCACTACCTGCTTCATACCATACTACCATACGTGCTCCCTCAGGTCTCGATACATCTTGTTGGCACCTGCATGCATCGAGTACTGAGAGCGACGCACCTTCTTCAAAACCTCCTCACGCAGCTTCCTACTCGACACATATATCGTAGTACCATGCCGCAACTATCCATCATCAGCAATAGTGAAGTTCTCTGATAATCATGTCCAAACCTGTGCCCTGATACTCCTTAGAGCCTCATCATCATACTGCATAGTCCTGATTCTGTCCATCAACTCGAACTATATCTACAATCCCCATATATGTATCTCGATACTAGGAACTAGCAACTCAATTCTCAAGCTCTCAAGATCGGCCAACAAGTATTTATATCTCGTTAAGTACATAGCCATCATATACCTGCTCAAGGCATCGGCGACTATATTGGCCTTCCCTGGGTGGTTCTATAATAAAATATCGAAGTCCTTTATCAACTACAACCATCGCCTCTATCTCATATTTAGCTCTTTCTTCATAAATACGTACTTCAAGCTCTTGTGGTCCGTGAAGATCTTCACACGCTCTCCATACAGATAGTGTTTCCACAGCTTTAGAGCAAAGATGGCCGCTGCCAACTCTAAATCGTGGGTGGGATAGATTTTTTTCATGAGGACATAATTTCCTGGAAGAATAGGTAATCACCTTCCCGTGCTGCTGAAGAACGTAACCCAAACCATTTCCTGAAGCATCACTATAGATAGTGAATCTACCTGTACCTGATGGCAACGTCAATACTGGAGCTGTCGTCAATCTCTTCTTTAACTCATCAAATGTAGCCTGACAATCCTCCGTCCAGACAAATTCTATATCCTTTCTGGTCATCCTAGTCATCGGCTCTGTAATCCTGGCTAGTCCCAGAAAACTCCTGGTCTTAGCCACTGAACTGGGAGTAGTCTACGATTCTACTACCACGATCTTCTTCGGGTTAACTGAGATCCTGTCACCTGTCACCACATATCCAAGAAATTCAACCTTGTCAATGAAGAACTCACAGTTCGAAAGCTTTTCGTAAAGCTCCTCCTTCCTAAGAGTCTCCAAAACCATCCTCAGGTGCTCATCATGCTCCTCCGATGTCTTCGAATAAATAAGAATATCATCGATGAACACCACCATGAACTTGTCAAGTTACTGGTGGAACACCTTGTTCATCAGGTTCATGAATACTGTCGGGACATTAGTCAACCCAAACGGTATCACCATGAACACAAACTGGCCATACCGAGTCTAAAAAGCTGTCTTCAGAATATCTTCCTTCTTCACTTTCACCTAGTGGTATCCTGACCTCAAGTCTATCTACGAGAATACCTTCACTCCGCTCAACTGATCGAAGAGATCATCTATCCTCAGTAGAGGATATTTATTCATGATAGTAAGATTGTTCAGAGCTCTGTATTCAATACACATGTATACCGACACATCCTTCTTTGGTACAAATAATACCGGAGCACTCCACGGTGATGAACTGATCTGATAAAGCCCTTATCCTATAACTCATCAACCTGCTTCTTCAACTCTGTCAGTTTATTGTTATTGACCCTATAGACGTTTTATGATATTGTCTCTGTGCCTAGTACCAAGTCTATAGAGAACTCAACATCCCTGTCTGGCGGCAATCCTGGCAACTCCTCTGGAAAGACATCCAGTAACTCCGCTATCAAAGGATGTGACTGTCATGCCCCGATCTATTTCCATATTCTATACAAATATATATCAGTTAGGATTATTCCCTTAGCTAGGTGTGTTCTTTCTTTATTAGCATGCAAGAGTTGATTCACCTAGCAACTAGCATGTATCATCCATTTTTTAATTGTACTGGCTAAGCAAAGACAAGTTTACCGTAGCTACCCACCTTAGCGATGATTCACCTCAGTCGAGCGATACTTTGAGCGATACTTCAAGCGAGCCTCTAAAAGTCTAAGTCTGAACTCCTGAAGGGACAAGTCTAAAAATCTTTTGCCTCAAGTAAGTCTTCTCGCTGAGAAAAAATAGGTCGGGTCATCGCACTTGTGCCGTTTGAATTAAATATCCACATAGATACGAAGTGGGTCATTACAGTGATAGCTCTTTCTCTTCTACTATGGCTCTACAAATGATGCCCTCACTCTGTGCCACTGCTCCTATAGCGATCTCGAACTCTGGATCTCCTTACGGTCAAAATATCACTCTACCTCCACTAAAATCTATAGTAGCATGATGCCTACTCAACCAATCCATCTCGAGTACAATATTGTAGCTCGGAAGTGGCATTACGAGTAAGCACACACTCAACTTCTGGCCTCCCTATACAAATCTTTGATCCTTACAAAAATTACTAACTAGGATAATGCCACCCCCAGTCGTGATCTTGCAAGTCATAGCCAAGGGTTCAGCCTCTAAACGATGCTTAAGGGCAAAAGATACAGATACAAAACTATAAGAAGCACCATAATCGAATAAAGCAAATACTGGAATAGAATCGAGAATAACTGAACCTGATATCACGTCTCCTACTGGCTCGGCCTCCTCGACCGTCACGGCATATGCTTATCCCTGGTGTGCACCTCTCTGCTACTGCTGATGCTGGGAAAATCTCTGCTGCTGTGGAGGAAGTGGAGGTCCCCTCTACTGGACTCCCGGTGTAGTAGGTACTCTGGCAGGTCCCCTCTGAGTGGCTGCTCCACCCTGACGTGAACAAGTCTGAATAGACGGACAATCCCTCAACTGGTGTGTTGATGACCCACAAGATAAACAGGTACCAAGCCTCTTTATGCAGATGTCCCTCGTGTGTCCTGCCTTCCCAAAGTATGCACACTGGACAACGGCTGGGTCTATCTCTGCGGCTACTGCTGGATATGTTCACGAACTGGTGTCTGGTGCTGATACGGCCTCTACTGCTGCTGAAAGTGGGGATGCTTGGTCAATCCCACCCTGCGCTTGTGCCTCCAGAAATATCGTGTCCTCTCTTGGGCCTGAGGTCTAGATCATCCTCGGCAATCTGGAAATCTATCAGAATGCCCTCGAATGTAGCAGTACGACGACCAGAAGTACGAGACTTGATCTCTCTCATCAGTCCCTTCATGAACTTATGGGCTCGATCTTCTGGGTCCCGAATCATAGATGGTACAAAATGGCTCAAATGATAAAACTCTGTGGCATACTCGTCGACCGACATGTTCCCTTGGACCAAGTCATAAAACTGACTAGCCAAAGCTCCCAAGGCCACAATGGGAAAGAACTTATCCTTGAAAAGCTTCTTGAAAGCCTTTCAAGTAAGTCCTCAAGCGGTAAGCTACGGTCCCGTGCGATACCATGTGAGTACGATATCGAACAGCTGGCTGTCTCGATCTGCAGGCTCTCTGGAATATGGGCCAATCGTACGATCCTCTTTATATCCTCTAACCAGTCGTCGGCATAAAGTATCCCCTCGGTACCCTTGAACTCCCGAGGTATCATCCTCTTGAAGTCCACTATAGTGCCTGGCCTCTGCTACTGCGGCTGACCAGAATGCTGCTGGGTAACTCTCTCCACTGCTTGTAGAGCCACCTGATAAGCATTCTTCATGATCTCTCTAATCAGATCCATCTGCGCTTGGTGTGCCTCTGCCTGCACCCTCTGCGCCTCATCCTGAATACGCTGATCCTCTACCGATATCCTCTGAGCATCCACCATACCCTGGATTAAGGCAAATATCTGTGCCTCGTAAGCAGGCACACCTCCCAAAAAAGGAACCTGTGGCGGTGGTGGAAGGTCCACTATTACAGCTGGGACAACCCTCTAAAAAGGTGGGGGAGGAGGACCCCCAAAAGCTGCTGAAACTCCTATATGAACAGGTAAAGTAGGAGGAGCAACTCCAACTGTCTGGGTGGCAGGTCGAGAGGTGGCAGACCTCTCTAAAGCTGTGGGTCTTGATCTCTACGATCTGGTCTTCAGCGGCATCCTGAAGATAGATTGAATAGAAAAAGTCAAACAAAGCATAAGATATGATATTATCAAAGAATGACAGTAATATTCAAAGAAAGAAAATATTTAGAATGATAAGGATAGCAAAAAATTAATAAATTAGAAATTTTTCTAGTTGTGATTGAGTATACTCTCATCCTATATCATATATCCTATAGCAGGCTCGTAATAGTACTCTAAGTCTGAGCACTACTATGATATCGTACTAGTTGTGACCTAGACATGAACCTGCATAGGCCACCATAACAATGTATCACGACCCGTACCCAAAAATTGGGCATGAGTCGTGGGTACGTCCAGCCTACGCCGTAG
Source organism: Iris macrosiphon (assembly GCA_036927795.1). NCBI lineage: Eukaryota > Viridiplantae > Streptophyta > Magnoliopsida > Asparagales > Iridaceae > Iris > Iris macrosiphon. The sequence goes on from JAYESA010000012.1 coordinate 42,978,585, forward strand.
CATCGACAGGAGAATATTGTCTAGGTCAACATAACTATCTATCAATCTCTCACAAATATATAATATCATAACATGTCAATGTGTCCAACTCCAAACGGTGGACAGTGAATATATATATATATATCAACTCATAATATACTCAACCACAATAAATATAAGGAAGATAATTGGCACGATAAAGATGTAAAAAACCATGTAAGGTAAATAATATATAACTCAAACAAGTCAGAGTCTAAGAGTCTAGCTATCTCAATACAATGTATGTCTCAAATTAATATAACTCATAGTCTCAAAGTTTGGAACAATCCCATAAACAAATAAACTAAGTGCTAACTAAACAACTGCGAGTGGTGTCTCCTCTATATGGAATGGCTCCTCCGGAAGCTCCTGGATATAACCATCATCTACTCCCAGTCCATAATGAGTGAGACAAAAGTCCTCGAGATCCTCTGAAAAATATTATCCAGTCAGGATTGGAGCAAAGCACAAACACTAATAGCAATTCTAATTATATTAATAAAAACTATAAAGCAGAGTAAGAAAATATATGATAGAATAAAATATTAGAATATAAGGAAAAACTAGAGAGACATGTAATCATAGCATAAAAAATAACTAGCAGTGAAAACAGATAGATGTGAATACTAGCAATGAATGAACTGGAATAAAGGAATAGAAATACTGGCTAAGTGCCTTAAAATATTAGTTTGTTATGTGATCGGCTTGGGACTAGATCAGGCTTGTTATATATAATTTATTATGATACATGTGAGGTCAGACTAACCATCTGGTTAGCTATGATGCGAGCAAAAGTTAGGCTAATCATATATAACAGGCTATGAGGCATGTAATATGGTCATGATACACTATACTTGATATATGGGGTGAGCTATGATGCATGTAAGGTGGGATATGATCATATAACTTGTTAATATTTTCCCCTTCCCCAGCTAGTATGATGGATCCAATCACGACTCCTCATAACAAGTACCTATGATACTAGCCCGTGTATCCACTGTGTCAGAATCAAGTATACATTACAACTAGAATCATAGTAATGATAAAAAATAATAAAAACTGTCAGAAAATGTACTCGTCTGTGGTCTTGAGAAAAGCGTGAGGATCACGATCCAAAAGGAAATTACAATGACCTATATATAAGATATCAATGTTAATTTATGTTTGGAAAGATAAAAGTGATTAACTAGGTAAAATGAGGTTGTTAGGCCATTTATTGGTCCAGTCTAGGTTAACTTGGTCAACACTTGGTTATACTAGGTTTTGATAGGTCGTACTAAGGTATTCTAGTTATAATAGTTAATACCTAATTAGTACTAGTTAATATTAGCTATACTAAGTACCACTAGTACACATAATTCTTATATATTGGTATCTAAGTGGTATCTAATCTCAAACCCAATATTTTAGCTTTATAACATACTTAACCTGGATACACCAATGATATCCATTACCCTAACTTAGTAATCAATACATAAACATTACCCCATATATATATAATACACTGGTATTAGTTACTCTTATACCTGATACATACCCAGTTGCCTTCATGTGCAAACACCCACATGGACAACAAGTTCATGAGTTTGTAGTACACAGGATCGTGTACTGACTTGCTCATACCTTGTACTTGGCCTTGTACCTATAGCAGTATCTCTATCCAACTCCAGTACCTGAACCTACACTGATACTCCACTAACACAAGTGTATCAGTTTTTACTCACCCTCTCCCTTACTACCTTGCTGATGTCCCATACCCAGGCCTGAAGTAGGCCTCCCCTTATCTCCTGCCCCATATTATAATACACACACTAAACCATTGATGCTTGATACTGCACCTTAACCCTATCACCACTGTTGTGATTAAGTGCTACTCACAACACTATAACTTACAGTGCACCAAGGTAGTGCACTCTCAAGTTGCTACCCCTAAGCCTTCCCTGCTATCACTGCTACTGCTTCCACTGAATTCCTCATTTGCAATTACTTTGAAATCCCCATTGTCTGCTGTGCAGTCTCCTCTTTCTGTTGCACATTGCTGTGTAAGACAATAATGCTTGTTGTGACCCTCACTCCTTGAATCACTGATACTAACCTACATCAATCCCCTGATACTTACCACTGCTACTCTATAACAACTAACACTCAAGCCTAACCTATTACTCAAATGACTGATACATACTGCAAGTAGTGACTGATACTACCAAGTATTAGTCAATGGGTATACTGGACATGTCTTACTCAATATTGCACTGATACAATATTGCAGTGACCACACTGCAAAATAACCCCCCTGATATCCTTCACCACAACAACACCAACGGCATCAGCAACATCAACATCAACAGACAACAATATCTCATATTCACTAAGCACCTTACCCGACTGAACACATCTACCCCTACACTCACTCATCCAAATATAATACATCCACACACCTACCCACAGTCACACCTTTAGACCAAAATACTCATACACAAGCAACATACACTACACTAACCTAAACATAGCCACAGTATAAACATTGCTACTCTTACTCATCCACACACCCAAGCTCCCAAGACTGATATACTAAGTATCAGTGCTCAAGTCCCCTACTAACTGATATACTAAGTATCGGTCCCCTCAATACTCTATAACCCGAGCCCTCAAAGTACATCATATATTGATACACTAGCACTCAACACCAAACTCCTTTACTGATCACACCAAGTTAACCTTGCACTGTGTACACCCATCTTGGTTGATACCAACACAACAAAGTACCCGACTTACTCCTCCCCTTGACTACCAAATTCTACTACACCAAGTATCAGTTCACCCCCACCTTTGAATAACTCGAGACCACACCCAACATCCTACTCCACTGCTCGAGCATAACTCCCTCACACAATAGCATGTGCATCGTAGCGCCCCGCTCTGTGCAGGGGCTATGTACAAGTGAGATCGCCTTGCTTGCTCGAACGGAAGTCTTTTCGGAGAGTTCCCGACCGATTGATCAAAGTGAGTGGGCAGAACTGCATTCTCTGATTCTTGCATGACTTAATAATGAATCTGAGTTTTTGAATGCTTGTTTGCTTAAGAAGAATGTTTTCGTAAGAGAATGATAGAACCGACTCAGCATGCTAATAAGAGAATGCACATAGCTTGTCATTGAAACGAATCTGCTGCCTAACTAGAGAATATGTATGCTTGTCAGAATAAGATAGAACCATTACTATCTTAAAGAGATATAAGAAATATTGCATGCTTAATTACACTGACACAGCTATCGAACGAACCCTTGCTATGCTAAGAAAGATAAGTAAATGAATCGCTGGAATATGCCCTTTGTAATATGCTATGAAAGAGATAGTTTTGCATGTTAGATATGAAATCAATCGTGCCTGCCATAAAATGTTTTGCTTTTCTGTTTGCTATATCGAACTACTATAAGTCGTTGATTCGTATAAGCAGAGTCTAATAGACCGCCCTGACGTCCGATCCTTCGGGATCTTGGGGGGGTGCTATTAGATTATTGTAAGATGTGTTTGAGTCTAATAGACCGCCCTGACGTCTGGTCCTTCTAGATCTTGGAGGGTATGCTATTAGATTTGAAAGATGTGTTTGCTATGAAAGAGAAGAGTCTAATAGTCCGTCCTGACGTCCGGTCCTTCGGGATCTTGGGGTGTACTATTAGATTGTTATATGCTTGTGAATGTGAATGTTGCTTGTCTTGCTTTGGTCTCGGACAACTTGTGCACAAGGTGATAGTCTCTGGATCGATTCCTGGGGCACTGGGAATTGGTCGGTCCAGAAGGGATTGTGTGAGCACCCTGACGTCCGGTCCTACGGGATCTTGGGGGGTATTATTGTCCAATAATAGGAAAACTCATGGACCGTCATATAGATAGGGCGCATGCTAGGTTTACCTTCTTGCATACCTATCGATTGATGACACCAAATGATTGATTCATAAGTTTGTCCATATATGCATATTGTGACTAACTTGTGTGTCTGCTGCAGGATAACCGTTCGGCTATGGGGTAAGAAATATGAGTTTATACATAAGCCTACTTATTTATTTTATCTGCATCATAGAGATTATCTGTTAGTGCTTCATGCAATGCATCGGTCAGACAATGACTATTAGTGCAGAGCTGAACCTCGATCACAGCTGCTAATAGGATCAGAATGTGAGTCATTGGTTAGCTGGATTACCGCTACCGATCCTGAGTTTCTCGGAGACCGACGTCTGATTGATAGTTTAACTTGTGTGCTTGATTGAATGATAGTCCCTATATACTACCTTGCCCCCAAGAGATAGATTGTGATGCACAATACATGCTGTGCACTGCACGATAGAGCACTGTCCCAATTCGTATGCTTATTGTTGAGTATGCCAAACTGGTTTTCAACTTGTGTTTTCAAAAAGATGTAATCTGACTATAGTCCTGAGTTGCATGAAATGAACTTAGATAAAACTAGCAAGATCACTAGTAATGCAATATTTAGCCACAAGTTCACTTAGTGTGGGTTTCAGGGGGTGTAGCTTCTGTTCAGTTATTTATAATCACCAGTACTTATAAAAGTGCTGACCCACCAACAGTTTGCTTGTTCTCAGGTGCCTGTTCGTCCGAGAAAGCGATAGCCGTGCCTCATCCTAAGGAACCGAAAATCTGGAGTCGATGCCTTGAACCGCATCGAGTTTGTGCCTGCTTTGAGTTACTTTTGTATAAAGGAACATAATGTATGGAACGGTGTCATTGTAATCGAGAGATAGAGTGCTTGAGCGAATTGTAACCTCGGTCATGTGCCATTTGTAACACTTGTGAATATCAATAAAAGAGCTTATTTTCTAATGCTATTGTGTTCTTCACTTTTCTGCAATATATGTGTGTCGTTGCTTCAGAATTAAATAGCTTACTTGCCCTTGTATCAAAGCTTTGGCCTTGTGTAAGCGCACTTTAGGCTTGCACGGCATCACGCCCGTGCGAGGAAGATCGGTTCTGTAGGGACCAAAGCGAGGACGAACGACCATGCGGGACCGAGGCGTGACATGCTGTCACGCCCCAGTCCCAAAATATGCGGGACCAGGCCACGTGGCATTGGCCAGCTGACACGTCTCTGAGGGATTACCCAATTTTAATGGATCCAACAAGACGTACTATGCTGTCCTAAAATACTAACAGGTTTAATACCAGAAGATAACAGGTAATGTCTAATCTTATCCATAATATATTAAGAAATACTGAAATAAGTGCTGAAATATAAGTGTTGAGTCTGAAATATCATAGCACAAATCAGATATGTCTGATGGGAACAAACCCACTACAAAAGATGAAATAAAAGTGCTGAAATATAATAAGACTAGAGCATCGTTTATCTGGATAAACAAGTTCCAGCTCCAGATGGTGAGTCTACCAAAGATCAGGGGGACTCTGATGGTAGCACCTCTAGCTCCTCCTCAGATGCGTACCTCGTCTCCAGTCCAGGTCCGTACACCATAGGATAGTACGTCTCGTCTAGATCTGGAAGGAAACTAGGTCCTCAGTGGGACGTAACAAGATATATAAAAGCATGCCATATATGTAAATACTGAATAAAATAAATAAAGGTGTGCTAACCATCTAAGTGAATACAATGTGAAGACAACCTTGGTACGTATGGGTAGGCGTAGGCATAACGTTCATTCTCCGAAGAGCATAGTATATGATCATGTAACGTCCATCATTCCGAAGAATAAGGTATCTGCAAATATATATACATTCGTATCGCTCCGAAGAATGCGGTATCTTAATAAAGGAAGTTATTGGATCCGTGGCTCCTCTGGATACTACGGAGTCCAATGTGTGTACCCCATACGCCTACCAGTTGTCTTCACCGCCCAATGCGAATACACAAGTCGAATACACGACGTGCATACCACGTGGCTATATGCCAAGTCATAACTTTTCTAAATGATCCTGATTCGTGGTAAACCGTGATGCACGTCACACGCACCGGTAGCTAATCGAGTACGCAAACTCGCATCCCAATATAAATTACAATCGTATTGCGTGTACAAGTGTCAGGGACTAGGAGGATATCATAATACCCTCGCAACTGTAGGTGAGTCTGCTAGAGTCTAAGTCAGTTACACTACATGTCGACGTATTCGTCGACGGTACCCGAGACAATCTCGGACGCACACAGTTATATGTAATTGAAACAGGATAACATACATCAGTTTATAGTTTAAACAGTAAAAATTGGCAAGGTATACTTGTCACGCCCCCCAGTCCCAAAATATAAGGAACTAGGCCACGTGGCATTGGCCAGCTGACACGTCACTAAGGGTTTAATCCAATTTAATGGACCCAAAGGAATATGCTACGCTGTCCTAAAATACTACAAGTCTAATACAGGTAAATCTATCTCATCCACAACAAAATATCAGGAATATAGGAATAAGTGCTGAAATATATATAATGCTAAGTCTGAATGTCATAGTACACATCTTGTGGGAACAAACCCACTACAAAAGATAATAATAGTGCAGAAAATAAGATAGACTAAAGTATCGTCTATCTAGGAAAATAGCTCCATCTCCTGAACAAGCTTCTAGGATCAGGCAGATTCTGATAGTGGCTCCTCTAGCTCCTCCTCGGTGGCATACCTAGTCTCCTGTCCTGGACCATACACCGTGGGGGTAGAAGGCCTCATCTAAATCTGGAAGGGAACCAGGTCCTCAGTGGGACATAATAAGATACATAAAAATATGCCATGTATGTAAATACTGAATAAATAAATACAGGGTGCTAACCATCTAAGTGAATACAAGTAAAGACCTTGTAGTACGCATGGGAAAGTGTAGGCTAGACATATGCTGACTTAATTCACCAATCATGGTGACTGGCTAGTATATGTGTCATATGCCCCCTAACTCAAGGGCACTCTGCAATCATCCATCTCCGAGGAGCATGGAACGAAGGTATAACATACAAGGAGGGGGGTGTCCCATACGTCTACTAGTTATCTTTCCCGTCCAATGTAACTATATGCCAAGTCCTAAATTTCCTGAGTTTTCCTGATTTTGTGCTAAGCCGTGATGCACGTCACACGTACTGGTAGCTAATCAAATATGCAGCTCGCATCCCAATATATATTGCAACCTTGTTGCGTGTTTCCGTAACAGGGTCTAGGAGGATATTAGGATACCCTCACAGTTGTTGGTAAGTCTGTAAGGACTAAGTTATTTATACTACGTGTCAACATACTTGTTGACGGTACCCGAGGCAATCTCAGATACACACAGTCATATGAAGTTCAGGAGAATTAGCATATAACAATATTTAATATTTAAACAGTAAACTTGGCAAGGTATACTTGCCTACTTCCTGAGTGTGTTGAAAACCTGTACTTGTAATCAAGTCTGGGGAGTCCTGTGACAGGGGGTCACTGACTGTTCTGAAGATGTACTCTGTTCAAGACGTACAGGGTTCGTGAATATATATTTAAATAAGTGTGTATCTTAAAACTATATATATATAATAATACATAATATATATATAGTATATATTAGGAGCATATAAAATATACATAAGGTATTTATATACTTAATATAAATATATAACTATATATAAGTATATATAAATTTGCAGGGAAAAATATAATAGAGTATATAAGATATTTTAGGTAATTTAATATATAATTACATATATAGTGATATATATAATATATATAAAAAGTAAAGAAATATATATATATATATATATATATATATATATATATATGTATATGATATATGATATATTTAAGCTATATATATCACTATATATATATGATATATTTAAGCTATATATGTATGTATATATATATATATATATATATATATATATATATATATATATATATATATATATATATATATATATATATATATATATATATACATATAATATCATATATAATATAATTATATATAAATTTAATAGTATGTATAGCATATACTAAATAGTATATATTAGCATAATACCATATATATATATATATATATATATATATATATATATATATATATATATATATATATATATATATATATATATATATATATATATATATATAATATTTATATAATAATAATATTGGTACATATATATATAAAAGAGAAAAACATATTTGTATATATAATAGTACTTATATATATATATATATATATATATATATATATATATATATATATATATATATATATATATATATATATATATATATATATATATATATATTATATATATATATATATATAATATATAAGAAAAAGAAATACATATATATATATATATATATATATATATATATATATATATATATATAATATTTATTATTATATATCATAGTACATATATTAATATATAGATATATATATATATATATATATATATATATATATATATTGATATATATATATATATATATATATATATATATATATATATATATATATATATATATATATATATATATATATATATATATATATATATATATATATGTATTGATATATATATATATATATTGATATATATATATATATATATATATATATATATATATATATATATATATATGTAAAAAGAAAGAAATACATATATATATATATATAATATAGATATTTATTATATATGAGTACTGTATATATATATAATAATAATTATAGTATATATATAAATATGTATAATAATATATAAATAGGTATATATATATATTAATCATATATATATATATATATATATATATATATATATATATATATATATATATATATATATATATATATATATATATATATATATATAGATATATATCTATACATATATATAATAAATAAATAATAACAAAAAAAAATACAGAAATACATATATATGTATACTGTATATATATATATATATATATATATATATATATATATATATATATATATATATATATATATATATATATATATTAATAATTATAATATATATATAAGTATGTATAATAATATAGGTATATATATTAATATATATAATTATTCATATATATATATATATATTTATATTCATATATACATATATATATATATATAAATAAAAATAAAAATAAAAAAAACAGAAATACATAGGTATAATATATATAGTATATATTACAGTATATACTGTATAATAATATATAATTAATTATATATAATAATATATATTGATATATATTAATATATATTAATATTTATATAAATATACATATATATACATATATATATATATTTATACATACATATATAAATATACATGTATTTACGTATTATTACTGTGCTATACCTGACAGGTCAGCAAGGGGGGGCCCATGGCTTGTCGCCGGCGGGAGGACGGCGGCGGACCGGTCGGCGGCTGGCCGGGATGACAGCCACAGCAGCAGTGGCTGCTAGCAGTGACAGCAGCAGCGGCAGCTTGCAGCGGCTGCAGCGGCCAGGGCGGTGGCGGTGGCGGAGGCGGCGGTGCAGGCAGTTGGGTCGGTGGGGGAGGTCGGGGCGAAGGTGGTAGTGGTGGTGGCGGAGGTCGGAGGTGGCGGTGGTGGTGGCTGGAGGCGGTCAGGATGGGGGGAGGCGGTGCTGGTGTGGGTGAGGGGTGGAGGTGTTGTGGGGGAGCTGCCGGCGACGGTGGTGGTCGGGGGGCAGTGGTGATGGGTCAGTCCGGCGGAGGAGGTCAGGGCGAGGCGTTTGGGGGTGGTGGTGGTGGTCCACGACGGCGGTAGGCGGCGCTGGGGGAGGTCGGGAGTGGTGGTGGTGCTATGGTACTGGTTGGGGAGTCGGGTCTGCAGCGGTTGCCGGCGGCGGAGCAGTCGGCCAGGGCGGAGCTGCGGTGGTCGGGGAGTAGGGCAGGGGTGGGGCGAAGTGTCCGGTGGAGGTCTGGTGGTTGGTGGTGGCCGGAGGGAGTGGTGTGGGGAGTTCGGGTGGTGGGGATGGGTAGTATTTATAGGGTTTAGGGCAATGGCATGGGTAGTAAATAGGGTAAAGTTCAAGGGTATTTTAGGATTTTAATTAATTAAAATATCTTGGGATATTTTGCTGATATTTTGGGTGGGTCCCACTGCCACATGTACGGTGTAGGTTCACCGGCCAATGAGGGGTTGACACCTCACACTCAAAATTTGCAAAAAAAAACCCTACAATTTCATAAATTGCACAAAGGTCCTAAAATTAGGGAATTTGCGTAATTACGCAATTTGTCTGATTTTAGCACCTGATTCCTAAAAATGCTAAAATGCACAGAATTGAGAAGGAAAGCTGTGGGAGGGTCCTGAGGGGGTGGGGTGAGCCTGGGCAGGGGCAGGGGCCTGGTAATCTGGGTGATACGGGTCACCGCATTTATTAATTGATAAATACTGCGCACGGTGTTTACTAATTATTTAGAGGCAGGTAGGGCCATAATTTTATACGGTGTCAATATACTAATTGTAGTATATTCAAAGTAGCATATTAACGTATTTTTCTTTGGGCAAAACAGGTGCAGGTTGGGCCTCAAATCTCTATTGGAACAGAGATGGGTAACAGAACAGGAAATTAAATAGAAAATAAATACGGACGTTTGTAACGATATTTGTGCGTCTCAAACGAGGCTCAAAATAAAGTATCTGGGAGTTGCACAAAATTCAGAAAAATAGACTAACATGTCTAGTACAGGTGTGTGAACTTTGTTTGGGGGTAACAGCTAGTGTAATGCTCTAATTAATTGGATAATGGACAGGTGCACAAATCAATAGGATATATAAGCAAAATAAATTCAAAAAGTTGCAATAATTCTAATTTGTCAAAAATAATCCTAAATTACTGAAATCTGGTCGAGTGAGTTTACAATCTATCCTCCTTAGAATATTTCGTCCTCGAAATAAAAATAGACATATAATGAGAACTAAAGATTGATTTGAAATATTAGGACATACCCTGGTCTGAAAATAGATAGGGAAAACGCTGTCGAATATCCTCCTCTCGTTCCCAGGTTAATTCACCTGGTGCATGATATCTCCATGCAATACAAACTAGAGGGATAGTCTGGCCTCACAATACCTTCTCACTATGATCTAGGATCTCTACAGGTTCCTCTTGGTATGATAGGCTCGGGCCAACGGTGATCTCTGAATGGTCCCAGCACATAACTTGGGTCTGGAATGTACCTCCTTAGCTGAGATACGTTAGAAGACGTCATGTACTCCTTCTAAGGTCTGAGGTAAGGCTAGCTTGTAAGCAACTTCTCCGATGCGTTCTAACACATCAAAGGGTCCAATGTACCTTGGACTCAGTTTTCCTCTTCCGCCAAATCTGATAGTACCTCGGGTAGGTGAGATATTCAAGAACACATGCTCTCCCACTTGGAACTCTAGAGGTCGTCGATGTACGTTGGCCCAGTGCTTCTGTCTGTCTTGTACAGCTCGTAGGTGTCCTTGTATCTTTTTTACTTTCTCCACCGTACGAATGACCAATTCTGGTCCCAAGATCTGTCTTTCGCCAACATCGCTCCAATATACTGGGAACGACATTTCCTGCCATACAATGCTTCAAAAGGAGCCATTTGAATGCTCGCTTGATAGCTATTGTTGTAGGAAAATTCTACCAGGTGTAAATGATCTTCCCATTGATCCGCTGAAATCAAGCATGCAGGGCTCTCAGCATATCTTCTAGCGTCTGGATGGTGCGCTCTGATTGGCCATCTGTTGTTGGATGATATGAGGTACTGAACTTGAGGGCGGGTACCAAGACTTTCTTGCATACTCTGCCAAAAGTAAGATGTAAACCTCGTATCCCTGTCAGACACTATGTTGACTGGTACTCCGTGCAGACGTATTATCTCCTTCATGTACATGTCTGCCAAGACTTCTGTAGATTGTCCGACTCTGAAAGGCAAGAAATGAGCAGCCTTGGTGAGTCGGTCTACGATCACCCATACAGCATTACGACCACTGGGACTTCTTGGTAAGCCCGTAACAAAGTCCATCGTAATGTGTTCCTATTTTTACTCGGGTATTGGGAGGGGTTGAAGTAGACCGGCAGATCTCTGATGTTCAGCCTTAACTTGCTAACACACCAGGCATTTTGCCACAAAGCGTGCTATCTCTCGCTTCATTCCATGTCACCAATAGTATTGTCGCAGATCTCTGTACATCTTTGTGCCACCTGGATGTATAGAGTATGTTGAGCTATGAGCTTCTGACATCAGCTCCTCACGAAGTTCTCCATTTGGAACATAAAGACGATCTCCACATCTTAGAGTCCCATCTTCGTGTTATGCGACCATCCTGTCTGGATTTTAGCCTCTGTTCTTTGTCGAAGCCTCTGAAATCTTGCATCTGTTGGTAGTGCAGCCTTGATTCTTTTGACCAATGTTGATTGTAGCTGGTAGTTTGACAATTGGCCGTCAATTCCTGGCATAATGACCTCTATACCCAACTTTTTTAGATCTCTCAATAGACCTGGTTGGGTGATCATAAAGAATGCCGAGGGTCTTCTGCTTAGTGCATCAGCTACTACATTAGCCTTCCCTGGATGGTACTGCAGATCGATCTCGAAATCTGTCATCACTTCGAGCCATCGTCTTTGTCTCAGATTCAAGTCCTTCTGGGTGTGGACATATTTCAGGCTCTTGTGATCGGTGAATATCTCCACTCGTTCGCTGTATAGATAATGTCTCCATAGCTTTAGGGCAAAGATGACTGCGGCAAGCTCCAAGTCGTGAGTGGGATAATTCTTCTCATGAGTCCTCAGTTGTCTTGAGGCATATGCTACAACCTTCCCATGTTGCATTAAGACACAACCCAATCCTTTTCCGATGCATCGCTATAGATTACGAATCCTCCAGATCCAGATGGTATGGTCAAGATGAGGGCAGTAGTCAGACGCTTTTTTAACTCCTCGAAAGCTTTCTAACATTACTCATACCAAATGAACTCCTGCTCCTTGTGGGTTAACCGGGTTATCGGCTCTGCGATTTTTGCAAAGTTTTCTACGAACCTCCGGTAATATCCGACAAGTCCTAGAAAGCTTCTCACCTCTGAGACGTTAGTAGGGGTTGGCCACGTCTCTATAGATGAGATCTTTGCTGGGTCTACCGAGATGCCTTCTCCTGTGATCACGTGTCCAAGAAAAGCGACACGGTCAAGGAAGAACTCGCATTTTCTTAGCTTAGCATAAAGGCTCTCATGTCTCAGCGTCTCTAGCACTAGTCTCAAGTGCTCTTCATGCTCCTCGTGGCTCTTCGAATACACCAAGATATCGTCGATGAAGACTACCACGAACTGGTCCAGATATTGATGGAAGACTCTGTTCATCAGGTTCATAAATACGGCTGGTGCATTTGTCAGTCCAAAAGGGCATCACCAGGAACTCGTAATGACTATAACGAGTCCTGAATGCTGTCTTTGGAATATCTTCTCTCCGTACTTTGACCTTATAATAGCCTGATCTCAGATCTATTTTTGAGAATACCACAGCTCCTGTCAGTTGATCGAACAGATCATCGATCCGCGACAAGGGGTATTTTTTTTGATTTTTCAAAGCGTTAAGGGCTCTGTAATCAATACACATCCGATATGTTCTATCCTCTGGTAAAATGGTGTACCACAGGGTGAGAAGGCAGCTTGACGAGCTAACTACTACTTGAAGAATTAC